>CM065478.1:70807954-71172190 GCA_032873175.1 Leptopilina drosophilae
GTAAACTTCACCATACCTCACGATTTACTGGGAAATTGTTAATTAATTATTGTAATTTCTTCTAGCTTGTTTTCTTTTTAAAAAAAGTTGAACAATACTAAGAATTAATATACATGTCAGTAGCATATTAATTTGATGAACGTTTTCTGTAGAGCTCAAGGCTTCTTTTGCATTCAGAGCTTGTGCAGGGTCCATGTCCGGACCGGAAGTGACCAGCAATGTATCTGACGGCTTTATAAAAGTATTAAACCCTCTACTGTCATCTTTTCACCTCCTCTTCGGGAACAAACTGCACGACAATCATTGTGGGTTCAAGGATACTGTCAAGAACGTTTTCACGTCATCTTCGGTTGTATTCCTCTAGTTTCTTATTCTTTTTGTCAACTTGTGGTAGTGAAAGTGTGGATGTTATATTCAGAAAACTGGTTGAACAAGTACCTTCTTATTAAATCCTTCAACTGCATCTTGATATTACTCGAGAAGTAGTGTTTTGTGATTGTCATTATGAGTTCTGTATGTATAGACAATTTTTAATTTAATGTAGACAATTCTTGGAGCTATTATTTTGTTGGTATGGAGATGTTTAGTCTTCGTTTTATTGACCATATTTGGTTCAGTTGTCTACATGATAGATTGTAATAGTATAATGAAGTGATTGTAACAGTACAATGAAGTGATTAATTATCACAAATCTAAAAACCTAGATTTGCACGACAGATTCTTGCCTTCTGCTTTGATAAAGTGAAGAATGGATGCAAATTACAAAACTGGGCTAAAATGGGAAGTTCATGGGGGATTTATATTTTATTATGATGCATGTGGTTTGAAGTTGAGTGAAAAGCGATAGTAGAGCTGAAAAGTGCATATGGAGCACCTTACATGAGAGGCAGAAGACCACCTCCCATATGACAATATTTGCAATAGGGACCGTTATCGATCCTGCCAGCGTCCCTATGTACTTTCATTCTCGAGTCTACATATGGGTTCTCTCTTTTTCTCTCTCTTTTTCTCTCTTTTTCTCTCTCTTTTTATAAATTCCGTGAACAATAGAATAGAAAAAGAGATGATGTTCAATGTAGAAAAAAACACATATGCATTTATTGTGTCACGCTCTGCTTACATTTGTCTAAAGTGATATTGTATCTATTTACATGTTTCGTGTCAGTGCGCTTGTAGAAATTCCAAACCGACGACACCTACATGTGAAGAACTTAATCCCATAACGTTAATTAGATGAAAATCTGTTCGACAGATTTTCCAAGGATGTCAAATTAAAAAAGAAATCAAAAACCAAAAATCAATTTTTCGTATTAATTTGTTTCATAATTTGTTGCTAACAAATTTTTTGATACTTTTGTCTATTAAAAGTGGAATAAATGTATTTTTGTTAGACACACAGGAGAGATTGAAAAAAGCAAAGCAGTGGGAGAAATGCGTCTTGCGTATGCGTAAGAATAAAACGAAAATATGCTCCTCGCTCGTTGGGGGCATATCGTCGTATCGATCCTTTATAGGACCTCGACCTTGGTTCTTGACGTCGACCCCCACGATTCCTGGGCCATCGACCCTTTTATATATGATGAAGGCAGTAGCTTTCTGAAAAGGTCTCCTGTCTAGTCTGGGGCTCACTCGGAACTGATGATTATCGGTTGTATATCAAAGCCAACTTCTCGCAAGCCTACCGTTGCGGAAGTTGTGCATTGCACTTATATTTATAACTTGCAACCATGGGTAGCAAAACAGCCTTTTATCGTTGAACGTAAATTCACGGTAAACAATAGATTACCGACGACCTCTCTTCTCTTCTGACACTGCCTCATATCCTATATACATGTATATATATAATAAAATAATGAGAAATTCATCATCCCTTTTCAACTCTCGTCGTCTCTTCTTCCAACTTTAACGGGTCATTGACTCGTAAACGTTTATTATCGGATATTAATTAAATACGCAACAGAAGGTGATAAATTTACCGCATGCACTGTTATAATGTGTCCATTTTTCTTTTTTCATTTAATTACGGAAGTTGAGAGGGAAGGATGTGGAAGTAATTTTCTTTCATTTTTGGAAATGTCTTTTTCTAAGGGAGGAAAAATTGTAGTTTATGTTCGAAGTTGATGTCTTGTGTTGAAAGAATTGTAATTTTTCATTAGGGAAAATTAGGCGGCAGTATAATTTAATTATTTTCAGAAGTAATAAAATAAATCGCAGAAAATCAATGATTTTTTAATCAAAAAGTAGGTATTAAAAATTTTTTTTATTTCTACTGTTTTATGATGAAAAAATTGTTGTTTGTTTTTTTATGATGAAATGCTTCTATGAAATTTAATTATTCTGAAAAATGTTAATACACCTCTCGTCAAAGTTTCAATTATTTTCGAAATTTACCAAGTTGAAGTCCACAACGTTGATGAACGAAAAAAAAATTATTCACTTAGTAAATTAATTAAAAACGACGCTGCAATATTGAGACAAAAATATTTAGAAAAAAAGATTTATGTTTATATTTTGATAATAATTATTTTACAATTAAATATTAAATTAAAAATAATATTTAGAAGCATTAAATAATTTTTTTTTTTCGTTAATAAACGTTGTGGACTTCAACTTCGTAAATTTTATCCAAATCCAAATACTTTTAATATCTTTTATTTTGATAACATTTTATAACGAAGAATTAAAAAAAACAATTACAAAAAAATAATTTTAAAAAACAATTTAAAAAACAATTTAAAAAAAGCAATTAAAAAAAACAATTTAAAAAAACAATTTATAAAACAGTTTTAAAAGAAACAATTTTAAAAAACAATTTTAAAAAAATGTAAATAAATTCTATACGCAAAAATTAAATCATAATATTCATATAATAATTGAAACTTTTATTTCAATATCACAGGAATTTAATTATTATTCAGAAGTTTTTAAAAAATTTCCTGACAACAATAGTTCTTTGCAGAATTTCAACTATTTTTAATACATTCTTGCAAGCATTCAATTATTTTGAAAAATAGCAAAAATTATTTTCAAAAATAATACAACTTTTCTAAAGAATTCAATAAAGTAGAAAATTTTTAATAAAATTGATTACGAGAATTCTATTACCTTCATAAATAATAAAGATTTCACTGTGGAATTTAATTATTTTTAAAAATTGTAATAAAATTTTGCAGTAAAAATTAAATTATTTTCGTAACAAGATTTTTTTTCGTAATTCAAGTATTAAATTTTTTTTTTTTTTTACTAAAATGTTGTTTGCAATAAGGCAATTACTTATAGTAATAAAAATAAACATTTCGCAGAAATTCAATTATTTACAAAGAGGTAATAAAGTTCTTCCTCAGAATTCAATGTTTTTTTTCAAATAATGAAATTTTTTGCAGTAATTGAAATATTTCGAAATTATTTAGCAAACTTTTTTGCAAAAATTTATTTACATAGAGAATAAAAATTTTACTGGAATTTAATTATTTAAAAAGATTTAATAAAGTTCTTCGTGCAAATTCAATCATTTAAAAAAATCTTTAATTTTTTGCAGTAATTTAATTATTTTTTTAAGAAATAATACAATTTTTTGCAGTAATTCAATTATTTAAAAAAAAGTTACTAAAATTGTTTGCAAAAATTTAATTAGTTTTTATAAAAAATAAAAATTTTTATATAAATTCTTTTTTTTAGAAAATTTAACAAAGTTCTTCTTAAGAATTCAATTATTTTTAATATAATTTAATCAAATTCCTTGAAAAATGTAATTTTTCATAACATTTTTATTTAAATTCTCCGAGAAAATCAATTATTAATAATAATATTAAATTATAGATATTAAATTACATAAATAGGAATTCGAAATAATATTAATAAATTAGTAAATTGTTTTTTTAAATTGTTTCTTTTAAAACTGTTTTTTAAATTGTTTTTTTAAACTGTTTTTTTAAATTGTTTTTTAAAATTATTATAATAATAATATTAATATTATATATTAATATTAATAAATAATAATATTATCTAATAATTATTTTTTTCTAATTTAATACAATTCTATAAAAAAGTTATGGAATTAATAGAAATAATGTGAAATTCGACTGAAAATATGTCATTAAATTTGTTAAAGAATTTCATTAGAAACTTTTTAAAAAGTAGAATTTTCAAAGTATTTTAATTTAATAATAAATTAATAATTGGATGTTTTAAATTTTTTGAAAATAATCAAAGGAAGTTAGTGACCGTAGTTATAATTTTATTTTTAAAATATAAAGCCCCTCTTAAAGTTTTAAATGAATTTTTTGCTTTTCAAAATAATTATATTATTCTATTATTATTATTATTATTATTATTATTATTATTATTATTATTATTATTATTATTATTATTATTCAATAATTATAATTATTGAACTTCTCTTAAGTTTTTATAATTTCAAATTTCTGAATGTTCAAATAAATGATATTTATTTCTTTAGCAAATTTTATTTTTGTTACTTATTAAGTAAATAATTAATTATTACTGCTTATTATTTTCAAAAATTTTAATAAAATTCTGCACAAGAATTAAATTTTTCTTCTAAATAATAGCATTCTTTGGAAGGATTCAATTATTTTTATAAATAGTAAATTTCTTTGCAGAAATTCATTTATTATCAATAGAATTTTAATGAACTTGAAAAATAAAATTTTCAATTATAATTATAGAGAGACAAGATTATTATTTTAAAAAAAAGGGAAAAAATAATTTTCCAAATTTTCAATTAAAATTATTAAAAATAACATTATTTTAAAAAAATTTGAAGATTTATTTTTATTTGAAATCGAATTTAAATTTTATGAGAAAAGGAAACCGGGAAAAAATGAGGACATAACCGGAAAAAATCAAGAATTTTGTACCACGTTGAAGTTTACCAACGAAAAAAATTATTCACTTAGTAAATTAATAAAAGATAACCGCAGCAATATTGTCACTAAAATATTTAGAAAAAATAGATTGATGTTACGATAATAATTGTTGTATAAATAAATATTAAGATAAAAATAATATTCGAATAGATGAAACAAATTTTTTTTCGTTGATCAACGTTGTGGATTTCAACTTTGTATTTTTTTGAACGAAAATAGTATATCGACACCCTTGTAAATTACGTTTATGCCTCGAATTTGACTTTATTTTTGTTTTAAAAGTAAACTTTGTCTTTTGACTTTTCACAATCATGGGAAGAAGAATATCTGTGAGTGAATGAGTGGAAGAGAGCTGAAATTTAAGCTCGAGGGTAAAGTACACTTCCTTCGAGTATTATCGAAAGGGCGAAAGAGTGGATCTTCTGTTTACTAGGCAATTGGTAATTTCCGTTCGATAAGGGCGTGTTTTCTCGAGAACAGGATCCTGAGGTGGATCGGATGTACTTTGCAGGAAATTTGACGAAAAAAAAAAGAACTTTTACTGTGGGTCGTCATCGTCGTCGTTGGGAATTTTATTTTCTTTTTTTCTTTTTGAGCTTTGATGATTAGGATATATAGATGTAAGATGCTCGATTTTTTCCAGTCGAGTAGGACTTTAGGATGGGGCCTTCGTTATTGATCAGGGTGTTCGAGAACCACCCCTGTATTCCAGAATGTTGGGACTGCATACACGTGGCCAATTCTCTCTCTCTCTCTCTCATTCTCTCTCTCTCACCCCCAATTCAGCACCAACAACCCCTCCAGCGAGTAACTTTGCGAAACACCCTAATCGCTCCTACAGCTGTTGCTATGGGCGAAATATCGGATTCTTACCCAGCTAGAGGGACAGGTTCCTTATTTTACACCCTTTTAACGAATTTCACAATTCCTCCTGAATATACACTTTTTCCCCTCTTGGGAATTGTTGGCATTCTATGATTATTCGATTGTTTTAGTTGAAAATTTCGAATTTTTCGGTTTATAATGATTTTTGGCTAATGGTGATGCTGATTGCATTCTTTGTTATGATTTGTTTCTTTTTTTTTCTTCTTTTCTAATTTTATTCGGAAGAATATAGAAATGAGTTTTTGAAACATTAGATTTTCTTCGAAATAATTTCCGAAGAAATTTTCAGCTCTAACGATTTTCTGATTACTTGATTAAATTATTCTGTGACGATTGTTTGAATTAGTGGGAATAATTTAGTAGCTAGAATCAAGGTGCTACTAATTAGAGCAATAAAGTTCTGCTTGTGAGGCAATTTATTTGTCTTTTAATTTCTTTTTATTTAATCTTTGTTTCCTTTAATTTTCCTTTAATCCTTCTCTAATTTATTCTTTCGGTTACTATTGCAAATATTTTTTTTTTCATAACGTTTGTAACATTTAAATTTTTTCCCCATTACTTATATGGAAAATAAAATAAATTACGTGTTTTTGCTAATGTGAGGAATTTTTTCTTGTTGCAGATCTCTCGAAAAATCGGTTTCTGGACATACCGGATGAAGTCACGGATTTTCCTTTTCTTGAGAAGCTACACCTTTATCACAATGCCATAAGAATAATACCAGAGACTGTTGTGAAACTCCAGTCATTGAACTACCTCGACCTCAGGTAAATTATATTTTATTAACTCTAATGTGTCCGAGAACTTTTAATTTGTTTTTTTTTATTAATGTAGATATTCAATATGTAAGAGATGAAAAAAATAAATAAGTGAATGTTTTTTTCTAGCCGTAATCAACTGACGACACTACCTAGGGAAATTTGCAGATTACCATTGCAAATTTTATTGGTAGCTCATAACCGATTGATTTCCCTGCCCGAGGAATTGGGCAGGATGCAAGGCTTGGCTGAATTAGATGCTGGATGCAATGAGATCACGACACTGCCTTCTCGAATAGGAGATCTTTCTCGACTTAGGTATTTGGACCTCAGGAGCAATCTTCTGGTGCAGTTGCCTATAGGTGATTTTTTTTATTTTTTCCAAAGAAGAATTTTTGTTCTTCAAGTCTCGGATGTTGGGACTTCTCTTCGACTGTTTTCGATCAAAAATATTGTGGCCTGTGACGATTTTTATTTTTTTATTAGAAAAAATCTATTGCAATATTTTTATTTCAAAATTAAGTTAAAGCTTATGTGAGAATTGTCATTTATTAAATTTCGGAAACTTCGAGGTCTGAATTTCTAAATTAGTTATTGAAAAAAAATAAAGACTGTCAAAATAGAGAGCTAATCGAAAAGAAAATCAAAATTGTTTATTCGGAAAATTGATAAAGGAATAAATAAATTTTTTTTAGAACTCACGTACCTGAAACTGGTGAAGCTAGACATTAGTTGCAACCGGATATCTGTGCTTCCGAACGAGGTGCGGAAGATGAAATGTCTCGTGGAGCTGAATTTGTCAGACAACCCTTTAACTTCACCACCTGCCTCGGTAAGAAATTAAAAATTAATCTGAAAGCAAATATAACACAATCATTATTACAATCATTATTTTATAACAATAGACTCAAAAATGATTGATTTCATTATTATTTACGATTTTAATTTTCGAAAAATTATTTTCAGTTGTGCATTCGCGGGCGAATACATATCTTTAAGTACCTGGAGAGACAGGCGGAGAAACACGAGAGAGCCAGAGGCGGTAGATTAAGAAAAGGACCACTTGATTCACGGGGTCATGCAACTTTAGACACAAGGTCACATAGACGACACAATGTTGACAGTGGTTACAGTACAAGTGATGGTCTTGATAAGCGCTGGTCGCAAGAAATTCATAGTGCGGTTAGTTATTTCATCCTAACAATATTTCTTTTATTTTTCATTCGTTTCGTGATGAATCACATATTCTAGGGACTATTGTCAATGATTCTTTGAATAATTTTTTTTTCTTTCTAAAGTTTCGTTTACAATGTTCTGTAAATAAATTTATTATTATGTAGAAAATCCTATGTTTATCCTTGTGTCTCCAAATCCAGTTTGGATGTATATTTATTTATTGTTTCGTTAATCGTCTTCCATTCGGGTGAAATAATCTGCAGGTCGATGTCGAGAATCGGGGAACGTGGCGACAAGAATGTTCTCCATTGTCTATAACTCTTCCACACGAGGCAACTGTCAATGGAATCTGCAGTGGAAATTCAACTCCCAGTACAATATCGCCTGGGGAAAATGCTTCTTTGGAAGACGAATTGGGCAAGGTAATTATTATTCTTGTTCTCGTGTTTGTGAAGTGGAATTTGCCGATAGTCCAATAGGCGCTAAATTGAAATGGAAAAATTAAATTAATATTAAAAATAGCAATGAAATAATTAAAATGGTAATGAAATAAGTAAAATAATTAAAATAATAATGAAATAATTAAAATAATTAAAATAATTAAAATAATAATGAAATAATTAAAATAATAATTAGAATAGTAATTAAAATATTTACTTTGCGAAATAAGGAGAAGTTAAAAAGTGATGAAAAGCAATGAAGCTTCAATTAAAGCTACACTTAAATGCTGACTAAGCGAAGTCACAATCAGTAGCGATATTGAAAGTGAACGTTTAACTGTCACTGGCCGGCTTTCAAACTTTATAAAATGGCCTTGACCTAGAATCTCAATCTATCATCACAATGACATCACCATTATCTTTGGATTTCGAGAGTTTATGCGAATGTCACATAAGGGAAATTGCAAAATAAAATCTAGATAATTTTCTAATTTTCTCTCCTTTCTTTTCATTTTTAGGCGATGATTCTTCACAATGAATTAGAGAAACGAAGACTAGAGAGAAGCACCTCTGAAAATGGAGCCGATGGAAGAAGGCCGATGATAACAAACGTTCATCATAATTCCATCACACCACCTGCGTAAGTAGAAGAGAAAAAATAAATTAAAATTCACTGTGAAGCACTTGAAAAGAAATTCCCTATACATTTTTTACAGTCACTTAATTATTACTCTCTGATAAAAAAAAACTATTTGCATGTGTGTGCATGAATCACTGTGCTTTTATTTACAGTCACTTGGAGAGCACGATATTGAATCAAACACAATCAATTGCGACGATGCAACCCGTACAATCAATTCAAGCAACAAATCACTCTGTATCGCACATGAATGGAGACGAGAAAAGGCCACTAAATCACACACAAACGTATCGGTAAGTTACGATTTACAAATAAGAATTTCTTGTCATAAATATTTTATACGTGAAACTAAAATTAAAAAAAAAGTTGGAAAGGCGAAGAAAACAATTTATAAATTCAATTCGTTTCGCTAACGAAATTGCTTTTTTTCTGTAGAGAATACAAAGAGGCTTTAAGGCAACAAAGAGCCAACGAAGGACCTAGCGTCTATAGGCCTAGAGAGCAAATTACTCCACCGGGTAATGAAACAAACAACGAAACCGACTCAGCTGGTGAAACAAATTTAACTGGTAAACAAATATTCAACGAAGAAAATGCCAATAAACGACCAGTGCAAAAAGTGACACCATCGCGAATAAATTATCAAAGTACACCAATTATTAATGGCAGCAACAACGAATATAGTAAAAATGGAAAAATGTCGGAGCAACCGTACAAAAAGCCAAGTTCGCCGATTAAGACTTCCTCAAGTATACTTTCGAATAGTTTCAATAGTCCAGGACATGTGCCAAGACATACGAAGAATGCTGTTGGATACGTTGACGGTGAGGATTTTTTTTTAAGGAATATTAATTATTTTTTCATTAGGTAAAGAAAAGAGTAGAGAATATAAACTGATTTATTTTTGATTATTTTTTAAACAGGCAACAACACACCAAATTCAAACGGCGGAAGTCCAAAATCGACGAGATCTGTCACCTGGAATAGTGATATACCTGAGAAATATTCTTTCACAATGCGAAGGGAATTCGAGCGTGCCAAGGAGGAAGCTGATTTAATAGATCAACTTAGAAATGTGAGTTTTGAGACTGATTTTTGATTTATAATTAAATTCAGAAAAATCGGGGAATTTTAACAAAATTTTTGGAAAAGAAATTAAATTTTATTTCCAACGATATTTAAAAATATTGAAAATAATTTATTCTTTTAGATTTTTAAAAATTTTTTAAACTTTCAAATTACCAATTTTAGAAAAAATAAATTTTATCGCTTTTTGTATTAAAATGTAAAGTTTAATACATAAAATGATAAAAATGATTTTTTCTAAAGTTTTGAACGTTCAAGTGAACTTATATTTTTTTCTATTTAAATATTTTCTAACACCACTAAAATAAAATTGAAAATTTATAGTTTTCTTAAATAGAAAAAAAATATTTTAATACAGAAACCATTAAATTCATTTTTCTTAAGTTTTGAACTTTAAAATAAGCTAATATATTTTTTCTAATTAAATATTTTCTAAAATCGCTACAATAAAATTAAAAATAAATTCAACATTTAAAAATTATTAAATTAAGAAAACTAATTTCTTCTAAAGTAGCAAACAAATATTTTCTAACAAAATTCAAATTTTAACGAAATATTAAAATACGTGGTTCATTAAAACTTTTTCGAATCTTTGGGGACATTAAATTTTTTCTATTTTTTATAATTGAACTTTACATAGAAATTTTTAGATATTTTTACTATTTTTTATAATTCGAAAAACTTGCTTGAAATTATTTATGAATATATTAATTACTCATTTTATATAAAAATTAAAACTATAATTGATTTTTGGATTTCTTTCGCAATTTCTATTAATAATTGAATTTCAGAAGGTTTTAAATTTGTAATTTTTTTAAATCCTAATTAATAGAAAACAAAAAGTAACTATAAAAAAATCGGCGAAAGGAAATTTTTGTGTCAACTCAAAAAATACTGGAAAAATATTGAATGTTTGAATTCATGAGAAAATTCTAGATTTTGGTGTTTAGTAGTTTTCGAAATTATTAATAATATATTTTTTTGAATTAAATTATTTAATTAATTAATAAATTTGGATTAATTTTTTTCCTGTGGAAAAATAGTGGTAATGATTAAATATTGATGGTAAAAAATTATTTTTGTTTCAAATAATTTTCCAATTAAAGATATTCAGAAGGAAATGTATTTGAAACATTTTTTTTATGTCGCTGAATTGAGAGTCAAAACTGAGCGTCGAAAATAAGTTTTTCCAATATCGAAAAGAGTGAAATAATTGTCAAAGGGTTTTAGATTAAATAAATCACCTTGGACATTTTTTTAATTTCTCAGGTGATTGAAAGAAGTGAAATTAGTGATTTTATCTCTAAAAACTCTCGAATAGTTTTCGGCACTAATTTCAGAAACGAAATTGAAATTTTTCGTCACAATCCTGAATTAGTGATAATTTTGAGATTAAAAATCATGATTTCGTCAAATTTCAGCATATTGAAACGAGATTGAAAATGGCATTACCGGAGGATCTCGCCTCCGCTCTGACTGATGGTGTTGTTCTCTGCCATTTGGCAAATCACGTTCGTCCTCGATCGGTTGCTAGTATTCACGTTCCTTCTCCGGCTGTTGTAAGTACTTCCGTTTTCCATTTAATAGACTCCCTTCCTTAGAGATAGAGAGAGAGAGAGACGAAAATAATTAAACCCTCCTTTGATCTATTTTTAGCCTAAGCTCACCATGGCGAGATGTAGGAGAAATGTGGACAATTTCCTAGAGGCATGCAGAAAGATTGGAGTTGATGAGGTAAGTTGATAAAAAAAATAAATTTTTGTTCCTCTCTCGTCGTGGCTCTTTTCCTTTTGCTCAAGTGCAATTACCATGCATGAACCAGCAATGTCAGAAGATTTTGCTCTTGAATGGACTTACTTAATGGTACCAACGGACAATAAACATTTATTCACTTCGTTTAAACATTTAATTTTACTAAATGTTTCAATGAATAAACAGAGATGTATAATTTAATAGAAATTTATTTTTAATTTGATAAATATTTGAACAGTTCGTTTGAACGCTTAATTTTATTGTAAATGTTTCGATGAATAGACAATGAAGAAATTCATTGAATTTTTATTAATTAACTTAATTTATAATTCAATGAAAATTTATTTATAATTTTTTTGTATTACAAATTTAGTTTATAAATTAATTATAAATTAAGTTTGTAAATTAATTATAAATTAAGTTTGTAAATTAATTATAAACTTAATTATAAATTAAGTTAATAAACATTTATTTATTTCGGTTAAACATTTATCAAATGTTTTGATTTATAAAGATTAAAATAATGAAATAAAGAACATAAATTAATAAAATATTTTAATCGAATATTCAAGAAAATAAACGACTATTTTCGTACTTTTGAATCGACTAAAAAGTTTTCTTTGCGCCTTAAAGTTTATCAGAGGCCTGCAATGAGTATTAAATATTTAGTACTTAATAAAGAGCATTTCTTTTAAAAAGAAATAAATTTCGTTAAAAAAGAAGTAAGTTTCTTTTAGAAAAAGTAAATTTCTTCAAAAGAAAGTAAATTTGTTTAAAAAATGTTTGTTATTTCAAATCAATTAACTCGTAATTGATTTAAAGATTATAAAAAAGGTAATTTCATTGATTGGCGCATTCAAGAGTTAGGTAATCTGACTATGATTGAAAATAAGAATACGAGAGTTAAATATTAAAAATAATTTCTTTATTCAATTGAATAAAATTTTATTTATTAAGTAGAAAATAAATCTCTGCGACAATTTGACAAAAGTCTAAAAATTTTGATTTTTAAGATGGAAATTATATTCGAATTGCTCTCAATTTCTCAATTTTCAATCTTTATCATCTCATGAGAAATTCGCAAAACAAAAATCATATGAAATTTGCCAAAAACCTGTATTCATCTAATTTTAATTGTCTTATTTCCAAAGTTTAAAGTTCCTAAGTTTTAAATTTCTAATTTAAAATTTCTAATTTAAAATTTCTAATTTAAAATTTCTAATTTTAAATTCCTAATTTTAAATTCCAAATTTTAAATTCCAAATTTTAAATTATATCCTAATTTTCATTTTGATTGAATGACACATTTTTCATTAAATAACACGTAAATAAAGAGCACTCGTAGAAATTAAAATTAAAAATCTGAGGTAAGTCCTCTAAGTATTTTACGAGAAATAATCAATTTTCTCGATAATAAAAAAACATTTTCGTTAAATATCATTGTTTTCGATAAATAAGGGAAGTGATTGAAACTTTTTTTTAAATAAACAATTTAAATTGTTATGAAACAAACGATTTGAATTGTTTATTTAGTATTGTAATTATAAACAATTTACATTCACCGGACAGTTATATTTTTATGTATATGTACTGTTTTCTAATCCCATTCACATCGGCAAGCTTGCCAACAACTACTAGTCAGTCCCTATTCACCGTTCATTGAATTAAGAAATTGTATCTAATTTTAATTTAAAAAAAAGAGTCAGAGACAAGATATTCATTAAAATATATGTTTTTATGTAGGAAAAAAATTAATTAGTTGTGGTTAAAGGGTCGATCACGTAAATATGGTCAGTGAGCTTTAGTTTGCATGCGCCTAGAAGAAATTGCTTTTGTGTTTCATTGCTTTCTTTTGGGATATTCTAAGTCTTACTGAATTTTTTTTTTCATAAAAACCTCCTTACGTTAGTGCTAGATATTTTGTAAATATACGATTTAAATGACAGTTTGAAACCAATATTGATTGTTCGAGATTTTATTGGAATTTTCTCTATTTTAACAAATTTCAACAAATTTCAACAAATTGAAATTAAAGAAAATAAATTTTGAAAAGTGGAAAAATAATTTAGTGAATGTTACTATTAAGAGGGTGTTAAAGTCGATAGAATTTTTACACAGAGTAACAATGAAAAAATTGGAGCAATTTAGACATTCTGAGTAAATAAAAATGAAAAAGATTAAATTGTGTCGAATTTAGTATTTTGACGCAAAAGTTTGAATTCCGTTCTGTGGTAAAAATATTACCACTTTTACTTTTTTTGTGATTTTACAAATTAGTTAAATTTTAAAGAAAGGATTGAATATTTGGTAAATTTGCTTTTTCTTTTCTAAAAATATATTGGTTTTAAACTCGATTATAAATTGTACTTGAAAATAAAATACGAATCACTTGTATACAGTGCAATTTTTCACAAGGAAAAAAAAAATTTGATGAATTCCCAAACTGAAATTGGCAAAAAAAGGGCCGACCCCAAAAAAATAAAAATTCTTATATCTATGATGAAAATGATTTATTAAAGCAGACAATAAACGTGTAGAATTGGGACTGAGTAGTAACGTTGTTGGTTGCAGGAGATGTTAATGGACGCGGATGCAATCATGGACGTCGGGTACATGGACGCGTACGGTCTGGAGGCTCTGGGCCGACTAGTTTCAGCTCTTCTTCTTCTTCATGAAGAAGAAGGCATCAAGAAACCAGCCACAGGTTCATCCCCTATGATTCAGGACCGTGTCTTATCCGCGACGCTTTTTGCTACGTTCTTATCTGTCTTGGCTCTTCTCTATATTTTTCCTATTCCTAACTAAAACAAAAAAAAAAACAAAGAAAACTCTCTCAAAAAAAAGAGAAGGAAAAAAACGAAAAATAAGGGCTTGCAGAAAATATGATAGAGCTAAAAAATCACAAATTGAAAGAGACGAGAAGTAAAATCAAAAACGAACAAACGAATGTAGCGGCTTTCTATTTTCTATTGGTATCATGCGCTAGTACGAAACTGCCGGCTGTGTTTCATTTTTATTTTTTGTTTATAAAAGTGCATTATTAGATTGCAAAATTAGTAATTCGATTCACTTAGCAAAGCACTAGTGCATTTTTGATACTTTAGGAAACTACATTTTTTCAGAGTGCGGTGAAAATAAAGGCGAATCGAAAACCTTTGGCACTGTTTGTTTTTGTTGGTAGTTTTACTTTTTATTTTTTAAAGAACTAAAGAAATAATTCACATCGTTTATAATTGACGCTTAATTGAAAAAAAATTCTACACATGAATAATGATACAAGTTTTCTATTTATTATTTAAAAGTAATTGCTAAGAACAATTTGTAAAAAAATGTTTCAAGAGAAAAGTTATACGAATTTGACTACAAAAATATTTGTTCTCTTTTTTTGTTAATCATAAACGTTGTGAATTCCACCAATTTTAATTTGACCGTTTTTTCTTTTAATTTAAAGTATTTAAAGGAAATTACAGAAAAATTGTCTCGTTAATCTTCAAAATAAAAAACATAACTATAAACGAATTTTTTTATTGAATAAAAATAAAATTGTTAAACAAATTTTTTTTATCGAATCAAAAAAAGTCATTCAATATTTTGTACTTAATTCGATATTAGAAAAAATACTGCGTTTCAAACGTAAATGTGCCAAGATTCTTTGATTGAATTTATTTTCAACACACTACTGTTCATGACTGATTTTAAAGCTCGAGCATTTTCTCCGCAGACGGAGATGTTTTTGTATTAAGATTTTTTATCAAAACGCTTCAAGAATGTATGTACTTATGAGAACAGCGAAAGTTTCTCAAAACACTATTTATTTCGTTTTCTTTTTAATTTTATTTTAAAACTCAATCGGCTCCATTTAATTTTTAAACTTACGAATAGGGATTGTATCTCTAATTTTCTTCTTTTTATTCACTATTTTATTTTTTTTTCGTTAATTATTCTAAATAATTATGGAAAAAAATATTGAAAAAGGAAATGATTTTTTAAAAAGAAAATTAATAAAAATTAATTGTAAATTAAATAATTTATTCATTTTTGTCTTTTTATTTGTGGATTATATTTTTTTTTAGAAAATAGAGAATAGTACTCGAAATCCGAGTAATTATTGAAAAAATATTTAATGAACATTGAAAGAATATTGGAGAAATATTGGAGAAATTTTAAAAAAAAGGTAATTATTTCCTTTTTAGTTTAAAAAAAGGAATAAAAATAAATTGTAAATTAAAAAATTTATTCATTTATGTTTTGTTCGTGGTTTATTTTATTTTTTCGTTTCTATTGAAAAAAAAAGAGTTTTATGTTATGGGAAAAAATGTTAAAAATTAAAACTAAAAAGTAATGATAAAGAGATGAAATAAAATTAAATGGAGCCTTATTAAATTATAATTCTATGTTTTTAAAACGACATATAAAATATGTTTTCTCAGTTTATAGTTACTACCTACGATATGCTTAAAAGCATTTAAAACCCGAGTATTTATAAAGAAGTTACCTATATTTAAATTTTTTTCTTTATTTTATAATTTAGTTTTAATTAGCACTTATTTTAATGTATGTATGTATGTTCCGTCACATTTATTTTATAAGGTGCTTTAGTCAAAAATTTGTTCAGTGGAATTTTTAAATATCAGGGTCATTATCGGCAGCTTGTTACGTTGCTATTCACGTAGCTGTTGGGCATTTATTATAACGATAGGATAAACATTTTTTTGTAGAAGTCAAGTTTAATATAATTTATGAAAAGTACGAAAAAATACGAAACCAAAAAAAAAATGGAAAAAGTCAGAAAAAATACGAAAAGTACAAAAAAAGAATACGAAAAATAAAAAGAACGAATACGGAAAATATGTAAAAAAAACGAAAGTAGAGAAAGACTTGTTTTTGAATCGAGGGAAAAATTGAAATTAGAAATTTTTTGGTCAGTAGTTAAGAATTTAGACTTGATTTCCAAGAAAACTTGTTCTATGAAAAAATGGATAATTTTAATAGAGATGGAAAAAAGATAAATGTAGGGTATGAATGAGAAGAATCGGGGTGAAAAAGAGAAACTACCAGACAAGAGCACTCTCTCGAAATAAAAATTCAGATTAAATCACTTTGCTCAATACAAGGGGTTACTCTTAGTATTGTTTTCTTCAAATTAGTTAAATTTGTAATTTTTGCTCGCGATTTTTTTCCCAAAATTATTATTTTAGTTAAAAAACATTCACAACAAGAAATGGAGTTGACGAAAAAAAAAAAAGAAAATTGTATTTTACTATATTCGCTGGTCGAGAATATTAAGGAATTGTTAATTTTAGTTTTTCTTTTGCGACTCAAGGTAAAGGAGTCAAACAAAATTTTATTTCACGAGTCACTGTAAAAAGACTCTGCAGGAATTCGAAATGCCTTCAATGGTAGAATCATACCTCTTTATAGGATTTGACCAAGACGCGTTTGCGATTTGTGAAAATAAAAAAAAACATGTTAGGTCTGTGATTTAGAATGGTAATAATTGGTATGTAGGATATGGTGCTAGAAATATTTCATTAATAATGTATTCTTTTGAAAAAAAAAAATTTTTTTCCGTCGAGGGTGTCTCTTTTTAATTTCTATTATTTGGTAGAATTTCTTTTGTTTCGTTATTTTGTACATTGGGAGAGAAAAGGGATGTTTTTTTTTTATATAATATGTAGTATAGAGAAATGGTGCCTGTTGTCTGCTATTTTATTTTCGTACAAAAAAAACACACACACACGCAGAGAATAAATGTCTAAACACTATATATGATTTGAATAATTATGTGTAACGCGATTCGAATATTTGCATATTATATTGAGAAGAAAAAGCTTCAAAGTGTGTGAACGGGGAAATTGAGGTAGAGAGAAAAACAGTTGAAAATGTGTATTTTGCATATTATTTTTATTATTGGAAAATTTTCGAAGAATGGTTTAATTTTTTATTTTATTATCGCGAATTGTTTAAAATCTACTGTATTTTTTTAGAGTGGAGTCTGAAAAGTTATCACGTTTGAAAAGTGGAAAAATTTTTCTAAAACAAAATTTATTCTGAAATATTGATTCACATATCAAGTAATTATTTTTCTATTATTACGGAATAATTTTTTGTTTTATTTTCAATTTTTCGTTTCTTAAACTTCTGTTTACTTCGTAAAAAGAAAAAAAAATTGTTGTTTTTATATGTTTTAAATTATTTTCTGTATTTTGAAATTATTTTCAATATTTTTAGATTCTTTTCCGTTTTGAATGACTTGAAATTGTTTTCGATTGTTTGGAATTTTTTTCCATTTGTTTGGAAGTATTTTCATTATTTAAAAATTTTTTTAATTGTATGAAATAATTTTCGATTACTTGGAATTATTTTCCAGACTTGAAAATTATTTTCGGTTGTTTGAAATTATTTTCAATTGTTCGAAAATATTTTCAATATTCGAAAATTGTTTTCAACTGTTTTTTTCAAATGCTTCTTCAATTTCCCTTTAGAATAAAGTTCACGTTCAAAAAAAGAAAAAAAATCGAGTGAAAATAAAATAACTTTAAGTGAATATTGAACTGATGAAATTCAGTGTACGTTGCCTCTATCACTATAGCGAACTATATATCATAAATATATATACAATATATAATATAAATGTACGCACGAGTTTACTCTACAGCTATATATTATCTTAAAGAAAAAGAAAAGAAAAGAGGAGGCGAGAACTTATTTTTAAAGAAAACAAAAGAACTAAGAAAAGATGTATGTAATCGCATATTATTATTACCGAATCGATGGAATGGTTACATTTTTGCAATAGCTGGAGCTAAATATTTCTGATGCTAGTCTTTGTTATTGCGTATTCTTTTCTAGTCAGAAAGCGTTCATTTCAGAACGAAATCCTTCCATTTCAACTTTCTAATATTATAAATACGTATTATTATCTCTATATTTCATATCTTCAAATAATTGAAACATAATAGTCGCATACTTTTTGTGACTAGATTTTTTGATACAAAAAAAAATTATACAAATAACTATTCTATAATACAAGACTAACTTTTCTTATACAATAATAATTATGAATAATTCAAAAAAAAGTAACTTCTGAAACAATGATGTTTTTAACATTATCTCTGAAACAGTGATTACATCAATCAGTATTAGTCTAGTGGAACACCCCAAAATGATTATAATAAGTAAACGCAATGTAAGACTGTATCTAACATAAAAAAATGCGGAATGGTTGTTTATTTTTTTTTTGCTTCTTGAATTTTGAGGAAGAAAATTGTAGTTTTTTGTTATCTGCTGAGGAAAAAATGCGAAATTCGGCGATTGCACTGAAACAGAAATTTATTTGATTCAAATAACTGATTACTTCTCATTGTCTATTGTTCAATTTTTAGGGAAAAAATCAAGAGGGTTATTTTTGACATTAGTTTAAAAAAATACTATTTTTTTTGTAATTTTTTAATTTTTTTAATAAAATAAAAAATTACTATAACAATTTTTTTTAAACTAAATGTAATAATCCGTTTTGAATTTTTCTCCTAAAATATTTTTTAACAAAATAAAAAATTATCATAAAAATAATTTTTTTGCAACTAAATTTTAAGACCAATTTTTTTTCTTCTCACGATTGAAATACAAATAAAATGAGGCATTGGGACTGTAGTAATCGTTTATTTTAATCAGAAAAATTTTTTTTAACAGAGAGGGTTGGGAAAAAAGAATTATTTGAGAATTACCATTCCGTTGCATTATTTCTGATCAGTATAATATTAGTGCAAAATAAAAAAAAATCGAAAGGTATTATTATTAAGATAATGATTTTATAATATATTATATTAAATATGTAGTTTGTTGATGTTAATTTTTTATCGCGTGTAAATTATCATTTTACTCGGTGCTTGGTCTTAATTTTGTTTAGTTTAAGTGATCTTTATTTTTTTTCTCAAAGATCATATAGGCTATGTAATAAATAGAAATTTGCTATTTATTGAGCATTTATCTATTTATTAAAATTTTGCCCATTTGGCATTTATGATGTAAACACACATTTCTTTCCATATTTATATTTATAACGCAATACAGCATTTCTATATTTGTACTTAAATAGGTTAATTATTTTTGTTAAACTTTTCCAAAAAAAGGGATATTTTTTCTATCCCTTATTTCTTAATGTTATTTTCTATATCAAAATATTTTTTCTATCCCTGTTTTATAATTTATTTTCTATATTGAAATATTTTTTCTACCTCTGTTTGATAATTTTGTTTTCTATTCCTTTTTTTCGATAGGAGGAAACTTTTTCGCTTGATGTTAAAAATCAGTTGTAATCGATTTTTATTTTAAGTGACTATTTTTTTTCTTTCATTTTGCAAAACAAGGGATTTTTTATTTACGATTTTCGAAAAATCATGTTCCAAATTTTTTGAACAGTTTTCTATTTCAATGATCGAAATTTCTTTTTCGTTATAAATATTTTCAAAAATTGTCAATTGCGTTAAAAATAAAAAACGTAAACTAAAGAATTAATTGAGAATTAATTTTTAACGCGATGCAAAATTTTTATTTGTTGAAGAAATAAATAAATTTCGTTCATTTGAAGTTTTGGAATATTTTAGGGACAAGAAATCTTTTTTTAGGAATATAATTGGTAAAAAATTGGTAAAAGATAAATATTGAAATTTATTATTTTTTTCCATTTATTGAATTGTTGATTTCGGTAAATTTGTCAAAAAAGCAGAGATAAAATAGATTTATATTGAAAATTATCTGAAAAGGTAAAGAGATGTTCTCTTTTTATTAAAATTGTCCGAAAATTTGTTTACTGCTACAATACAATATTATTAATAATGACGACTGTAAAAACATTGCCATTTTTAATAAAGAATTTTTTTAATACGGTTGATGCTTCTTTTTTCATAAACAAAAGCATTTGAGTTTATGAACATTTTTTGTGTGGAAAGTTCGAAGAGAATTTTGAATGGAAGAAAAGAATTGAAAGATTGAAGTGAATTGAAAATTTTGAATGGAACAAAAGAATTGAAAGTTTGAAGTGAATTGAAATTTTTGAATAGAAGAAAAAATTGAACACTTTGGATGGAAGAAAAAATGGAAAATTTGAAGAGAATTGAACGAATGAAAATTGTGAATGAATTATGAGATGCTTTCAGTTTAGAATTTTGTGATGCTGCATCCCCTACGTAAGCATATGACTTTTTTACACTCCAATTTTCTTTTTTGAAATTCAAATAAATTTTTCGACTAAAAACAATTTTTTACTTTTGTTTCTAGAATTTGGTGTGTTGTGCCAGCGACGTTTTGGAGGGCGGACGTGGAGTCGTGCGAGTTGCTGTGACAGTTGCTGAATTATTGAGATTTCATCAGACGCGATCACCGCTTCACAGTTCACCATCGGCGACTTTAAGCAATCACATACCCGCTTAGTTTAGTTCATCAAAAATGCTACCAAAATAAATGAGTTCTTCTTCAATATGAGAACATTAAAGCGTAAAAAAATCGAGAAAAGACAAAATACGCTGCGTTAAAAGAAAAACTCTTTGACAAAGTGAAATAGAAATAACTATTTCGCAAAATTTGTTGCTCACTTAGTATTTGCTGATATTATTTTATAATTTGAAAATAGAAATCCGATGATGATTTAAAAACAAAGAAATACGTGTGAAAATAGAATTTCACCTGCCATGACAATTATATTGAATGTACACTGAAAAAAAGTGTATAGTTATAGCCAAATGATTAAGGAAATATTTTTAATCAAATTTCAAAGTAAAATACAAGAGACAATTTTTCTTTTTCTATGAAAGTCCAAAATTGCGATGTGTTAATGTTTATAGAATGAATCTAGAACAGCGGAAATCAAATAGAAATAGTATGCATTTTTTCAAAATATATACTATACTTGAATAGTCGAAAAAGAATTCATGTGAAGTGCATGCGAATGTTTTCTTTTGAGAGAGAAAAACAAGAAAAAGGTTCTTTTATCCTTTAAAGCGAAGTCAGTGTAGTTTACAACTATTGTCAACGATTGAAGAAAAAGATACTTTTTTTACAGAGAAAATAGTTGAATTCTTCTGTTTAAGAAAGTTGATCAGAAAATATTTTACGAATTTTCCAAACGAAAACATTTGAAAATTGACTTAAAAACTGTATTCTTCCTTCTAAAGAGAAAGAAATTTTTTACATTGTAAAAAATAAAATTTTTCTACTTCAAGCAATTGATTAGAAAATTTTCTACGAATTTTCCAATGGATAATATTTAAAAATTTTCTTTAAAATGTATTTTTTTTCTAAAAAGAAATTTTTTCACACAGTAAATAATACAATTTTTCTGTTTAAAAATTTTTCAATTTAAAGAAATTGATTAGTACAAATTTTGCAAGCGAAAATATTTAAAAATTTGCTTAAAAAATATTTATTTTCTTCTAATATGAGAACAATATTTTTTACACAATAAATAATAAAATTCTTCGATTTACAAATTTTTCTATTTAAAGGAAGTAATCAGAAAATATTGTACGTATTTTTCATGAGCGAAAATATTTAAAAATTTGCCTAAAAAGTAAATTTGTATCTCAATCGTCGTTTAAAGTCGTAAACTTCACAGAAATTTAAAGTGTGATTGTTAAAAATTGCTTTTTGTAATGCTAAAAGTCTAGTGAGATCATTTACTATGAAAATATTGCTATTTCCTCATAGAGGAAGTATTTTTTTTTCTCGCGGCAATTCATTGTCTATTTAATTCTTGACAATAGTGCAATAATTGTACAATACTTATTTAAAAAGTTAATTTTTTCCTAATGAAAAATTGAAAAGAGAAAAAAAATTTTCTATGTAAAAAAAAATGATCTGACTGAATTTTTAGAAGATTTGTGAGAATGAGTGTGTTGTCGATAAGTTAGTTAGAAAATCTGAGTCACCAGCAAGCGATAGCAAAGGTTTCAATTGTAGTTTTGTGATTTATTCAGAACTGAGGCCTATAAGAGATTTCTTTTTGCAGATAAGATTTGTTTTTTGCAAATCAATCGTTCTTTGACAATTTTTATTTTTAAAGAAAAATAATTTGCTTTATCGAAAGAAAAACGAGGCAAATTTCATTAGAACAAAAAAAAAAGATCAAGTATAGAGGCGATCTCATATATTGTGATGTGCTGATTTCAGAAAGAAGACAATGATTTCTATTTTGAAATCAAATTTTTTAAGAGCTGATTCAGCTTGTATCAATAATCGCTTAATATTTGTGTATATTTATGCCAAAGATGTACCTTTATTTTGTTGAGTCGAGGGCCGTGAAAACTCTTGATTAAGCAAAAAAATTAATTTTTTTCCTATCAGTATATCGATGAAAAACATCTCGTCAACTATTTTGTTAAAATTTTTTCTTTTTTTTTTATAAAATTCTCTATAAAACTTTTATATTTTTCATTGATTCGTTTCTTCAAATCTTGTTTCGTTGATTCGAAAATTCGATTTTTGAAAAATTATTCTCCAAAGAAATATGGTTGACGAGATTTTTCATCAGAAGTTTTCAGAATGTATATTTTGCATTTGTTCTCTTATATAGTTGAAATTAAATAATTTCTGAGATATATTCAGAAACATAATTTCCTCTGAAATTAAAAACAAAAAAAAAACGATTATACTCATTGACAGACTTTTTCAGTCCTTTATAGTTGCTTAAGACGAAAAACGGCATTAGAGTCAATTTAGAATTAAATTAATTAGGTTCGGAATGTCAAAAATAATGTGTAATTTAAAATATGTGATTTTTGGAAAACAAAAAGTCTGAAAATAGTCAGACAAAGCGCATGCTTTTTATACGTTTTTTTTCTTATATTGCGCGACTTCTTTCTGCGACATATAATATAGATAGTCTTAAAGAAAAAAATAATGTAGGTATAAATTATTAATTTCAATTTCGTTATATCGATAAATATGTAGATTGAAAGTAAGTTCTTCGAGTGAATTTACTAAATCAAAAAAGAAAAAAAAATGAAAAAAATGAAAAAAATGAATGAAAAATGAAAGAAAAATGAAAGAAAAATCATGTAACTAAAAGATTATTGCATTGTACTTATCTTGCACGAGTTGGATGAAACTTTTTTCAATTGGAATTTAGATAAATGTTTTTTAATACGTTCCATTCGACTGCCATTGTTAATTTTATAAACAATATTATTGAAAATAATAATAATAATAATAATAATAATAATTGAAGTGAGTTTATCAGATTTATTAAATGTTTCCAAACAGCCAAAGTTTTCTGTCAATGGATTTGATAATAGTCAAATCCATAAAAAATATGTTTCGAGTCAATACAATGAATCTACCTTTCAACGACAACTATACTGTTAATATAAATAATAGTTGTGCACAATACCTTATACAATTATATATTACTGAATATATCAGTGTAAACAATAAACCGATCACCGCTACAAAATTTTTCTGATGTTTCATTTATAAAAATTAATTTAGAAAATAGATTTTAGATAAATTAATGTAAATATTATTTGGATTAATTAATTAAATTAATTGGATTAAGTAATCTAGTTAAATAATTGAATTAGCTAAATTTTATCAATTCATAGGATTCAGTAATTTTATTAATGAACTGCAATAATTAATTTCATTAATTAATTGGAGTAGTTAATTTTATTATTTCATTCGATTTGGAAATTAATTCATTAACCAGATTAATTAATTTCATTTTGTTAATCGGAAAAGTTAATTTTATTCATGAATTCGGATAAGTTGATAAATAATGGAATTAACCAGTTTTATTAAAAAATTATCTGAATTCGCTAATTTTATAAATTAATTGAATTTAATAATATTATTACTCTATTTAATTCGCTAATTCAATTAATTAACCAGATTAATCAAGTCAACTAATAAATTAAGTTAACTAAATTTTTTATTTAAAAAAATTAGCTAATTTTATAAATTAATTGGAATAGAGTAATAAAATTTATTACTTCATTTAATTCGATAATCCAGTTAATTAACCGAATTAATCAATTATGCTAATAAATTAATTAACTAATTTTATTATTTAATTGGATTTGTTAATTTAATTCATTTACTAGATAGGCAAATATTACAATGTACAATTAATTTGATTAACTGAATTTATTACTTAATTCGATTAGACAATTTATTTAAATAACTGGATTGTTTAGTTCCATTAAATAATTTAATTAACTAATTTTATTAATTAACGGAATTCATTAATTCCAATAATAAATTGGATTCGCTAATTTAATTACAGAATTGGTTTCAACAATTTTATTAGTTAACTGGATTAATTAAGTTTACAAATTAATTGAATTAACTAATTACATTTATTATTGTTATACATTAGTTAATTAATTTATCTTTATAATTACTTTTATTTCTTTGTAATTTATGTTATTATAATTTATATTTTCGTATAATTTTATTTTTATATTCAAATTTTTCTTTTATAATAATTATGAAATTAATTATTAAGATTTATTTAATAAATTACAAAATAAAAAAATAGTTATTAATAGTAATTGAATAATTTTTATCAATTATTAATAATAATTATAATATTGATTATTATTAACAATTATAATATTGTTTATTATTAATAACTATTGTTATTAATAATTAACAATGAATACTTATTGTTATTAATAATTAATACTGATTTAATATAATCGAATTATGAATATTTTATACTAATTAAAAATTGATTCTCTTTGAGGGTATTTTAGAATAGCATAATTTGACAATTTATTATCATAGAAAAATTATATTCAACGCGACTGAACATTATTTTATTACACTTGAAAATTATACTTTATTACTAGCGTGCTTCAATTTAATAGAGATGTTTTATTAATGCGGGCTCGAGATTACAGGCAGGAGGCAAAAGAAATTTCTTGTTTTATGCAAGTATCAATTTTGTAAATTCTGTTGATTATACCAGCAGTTGTTCTCGTTAATATAGGCTAAAATTCTTCCTTTTTCTATTTTTTTCCTTTTTGACGAAGTTAAAAATTTTATTTGCATGGAAAAACATGAATAATTTAAAAGTAATTATTAAATGCAGCTTGTAATGATTATTGTAAATATGCATTTCGTTGAAAAACGTTTTTAGTTACAAGATTTCTTTTTTAGTTGAAGAAATTCTATTGATTTTCTTTTTTTTTCAAATTCCAAATTTGAATGTTCGATATATCGATTTATCGAATCATATTTCAGTCACGTGACTATCGTAGTGCGGTTTTTCTCCGCTAGGCGTTCATGACCGTCATGGCGTCATTCCGCCATTGTGCACGTGTTCTTTCTTCTTTTTACAGTTTCTGATTCATTTTTTTTATAGTTTTTTGTCTCTTGTTTCGCTATTGTTTATTAAAAAAAGTGTTTCTTAATTAAATTCCATTCCAATAGGAAAAATGAAGAGAAATAATGACTCTGGTATTTGTAGTTTAGCAGCAGCCGTAGATGGAGCAGCATCAAGCGTTTTTACTCATCCATTGTTGTCGAAATTTAGACGAAAGTACAGAACAATGGACATAAACTGCAATAAATGGAAGTCGTCGAAAATAATTTCATCGTCTAAAAGGGTTTCGCAGGTATTATTGATTTATTTTTTAGGAATTAATGTCTATTTCTTTGTGTTTACAGCTTTTGGTAAAATGTCCGTATTTCCAGCAAGTGTTGGAAAAAAATAATATTAATAAACGAGTAAATCGGTGGAAGAAAATCAAGCGTTAATATGAGATTATCAAGTCTTTTATTTAAAACGAAATTTTCAGGTCGAAGTAAACTTTCATCGCATGTTTAATGCGCACAGTTTCCTTTGGACTTGGAGCAATTTTCTCGTGTCGAGTCTGAGAGATAAAAACTCAGTTCTATATTTCTTGCGATTGTAAAATGTACATACTAGGAAAAGGGTGAATAATTTTGTTTCCTTTTTAGAACCATTGAAAGGTGGTAATTCAAATTATCGGAAAAGGTGACATTTTGAGGTTATGTTCGTTAAATTGTTCTTTAGTCTGAAAAATGTTTTCTGATATTTATTCATTTGCAACTTTTTTAATGATTCGAAGTAAAGAAGATAAAAATGTTGGCACTCGCATGAAATATTTTTCAAGTGTGCAAGTTATGTTTTTTTATTTTAAAGCACGAAAATAATTGGAGTCGAATTAAGTCATTTTTGCAGCGTTCAATTCGGTAAAAAAAATTTGTGACGCGCTCCAAAGGAGAAAGATGCAAACAATATTTCAGGTTATGTTTGTGCCTAAATGTGCGAACGAAAATATTTTTATTCTTTTTAATAATTTAAATTTTATTACAAAGGGTTTTTTTTTATAATTTCTATACTCAATAAATATGAAAATATAATATTTTTCATTTCAATTTATGTTAATGTTTTTAGATATTTAAAGACAAAAAATATTTCGATTATTTAAACATTCAAATTTTTAAGAAAGTGCGTTAACATACAAATATTATATTATTATTATTTATTTAAGCTGAAACTGACACATACTTAAATTTGGAAAATAAATTTTATAGTTACATATTTTATTACTTATTATTAATTAAAATTCTTCTGAAATAAGTTCAATTTTTGGATAATTATTAAATTTATTATTAAAAATAATTGCTTCACAGAAGAATTTTAATTAAAAACACTAAAAAAAATTAAATTTTAGAGAAGTCACCTTAACTTCAAAAATTTTAAAAAACTTCAATAATATTCTTCGAAACATTTAATTATTTTTGTAAATAATAAAACTCATTACGGAATTTCAATTATTTTTAATACAATTTTAAAGTTAATTTTAATTATTTAATCATTATTATCATTATTATTTATAGGAATTAAGATTTTTTAAGTTTTCAAATCCAAATCATTTTAAAAATTCCAACAACTTGATAAGAATATTATTATAATAAAACACGAAGAAGAAACAAAATTAATGTTGCTAAAGTTTCGAACGTTCAAATGAACAAAATTTTTTTTTACCTCAAGTATTTTAAAACATTGATATCAAAAAATAAGAATAATTGAAATTAAATATAATATTCAGTTTAGAATTAATTTGTTTCCATTTAAAACAAAAAATTTTGTAAAGAAATACATATACAAATTACAAGAAGTAAAAAAATATTGTCGTTCATTTGAACGTCAGGGCTCGAACTAGGTCCGTAAATCCCGTAAAAGTCCGTAACTTTGCTTGAAGTCCGTAAAAGTCCGTTTTTTGAGAAAAGGTCCGTATCACACAAAAAAATAAGTGTTAAATTTGTTGCGTGTAGTTTTCAAGATGGTGTTGTTTTAACAGCCATTAAAAATGTGCATTAATTTTAACACACTTATGGAGTTAATTTAACACAAAATTTAGGTTAAAATCACCTCGTTTTGGTTAAAAATGTTGCGTGTTGTTTTAACACTACTTTTAGTGTTAAAACAACACTTCTTTTTTTCTTTATAAAGTCCGTGATTCGGTTGAAAAAGATCCGTAAAGTACGTAAATTATACGATATAATTTAGATAATTTTAGAGAAATCACAAATGATTGAAGGAATTCAATTATTTTCAAAAGTAATAAAATTCTTCGCAAAAATTCAAATTATGTTCAAAATTTTTTGAAAATTCTCGTCAAAATTTCAAGTATCATTAGAAATAATTAAATTCTTCTTCGAAATATCAATTATTTTCAAAAATTTTAATAAAATACTTGGAAAAATTCCAATTATTTTCAAAATTTTTCCTCAATTCAATGATTTTTAATAGGTTTCTATACTATTCTAATAAAATTTTCCAAAAGAATTCAATTATTTACAAATTTTTTAAATAAATTTCTTCGCAAAATTCAATTATTTTCATAAATAATAAAATTTTTACAGGTATTTAATTTTTTGGCAAATAATAAAATGCTTATTAGGAATTCAATTATTTTGATGAATAATAAAGCTAATTGCAGAACTTCAATTATTTTTAATACAATTTTAATCGAATTTCTCGAAAAATGTAATTATTCTTAAAAAAATTTTATTAAAATTTATCAAAGAATTTTAATTATTTTAATAACCTTTGCTACAATTTATTTATTAGAATTTAAATATTATTTTTAATAAATTTTTTATTAAATTTCTTTAAAGAATAAAATTGTTGCATTCAAAATTTTTAATGCATTCTTTGCGTAAATTATCAATTATCTTTATAAATAATAAAATTCTTCTCTAAAATTGAATTATTTTCAAAAAATTTAATAAATTTCTTGGCAAAATTTCAATTATTTTCAAAAGTTGTCCCTAATTTAATTATTTTTAATATCTATTTTAATAAAACTTTGCAAAAGAATTCAAATTATTTGAAAATTGGTTGATACAATTCTTTAAAAGAATTCAATTTTAAGAAACATATGTAATTATTCAATAAATTGTTTTTTTTTATTTAAATAATGAAATTCTCACAGAATTTTCTCATAAAAATTGATTTAAAAATGGATTTGAGTTAAAATTTTAGATTATAATTGAATATTAAAAGTATTAGAGCGTAAAATTTTAGAAATAATTAAATTTTGAAAAGATTTCAGATTCAAATCTTTGAAAATTTGAATTTTTCATATTTTTAACTAAGTAACAATTCTGTGGAATTAATTTTTTTGAACGTTGGTGAAGTTCACAACGTTTATAGTCAACGATTTCTGAACAAAAATATTTTCTTAAGCAAATTTTGATAAATTTTTGGACAGAAAATAGTACGTTTAATTTTTTGAATAATGATTTACGAAAAAAATATTCGCGAACAAAAATTTAAATTCTCTTTTGTAGGAAAATAATTATTTTTCTTTCAATCGTTGATCATAAACGTTGCGAACTTCACCGACGTTTTTTTGAGAAATTTTAATTGAAAATTTTTTTTATATTATTTGAAGTTTTTATTTTCTAATACATATTTAATTGAAGAATTTACAAATAATTGAAAAGTCGAATATTGTAAAGAAATAGATTTGAAAATTGTCAAAGAACTTTTTCGAAAATTATTAAAAATAATCAATTTTAAGAAGAATTTTAGTTAAAAATTCTTGAAAATAATAATTGATTTGATAATGATTTTATCACTCTATCTTTAATTATTATAAAACATGAAGACTCGGAGTTATATCGATATCTTCATGTTTTTTTTTTAGTTTTGAAAAAATCTAATTTATAGTTTTAATTAAAATGTTCTCTTATATATTTTTGTCAGTAATTGGTCCGTAAATGGTCCGTAATTTTTCATTTTTGGTCCGTAAAGTCCGTATTTTTAAATACTTTCACTGATTCGAGCCCTGTTGAACGTTCGAAACTTTAGGAACATCAAAATTAAATTGTTTCGTTAGCTTGTAAGTGAAACCAAATTATCGTTAATTAAATATTTTTTATCATCGCATAGCGTCTCGTTGAATGAAATGATGATCATTCAATCCTACAATATATGATGAGAATTATCATGACTCATAATCGTATTTTTCCCTATTTTATATATATATACAAAAGTTTCCAATGCTGATGCGTCGCCTTACAACATAATAAAATTCACACTTTAATGTAAATTTTTCATATACACAATTATTATATTTATATATCTTTTTGGGAAGCTGCGCGCTCGCTTATTTAATGATGAGCGCTGACTCGTTAATCTTTATAGCCTTTATCGCGTGTGTTTGCAAAAAACAAAGACGCCCATAAATTAGGGAGTGTGCTGCGTGGAAGGATTAAAGATCGAATTAAGTACCCTTGTCAACCCTCGTTCCACGTATAAACCGCGCATGTAAGTGAAATGCTGTTAAATGTGGGTGTTGCGAGGGCGTTTCTAAAAGACTCCATTTTGTTCCATGGAGGCGTTCTCGCCGTCCCTCTTTACTTGTTGGTGGGTCGATCGACTTTTGTTCAGGTGGAGGGAACATGATCAAAGCACATTGTTGACCAGGAGTCCGCGAAACGCGTGTGCTCGTGCCGGACCCTCGTTTCATCGAACCGTGAAACCTGTGCGCGTGCTGTCAACCATCAAACTCTCCTAATTCCTCTTATTTACCTATAGTTAGTTATTTACCCAATCAATTTTTTCAATTTATTTTCAATTTCCACGAAATTGTGTGTGTCTGTGTGTGTATGTGATGGAGATTTTTGTCCCATGTTTTTTCTGAGGATATGGATCATTAATCAAAATTGAAAGTTTGATAAATAACGATTAGGAATTTTAAGGATTTTTTTCACACTTGTTCACAGATGAGGATGATGCTCTTGTATGCGCTCGAAGAAAAGGAGTTTTTGATGATAGCAATGGATGAGGAACTTTGGTTTTAATTCGAGAATCAATGGAACTATATCAACATTGTTTTTGCTTTGCAACTTCCGGCTTGGATGAAATCTTTATCTGTAGAGATTTTTAACGAGTTGCAATTTGAAGAATAATCCCTTTGGAAATGTGTGGACAATTGGACGAATTGTCGAATTAACAAAAAAAATCGACGAGTTTGGCATCAACGGAACGAAAAGTTACTTCCTGAAGAATCGATACTGAGATGAAAAAATATCACCGAATAATTATTAACTGACGAATAGTAAACACCTGGAATAGTGGAAGATTTTTTTAACACCTGTCCTACTTGGAATAGCAGAAAGTCAAACGAACCAAATGACAGATCAAGAGAACCAAATGAAAAAATATTGCGAGGAAAAGAATTTATTCTTCATCATTGGATGAATTTGTTTTATTAAAATTTGTTTTTTAAAAATTTGTTTTATTCTGAAATTAAGCCCTAAGGAAAAAAGTATAGTCGAATTCGGAGCATAAATACAGTTTTATTTTGGCTAAACTATTTACTCAAGGAGCGAGTCGTTTTTTGCAATTGTAAAAAATGAAAATAATAATTGAATTGCATGTGTTGTGGAGGCCGCGTGTAGCAAGCCTCATTACTTTCTTAATGAATGTCAAGAGACAGGTTGAGGTTCGTTAGCGGTGAAATAATTAGGACTGGAGCAGAAGGACGCTGCACCGCAAGCTAATGTCCTGCAGCAAAACTTGTCGTGACTTGCTACTAGACTGGCTGTTGATTACAGTGATTGTCAACTCTCGCTTTCGAAACATCTTTTGCAACGTCAACAATGATGGACTACATCTTCATAGTTTGAGACCTTCAACTCACCTCAAAACTGATTTTCCAGGTCGATGATTAAAATTCTTCTCCCCTTATACGCTATAGGATTGTAAATAGGAAAAATTACATTTAGAAAGAAAAAGGAGGGAGTATTTTGGATATCTAACGGACAACAATTTTTTCGAGTGTTATTTTGGAAGAGACGCACCTAACGGACAACGGAGAAAAATTTGTCGAGTGATTTGGACAAAGGAAGAATAAATTTTTCTTGTTTTTGGATCTATAACAGACAACGGAGGAAAATTTTTCGGGTGTGAAATAAATGTGATATAATAGATAAAAAGTGTTACCAAAGGGCACAAATGGAAATGGGATTTTGGAAATATTTTTTAGTGATGGAGGAGAATGTCGAGTAGGAACAATATTATTGTGTGAGGAAAAGTGCATTTTTGGAGACAAAGTTTCACTATCCGACGAGGAATGGATCTCAGCACGACACCGAGGCGTCCGCCGGAAGGCGTCACGGAGCATCAAAAGACGCGCATCGCAAAGAGTGTCTTCAGCATCAGGAGTCTTGTGGATGTGGAGGATTCGGAGCTGATTGTTGATGATGAACGTATATCAGGTTGGTGTTTTAATTATTTTTTTAATTGTTATTTACAATAAAAAACAAATGTTTAACAATTTTCTTGTTTCAACAATGTTTCTTGTTTACACACCAATAGTTGAAGTCCACAACGTTGATCAACGAAAAAAATTATTCACTTAGTAAATTAATTAAAAACGACGCTACAATATTGAGATACAAATATTTAGAAAAAAAGATTTATGTTTATATTTTGATTATAATTATTTTACAATTAAATATTAAATTGAAAATAATATTTAGAAGCATTAAATAATTTTTTTTTCTTTGATAAACGTTGTGGACTTCAACTTCGTGTTTACACTGAAAAAAAAATTTATTTGATTCAAATAACTGATTATTTGACTATTATCAAATAAACATTTACTTGAAACAAATAATTTTTATTTGAATCAAATAAATTGTGTTTGAATCAAATAAATTGTATTTGAATCAAATAAATTGTGTTTGAATCAAATAAATTGCATTTGAATCAAATATTTCAGTATTTGAAGCAAATATTATTTAATTGATTGAAATAAAAATTATTTGATTCAAGTAAATATTTATTTGATAATAGTCAAATAATCGGTTATTTAAATCAAATAAAAAATTTTTTCCAGTGTAACAAATGTGATGGATAATATTTTATTTATCTTTGCATTAAAATGTGATTTTTGTGGTATTAAAGTTTCATGGTGTCTACTAACGAGGAAATCCTTGAAAACCGAAAAATAACCGGGAATTTAATTTGACCGGAAAAAATCGGGAATTATCCGGGAATTTTATATACCAAACCGTGGATTTTTTCATCAAAATTAAAAAAGTTCTATTATTTTAATTTGTTTTAAAAAACACTTTTTATTTCAATTTTTATAGATATTTATACTGTTCTCTAAATTTGAATTAGTTAAAAATAATTAATTTGATAGTAAAAAATCATTCACCAATTTAAATGTATTATGTAAATAAATTTTAAAAAAATTATGGAGTTAATAGAAATATTTTAAAATTGCACTCAAAATGTGTTATAAAATTTTGTTAAAGAATTTCATTAGAAACTTTTTAACAAATAGAATTTTTAAAGTATTTTAATTTAATAACTGATTAATAATTTAATTTTATAAAAAGTCGTATTCTAATGTATTCATATTCCTAACGGCGAAGGTTAATAATTAAAATTTTTATTTGTTAATTTAAAAAAATATACAAACTTAAAATTGTTTAATAAAATTGAACTTTCGCAAATTTTTTTTTAAATCTGAAAAATGAGATTGTTGTAATTTTCAATTTTATTGTTTCAAGATAATTGAATTTCTATAAGGAAATAATTGGGAATTTTTGAAGTAATTGAAATTTCTTTACATTTTTTGAAAAATAATTGAATTTTTTTAAAGAATTTTTTAAAAATTTTTCGAAAATAATGTTACTACTGAACGTAATTATAATTTTATTTTTTGAATTTAAGGTCTCTCTTACAGTTTTAAATGAATTTTTTGCTTATAAAATATAAATGAGGCATTTCATTTCAAACCGTTCCACCGACAAAAAACAATCGCAAGGAGACATATTTTCTAATAATTTTTATTATATAATTCTTTAATTGTTTATAATATATTATACACTGATTCAAAAGAGAATTTCATGAGCTTTCTATTGCTATTTTTATTATTTTAAATTTTTGCCAATTTCGTAGAGAAATTGCTGTTTGAAATGTTAAACTCTTAATATCTCAAAACACCCCCACGCCGATTTTTATCAAAATTATATGAAAATAAAGCGTAAATTCTCTAGTTTCTATTCCCATTTGATATATTATGGACATTTCATGGGATTAATAGAAAAAAAATTATTTAAAAAATGTGTTTTTGAAAAATTTGACAAATATTACGAAATTGAATGTAAGTTGAATGGGTTAAGGTTCAACTTCATACTATTTGTATAATATTTCCATAATTTTATTTCATTTCTCTTTTGAATCAGTGTATAATATATTATAAACAATTAAAGAATTATATAATAAAAAATAATAGAAAATATGTCTCCTTGCGATTGTTTTTTGTCGGTGGAACGGTTTAAAATGAAATGCCTCAAATATATTATTTTATTCAATACATAATTATAATTATTGAACTTCCGTTAAATTTTCATAATTTCAAATTTCTGAATGTTTATATAAATTATATTTATTTATTTCTTGAACAAATTAAATGTTTATCACTTATTAAATAAATAATCATTATACTGTTTTATCATTTTCAAAAATTTTAATAAAATCCATCACAAGAAATAAATTATTTTAATAAATAACAGGAATTGTTTGGAAGAATTGAATTACTTTTATAAATAGTGAAATTCTTTGCAAAAATTCAATTATGAATAATAGTTGTACAATCAAATATTAAATTAAAAAAAATATTTTATTCCATTAAACAAATTTTTTTCGTTGATAAACGTTGTGGACTTCATCTTCGTTATGTTGCTAAAGTTTCGAACGTTCAATTGAACGACAATATTTTTCTTCTTCCAATTTGTATTTTATTTAGAAGAAAATTATTTTTGAGATTAAAACAAATTAATTTTATGCTAAATATTGTTTAATTTCAATTATCTTTCATTTTTCGACAGTAATTTTCAAAAAAATTTCGTTCATTTAAAAATGAATGAATGAATGTTTCGTTCAAAACTTTAGCCCCATTATAATTTTAATAAAATTGAAAAATTAAATTTTCAGTTATAATTATAGGAAGTCAAACTTATTTTCAACAAATTGAGAAAATGTTTTGTTTTATTCAATTATTTTTCAAATTATCAATTAAAATTATAAAAAAACATTATTTTAAAAAAATTTAAAGATTTATTCATGTTCAAAATTAAATACAAATTAAAATTTGATGAGAAAAAAACAGTGAAAAATTTAGGACATAACCGGAAAAAGCCGGGAATTTTGTTAAATAATTTATTATATTACTTGAAGTTAGTGTCGATTTTTAGCGTCAAAAACTATTTTTTGGGGTTTTTAGAGATAACGCTATAACTTCAGAAACCTTTCGATACAAGGGTAAACAATTTAATGGTAAATGTATTAAATTACTCAAAGTTGAATTTGAGTAAAAAAAATGTAGTAAAAAAATCCCTGAAGTTAGCGTCGCTGCTCAGCGGCAAAAATTATTTTAGATTTTTAAGGGTGAAAATGTCACTAATTTCATGACTTTATTTTTCTAGGGAGTTAAAAAAACTTCTAGAGTACAATTTTAACCTAAAAAGTTCGAAAAAAATTATTTTATTCTTCAAGAAAAACATATTTGTCGACGTGAATATAAAAATTGAAATTAGTGACCTTTTCCTCCCTAAAAACTGCAAATAATAGTTTTCGACGCTGAGCATCGACGCTAACTTCGCAGGGACATAGATTAAAAGGTTTAAATTGAAGTCAAAAGGTATTGTAAAATTCTAAGTAAAATATAAAAATTCCCATCAGAAATAATATAGAAACTAAGCCCCCGATTTTATTTATTTACGATAATATTTGACCTTTAGCATAAGGGATAATTAGAACATTCACATTCAGTTGAGAATATTCTTATGTGTCCTTTTCTTTTCAATACGTATACGACTTTGAGAGAACATAATATAATTATTTATATTATTGTAAATTTCCGCTACAGTAAAATTTATAAAATGTATAATACAGAGGCGATATTTCCCTCTTGTTTTGCTATTGATAGATAAATAAAAATGAAAAATAGAATGCGCCTCTATAACAAGAGGGCAATAGAAAATGTTGGCAAAATAAAAGCGATATAATTTATACTAGACTTGCTTTTTAATGAGGAATAAGTAAGCGAATTAACGCTTAATGAGAGCGATAGGTAAAGTCTGTTGGAGCGATAACGGGAATCTTATTGCCATCATACGCGGTTTATCGTATTGACTCGGGTTAATGTGCATAAGATATAGTATTAAAAGAAACTATATACATATATATGTATACGAATTCGTTACGAATCATTAACTCTCTTTACGCACTATTATAATAACAAATAGAAATTCTATTCAACCAAAAAGTCCTGTTAATCAACTTATGAATTGCATCCCAATGAAAATATCGTTTAATTAGATTATTTGTATCCTCGAGTAATAAATTTATTTTAAATTCAATTTTTAAGTGTATTTCTGGTATGGGAATAAATATTTTATTTAGTTTACTGTGCGAGCGGATTGCTATAAAAATAATTTTTAATTGAAGAATTATTTCTTTTGAGTAGGTGAATAATAAATAGTAAATGATAAATAATAAATAGTAAATTATAAATTATAAAATATAAATTATAAAATAATAAAATAATAAATAATGAATGATAAAAAATTTTAATAATTAAATCCGTAATTTCGAGATCTGATTAAACCAAATTTTTATGTTCCTAAAGTTCGAAATGTTTGAGTGAACGAAATTTATTTTTATTTCTTTTTTAAAGTAAAATTTTATTACCGGAATTTTGTGTTTCGTATAAAAATAAAATAACTATAAAATTTCTAAATGTTAAATTAAGAAATTTAAATTTTTATTGCAATTAGTAATTTGAAAAAATGTTTTTAATACCAATAATTAGTTAACAATATTTATAGTCAATGAATAAAAAAAAAATATTTTTCTTCTCAAATTTTTATAAATTTAATGCTTAAAAAATATTTCATTTGCCGATTAACGATTTAAGAAAGACAAGTTGGTGTCGACTTTTTAAAAAATTGTGTGTAATTCTTTTAAAAAAAGAATTCTTTTTTATTTTTTTATTTTTTTTGAAAATAATTGAATTTTATTTATTTTTTTGAAATAATTGAATTTTATTATAGTTTTTAGAAAATAAGTAAATTCTTCTCAAAATTTTATTACAATTTTTTCCATACAACTGAATTTATTTATAGAATTTTGTTAAATTATTAAAAATAATTGAATTATTCAGAAGAGTAATCTAATCATTTTACAATTTATTAAATTATATTAAACTTAATGATAAAAAATTAAATTCTTTCAAACAATTTTATCAGAGTTTTAGTAAATAATTAAATTCTTTTGAAGAATTTCTCTAAGTATTTTTTAAGAAATGTAGTTTTTCTTTAATTATTTTTATTGAAATTTTTGAAAATAGATAATTGAATTGAACAAAGAATTTTTTTAACTTTTTTCGTATTGTCTGTTAATAATTGTAATTAGAAATTTTATTGTTGAATTTTATTAAAATTGTGTTAAAAATTATTAAATTCCTCAAAAGAATTATATTTTCTTTTTAAATAAATTAATTCTTGTGCACAATTTTACTGTTTCTTAAAATAATTGTATTGTTTCGAAGATTATAAAAATTTCAGAAAATAATTTAAATTTTGAGAAGAATTTTATTTTTTGTTTTAAATAATTTTATTCTTGCGCAAAATTTTCTACTTTATAAAAATAATTGAAATGTTTTACAGAATTTAACAAAATTTTAGAAAATAATTGAATTCTTTCGAGGAATTTTTTTAATTACTGACAAGAATTTTATTTTTCTTGCATAATTTAATTGTGAATTGAATAAATCAGAATTTGACCATTTATAAAAATAAATGGAATTGTTTCCGAAAATTTATTACAATTTTAAGAAAATAATTGAATTCGCTCGAAAAAATTGATGACAAATTAAAGAAAATAATTAAATTCTTTTGAAGAATGTAGTTATTTATGAAAATAATATATTTTGTCGCTCGAAACTGTAGGATCTTCAAAATTTTGTTTTTGGAGTTAGTAAAAAAAAAGTTTGTTTTTAATATTTGTTTTTTCTATTTGGTAATAAATGTTAACTTCATTAATGTTAAATAAAAAAAAAAAATACTAAATATATTTCAGTTTTGTAAAATATTGTATTCATTAGATAATAATTAGGTTTGTAGTGAATATGTTCTCTATATTTAAAAAAAAATATTCAAAGTATAAAAGTCATGTTTGTTGATTATAATCATCATTATACTTAAAAAATAAAGTTTTTCTATTAAAAAAAAAATATACATTTCGCAGAGATAACTCACGATCAAGTTATAATGTCGCTTATGCCAGTGACGTGACGCGGTAATTTCCTCGTTGATTAATGACCTTGCGCCTATATGTGTGTACATTAAACAATTATCAACAATTAAATTCCTTTTGAAATGGAGAATTTTTTCATTTATAAAATCGCATTAAACTATTTGATTTTTACTACTGATAATAAAAGTTTAATTGATTTCATTAATTAAAATTATACGATTTTTCCACTCATCGCTGTGTGTAGGATCTTCATAGATATAAATATGTTTGTATATAAATTTTGTGCTACGGTTATAATATTAATGCATACAAAAGTATCGTGACAAGGATCTAACATATATTTTATAGAATTTAAATGCAAGCCTTATTAAATTCTCATTTTATATTCAAATGCAAAGTCAACAAGTGAAAGTTTAAGAGGAAATTCTCATTATTTTATATATTTATCTCGTAAGATAATAAATAATTAATATGTTTTGTTTTGAATTGTTTGCAATTTAACATGGTAATCGTTTAGTGGGTAGTTATATAAAGCACACGCAGATTTTTCATGATGATTTTATTATATTCATGGGCTTTGTACTCATCTACTCTAAAATCTAGTATTTACCACTTTTTTTTACGTTACGCTATTATTTACGTTACTTTATTTTTACAATTTCCACTACAGACAAATTTTTTATTTAAATTTAAATTCTTTTAATTCGCTAATATTAGAAATTGAAAAACTATTCTCAAAAATTACAATCAAACTCTTTAAAACGATTCAATTTTTCCAAAAATATTCGAAATTCAATTATTTTTGATTTTTCAAAAATTTCGCAAATGAATTCAATTGTTATAAAAAATTGATAAAATTCAATTATTTTCATAAATAATAAAATTTCCACAGAAAGTAAATTAATTTGGAATAGAATTTTTTTAGCAAAATTTCGAAAAAATCAATTGTTTAACAAAATTTTTATACAATTTTTTACAATAACTCAATTACTATTAACGTCGGTGAAGTTCACAATGTTTATAGTAAACAATTTCAGAAGAAAATTAATTTTTTAAGTATTTTTTTTTATAAATTTTTGTAAAGAAAATAGTACGATTAATTTTTTGAATAATGATTCACAAAAAACAATATTTGTAAACAAAAAATGTCATTTTATTGGTAGGAAAATAAATTTTTTACTTTCAATCGTTGGTCATAAATGTTGCAAACTTCACCGACGTTACTATCACTAATAATAACACTTTTTATGGAAATTTTTTTTTCTAAACAATTTTTTGATGAAATGCTAAACAAGAATTTAATTATTTTCATAAATAATAAAACTCCTCGAAGAATTTCAATTATTTTTAAAACTATTTCGAATGAATTAATCAATCCAAAAATTCAATTATTTTTAGAAATAAAGTTTTACAGAAGAATGCAATTATTTAAAATAAAAGTTTCGTAATATTTATTATATTTAAAAAAAATTATTTAAAACAATGTTCACAAAATTTTTATAAAGAGTTGCAATTATTTGCAAAAATAACAAAATTTTTCACAGAAATTCTATTCTTTTTAAACATTTTAATAAGTTTTTTCGCAATTATTCAATTATTTTTGTAATGTTTAATAAAATTCTTTGCAACTGTTCAATTATTTTTATAAATAATCAAATTCATCCCGGGATTTTAATAATTTTTAATACAATTTTACGGGAATTTCTCAAAAATGTAATTATTTTACAAAATTTAATTGGCCTTCCACGAGAAAATCAATTTTTGACAAAAAATATTAGGATTTTCAACAGGAATTAAATTATTTTCAAATATATTAATAAAATTGTTCGAAAGCAGTCAATTATTTTAAATACAATTTTAATTACACATTTTTTGAAATTATTCAATTACTCTTTTAGATTTTAGTAAAATTCTTCCTGAAAATTCAATTATTTGCATAAATAACTTTTCGACAGAAGACAATTATCAAATTAATTTCCAATAAACAGCAAATTTATTCCCGAAAATTCAATTATTTTAAGGCATTTTAATAAAATTCTGTGCGAAATTCAATTATTTTTATAAATAATTTTTTTCACAAGAATTCTATTTTTTTTTAAAGCAATGAATTTCTTCTTGGATATTCAATTGTTTAAAACAATTCTAATTTAATCGTTCGCAAGAATGCAATTATTTTCATAAATAATAAAATGCTGTTTAGAAATTTAATTATTTTAAAAAAAATTTTTTAAATGCCACACAGGCATTCAATTATTCTCAAAAATTTTAGTAAAATTCTTTGTAAAATTTAGTTATTTTTAAAAGCTTTCCGCAATTCAATGATTTTTAATATTTAATATTTTCATTAAATTTTCCAAACAGAATTCAATTATTTAAATTTTTTTTGTAAAAATCTTCGTAAGAATTTAATTCTTTTTATGAATAATTCAAATTTCTCGGGAGTTTAATTATTTAAATTAAAATTTGCGGAATATTAGCCGAACGAAATCAATTATTTAAAAATTTTTATCAATCTTTTGTCGAGAATTAAATTGTTTTTATGAATATTCAAATTTTTTCATGAATAATAAATTTCTTTGCATGAATTCAATTTATCAGCAGGATAAAAAAGAAGTAAATATAATATTTTTTATGAAAATTAGGAATATGTTGGGAAAATAGAATTTTTGTCAGTTTTGTTAAGGGCCTAAAACGATTGTTTTTGATCGTCAAGTTTAATTTTTCGATTGCTACATTTTTTACTATTTTTTTTTTGTTTGAAAACTACTTTTTGATAAATAATTATCAAGTGCGAAGTCTGAATTGACGATGATGCTCGGGGTAGACAATTATTTTTCTCTTTTTTTGGAAATGAAAATGCTTTTAAATGATATTTTCTTTATAATTGAAATTTTCTTACACTGAGAAAAAATTGTACTTAATTTAAATAGAAAAATAATTTTAAGTAGTTTTGTTTAATTGAAATTAGTTTGTAAGCTTAATTCCAATATACAGAAAATATCTACTACTTTGATTCAAAAAATATTATTTGTTCGAATAATTATATTTAATTTGAACATATTTTCTGTTTTGATTTTAACAAAAAATATGTTTGAAAATTTTATGTTTGATTCAAACTTAAAAGTTGATTATAAATAATTTAAAATCCACCATAACTTATGTTTGAATTAAAAATATTATTTCTTTAAACGAACCAAAAAATATGTTTCAATGAAACTTAAATATTTCTTACTGTATAGCAAACATATTTTAAGTTTGATTTAAACAAAATAGGTTTGAAACAAATAAATCATTTTCTATGATCCCAAGTTTTGAACGTTCAAATGAACGAAATATTTTTTATTGAAGATATTTTAGTAAATTCCTAATCATAAAAAAATTTAAAAACTAAAATTTCACGTTTACAAAGTCAGTAATTAATTTTTTTTTTGGTGACACAAAATAATTGCAATAAAAATTTAATTTTTAGAAGAAATAAATAAATTTCGTTCATTTGAACGTTCAGAACTTTAGGATCTTATCATTTTCTCAGTGAAAGTTTTTTTCATAAGGATCAGGGAAAATGATTTGGCTAAAGTTTCGAACATTCAAATGAACGAATTTTTTTTAGAAAATTGCTATCCAAAAAATAAAAATAATTGAAATTAAATATTGTTTAGTTTAGAATTAATTTAAGATCCTAAAGTTTTGAACGTTCAAATGAACGAAATTTATTTATTTCTTCTACAAATTAAATTTTTATTGCAATTATTTTACTTCACTATCCAAAAAATTAACTTTTGAATTTGTAAACGTAAAATTTTAGTTTATAAATTTTTTTATGATTTGTGATTTATTAAAATGTGTTCAATAAAAATATTTCGTTCATTTGAACGTTCAGAACATGAGGATCATATTAATTTGTTTTCATTTAAAAAATAATTTTTTTGTAAATAAAATACTAATTAGAAGAAGTAAAAAAATATTGTCGTTCACTTCAACGTTCGAAACTTTAGGATCATGAAAATGTCGAAATTGTGACTGGAAATCAAATTTTTTGCGTCAACATTGTAATTACTTTATTAATTTTTACAAGAATTATTATTTCTAAATAGTTGATCGTAAACTTTATGATTGCCGAGGTATCAATATCTCTTTCGATCTTGAAGCATATTTTTTTCATCTATTATAAACTTACACATGAACAGGTAGGGAGAAAATTTATTTCACCTTAATAAATAGTTGTTGTTTTATAATGTCGAGTTTATAGATTTGCCTGAGGGCAAATTCAGTACATACTATCGTGAAAAATTTGCTACATAATCCTAATTGCTGAAAAAGAATAATATAGCATCAAGGTGATCGTAAATAACATTGTAAGGCCGCACTAATTGTGTTTTATTAGATCTCTATCTCTCTTTTTCTTTCTCTTTCTCCTAATTCCAAGCACCATACGCGACCATCTGCGCGATCTTAGCTAACTAACCTCTCCTCCATCCACCCATCGACTAACGATAAACGACATTGTTATTAAACAAGCGCTCACAATGTACGCGGCTATATTTGTGTATCATAATCCTCGTTAGGAACTATTAACGGCATTTTTCGTAACAGCCGCACACTTAAACTTTAATACGAGACAAGCGCGGCTGAAAAGGAGAAGAAAAAAAAAAAGAAAAAAAAAGCAAGGGAGAATCGAAGGAATTTTGAATGGATGTTAAAAATCACCTTCCGCAACACTGCATTTTTACGACGTGATTTGAACAGGAACTGGTTTTCTAATTGTAAAATCGCTCCTTCTAGAAGTTATAAGGGCACGTTTTTTAAATGAGTTTATGGGTTTATGTTCATCTTTGGATTATTTATTGATTTAGTTTTTAGTGCGCGATTTTTGTTTCAGTGGAAACTGCGTCTTCTTTCTTTTGGGATTTTGCGAATCGAGTTTCGTTCATATAAGTAATTGCGTTTGATTATCGAACAACCTTTTTATTTATTTCTTAGGCAACAAATTTTTCTTCTGAAATTATAAATTAGTTTTGAATTCTTTAATACATGTTTAATTAATTATTATTAAAAATAATGGATTTTATACATTTTAATTAAAAGCACTAGAAAAAATAATTAATGTTTAGAGAGAAGTTAGAAATAATTTCAGAAATTTAATTATTTTTAAAAGTATAGATAAATTCTTCGTAGAAATTCAATTATCTTAAAAAATTTTTTTTTTAAATTCTTAGTTTTGAAGTTATAGTTATTAGTTTTTAAAAATTTTGCTCAATTTAACTATTTCCAATATCTATTATTTTAATAAAATTTATTAAACTATTTTCATAAATAATAAAAATATCATAGAAATTCGTTTGTTTATAAATTTTGTTATAAATAACAGGATCCCCAAGTTTTGAACGTTTAGACGAACGAAATATTTTTTATTAAAGATATTTTAATAAATTACTAATCATAAAAAAATTTTAAAACTAAAATTTAACGATTACAAACTCAGTTATTAATTTTTTTATAGTGAAGCAAAATAATTGCAATAAAAATTTAATTTTTAGAAGAAGTAAATAAATTTTGTTCATTTGAATATTCAGAACTTTAGGATCTTTAAATATCTTCACAATAATTCAATTATTTTTAAAAGTAAAAAAATTTTTCTTTAAAATTCAAATATTTGATAAAAAAATTCTAATAATCCACAAGTTTATAGAACGTTCAAATGTATGAAATGTTATTTATTTAAAATATTTTCATAAATTACTGATTGTAATAAAAAAAAAAAAAAAATCAAAATCTACTTGGGGCTAAATTTTTGAGCGTTCAAAGGATCAAAATTTGTTTTAAATTAAAATTTTGTGAAAAAGTCATTTATTCAAAAAACTATTTTTTTGCTTTTAAAGAATTGAATAGTCGTTGAATTTTTGAAAAAAACTAGAGTTAAAAATGAATTTCAGCTAAAACTTTAGATATTAATTGAATATAAAAAGCATTAAATTATTGTCTTAATTTTTAAAAATAGCTGAATTTTTAAAAAGTTTTGACATTAAAATCTTTGAAAATCTGAATTATTTATAAGCTTTAAACAAACAGTTGTGTAGAATTATTTTTATTGGAAAAATTTAATTGAATTTTTGTTCGGAAATTATTTCAAGTTTTTATTTTCTATAAACATTTAATTGAAGAATTTTCGAATCATCAAAAGTATACTTAAAATTGAATTGTAAACAAATGTATTTGAAAATTCTCAATGAAATTTTTCTTAAATTATTAAAAATAATTTATAATTGGTAATTGAATATATTCAAAAATTTTAATTAATTTTTTGAAAATAATTACATTTTGCAAAGAATTTACTGAAAATTGTATGAAAAATACTTGAAATCCTGTAAAGAATTTTATTATTTATTAAAATAATTGAATTTTAGCAACGAATTTTATTACATTTTTAAAATAATTGACTTCTTGCTATAAACTTTAGAAAATAATTTTATTTTTCGAAAAATTTAATGAAAAATGGGTTAAAAATAATTGAAATGCTATGAAGAATTTTGTTATTTAATGAATAATTGAATTCTTGTAAAGAATTTTATTATATTTTTGGAATAATTGAATTCTTTTGAAAACTATTATTACATTTTTTTTAAATAATTGAAATTCTATGAAAAATTTTGTAATTTGGAAGAATAATTGAATTCTTACAAAGAAATTTATTACACTTTTTAAATTATATATTTTTTATTACATTTTTTTCAAATATTTGAAATACACTGAAGAATTTTATAAAATTTTTTTTAATAATTGAATTATTTTGAAAACTTTTATGAAAATAGTAGATGGTGAAAATATTTTTAAATTTTAGTAAAGGATTTTATTGTTTGTGAAATGTAATTGAATTATTACAAAAAAAATAAATTTGAAAATTACACTTTTCGAAGAATTTCTGTAAAAATGTATTAAAATTAATTGAAATCTTTTAAAAAAATTTATTATATTTCCAAAAAATTTGAATTCTTACAACGAATTTTGTTAGGTACATTTTTTTAAATAATCAAATTTTTGTCAAAAACTTTATTACTTGTAAAAACAATTCAATTCTTCGGAAGGGTTTTATTGAAATTTTTTTAAAATAATTTAATTTTCTTAAAATAATTTTAACGAAAATTTAAATTATTATAGGTTAGTAATTTTATAAAGCGTTTAAATTTAAAATTTTAGAAAACCTTAATTTCTTTGCACTAAAAAAATTTATTTGATTCAAATAACCGATTATTTGACTATTATCAAATAAATATTTACTTGAAACAAATAAATTGTATTTGAATAAAATATTTCAGTATTTGAAGCAAATATTATTTAATTGATTCAAATAAAAATTATTTGATTATTGTAAATATTTAATTGATAATAGTCAAATAATCGATTATTTGAAAGATTCTAAATTTCTGAACGAAATTTATTTATTTCTTCTAAAAATTAAATTTTTATTGCAACTATTTTGCTTCACAACCAAAAAAAAATTAATTACTGAGTTTGTAAAAGTAAAATTTTAGTTTTTAAAATTTTTTATGATTAGTAATTTATTAAAATATCTTGAATAAAAAATATTTTGTTCATTTGAACGTTTAAAAGTTGGGGATCATTTATTTGAATTAAATAAATTTTTTTTCAGTTTGAGAATATAATGGTGATTAAACATTTATTTGAAGATGAGATTATTGATTTTTTTCGAATAATTTCACAATTAAATGAATTCGTAAATAAATATAATAGAGTTAATTTTTTTTAATATTTCATAATTTTTAGAGTGAATCAGAATATATACTTTAGAGTTAGAAAAAAAGTCAAAATCAGGAAAAAGGCACTGAAGAAGACAAAATTAATTTTTTCTTGTCCACTCTGATGATTTGATGTTGAAAAAAAGTAGTAAAATTTTAAATAAAAATTTCCGTTTACATTTTTACTGTAATAGAGGCAATAATGGTTAAATTAATAATATATATGCGATAATTTGTCGTGGGCGGGAATTTTGACATAAATTTCTTCTCCTTTCGTTTTTAATGCGCGACGCATGCGACGTCGGCCATTTTTTGAAAGTATCTGTTTTTCTCGGTAATTTTCTATATTGATAGGAATTATATATATTAAAGTCGTATTAAAGCACACGATGAAGAGAGTCGAGCGTCTCTCGCAGGGCAATCAAATAAATTAGTCGGAAACCTACCACCCATTTTGCCACCAATTAGTAAAGCTTTATTCTTCTGCCCACAAACCTTATATCCACCTGGACTCACCGCGAGTATCGTTTCCAAGAAATTCGTGATTGCACTTTTCTCCTGCATCATCTTCGTTCCTTATTTGTCCCACATATATGTTATAAACAACTTCTCATTTCTCGTGTCTTTGAAGCTTTATCACTTTCATTGCTCACATCAGTTTTTTTTTACTCTCTCGTTTATATATGTCGTATTTACAACACACAACGTATTTTATCAATTTCTGGAAATTATTTACACTTTTTGCGTTGTTGGGAGATTTTATTTTCATGGCAAAAAGGGAGAAATAGTTTTCTGTTCTGGGAAGTTTTTGTTTTTGTAATGTGGTTTTTGTTTATGTTGTGGAAATTAATTATTGAAGTTAAAATTGAAATTGAATTAGCTGAAAATACACTGGAAAAAAGAATTTTTAATATGCGGAACATAACAGATTTTGTTTGTTGTTGTTACAAAATTTTCTGTTACTTCAACAAATTTATTGTTATTGGAAAAAATTCATGAATCGTTAGGACTAGGAAATAAATTTGTCAATTCTGCATTAACAATCTTTTTGTTAACCTAACAATCCTTTTTCTTCGTCTATGTCCATGAAGGTTGTGAAAAACATTTTTTGTCCCAAAAAAAAACACTAAACAATAATTTCAGGCATAGCTAAAAATTTGGAAAAGAAATTAATGAACCGTGAATTTTGAAAACAATTCAACTCCAAAAATCCAAGGAGTCATTTTCGCCATAACATTTAATACTGAAAATGATTTTACAAGATTTTTAGAGTTGAGCCTTCTTTAAATTTTTCATTGAAATAAATTTTGTTTGTATTCAAACTCATAATTTTTCTTAGAGTTGAGTCTTCTTTAAATTTTTGATTGCAAGAAATTTCGTTTGTATTCAAACTCATAATTTTTGGAAACATATTTAAACTTTCGGTTATTATAATAATAACTTATATGCTTCAGAAAATAAAGGAAATGCGAAGGAGAGTGTATATAGTGAAAATTTCAATTTAACTACACATAGTACGTATGTTTCTTCATACGGGAACTCTAATTAACTTATCGAACAGGATGTTTAATTAATTTTCGTCAATTTATAAAAGGGCTAAGAAATTAGATTCGATTGACTAACGATAACATTACATTAGGGAATATAAGAACATATGCAAGTCGAGGTAGAATGAAAGTATAGTAACAATAAACAGTTCACGCTTATTCTTGCGTGACTTGATATTAGCGATCATTAATCGCTCCGTCGGTTTGAGACAGCCGAAGCTTCCCATCCAAAGGAAGTAATTGCTAATCGCTAATTGCGAGCTCAAACACTCCATCCAATTAACCCTGGGTTTTGTTCCAATGAAACTACCATTTTAAAACGAACAAAAAAAATATAAGCTGTTCCTTTTGTTCTCTATACAGAAATTAAGGAAAAAAATTTTATATTAAAATTAGACTCATTATTTTCTGTTGGTTACATTTTTTCTTGTCTTTTTTTTTTCTTATTTGTTGTTCTTTTCCTACGTTCTTTTCTTTGGGATCATTGATTATTTAAAAGTCGAAGAGAAATTTATTTAAGATAACAAAATTTTATGTTCCTGATGTTTCGAACGTTCAAATGTATACGACAAAATTTTCTTACTTCCTCTAATTTGCATTTCTTTGTAACAAAAATTATATTTAGATTAAAACAAATTAATTGCAAACTAAATATTGGTTATTTTCAAGTATTTTTCTTTTTTGGACAGAAATTTTCAAAAATATTTAAGGTGGAAAAAAATTTCGGTCATTTGAACGTTCGAAACTTTAACCACATAAAATTTTTATTGAATCAAATAAATGCATTGTTGTACAGTCGAACCTGTCGGAATACAACACTATTTTAAAAATTTGTTTGTATTCAAAAATGTGAGACAAGAAATATTTTCATTGAGTTCCAGAATACTGTAAAAATAGAAATTATAAATTTAAATTACAAAAAAATTTTTTAACCATTTTGTACTGTAGAAAAATTTACCAAAATCGATTCAATTTTTACAGTCTGAAAAATAACTGTAGAAAAATCTTTCAGACGTTATTTTTCATTAAATGAACATCATTATTAGTCATTTTTCTAATTAAATTTTCGAACCTATACAATAAAAAGATTTTGAATAATTGAAATTTTGTAAAATTGAATTGAAAATAATTAATTTTTTTCTTGTATTGTAACAATTTTTTTTGACAATTAACTTTTAAAATGTTCCTAAAATTTCGAGCATTCAATTGAACGACAATATTTTTTTTACTTTTTCTAATTTGTATTTTATTAAATATTGGTTAATTTCAATTATCTTTCATTTTTCGACAGTAATTTTCAAGAAAACTTAAGTTCAAAAAAATTTTTCTTCATTTGAACGTTGAAAACTTTAGGCCCCATGTTTTAAAGAATTTTATTTTGTAAAATTTTGAAAATAATCAAAGTTTTTAAAAAATAATAAAGAAAAGTCTTCGAATAATTAAAAGTAATTCATGAAAATTGAAAAAATAATTGAAAGTTGTCTTTTAAAAGTTACATAACATTTTGTTTTGAAAAAAATATTTCTTGGTAATTCTTAGAATTTTTTGATTCTAATTTTTTGAAAAATTATTTAAAACTATAAAAATTAAATTAATTAAATTAATTGGTAAATTATTTTCCATTTTTTCAATTACATATTTCAAAATATTTAAATAGATTTTATTTATTTTTATTTTTTAAAATTCCTTTTAATGTTTTAGAGAAAGAATCGTATCTTAAAATTTTAAATTGAAATTTTTCAAAACATGAGTTTTTTTAAATTATATATATATTCTTTTAAGAAGTTCAATTATTTTCCAAAAATTTAAATTACAATATTTAAAAAAAAATCCTAGAATTGTTTTATCATAATTTTCTTAAGATTAATTTATTTTTCAGCAAAGTAAATTGAAATTTTTGAAAATTAACTTTTTCGGTTTGTTAAAATTTCAGAGAAATTATTTTAATATTTATATAATTAAAATTCTTTAAATTTGAAATTCTTGTATAGTTTTCAAAAATTAAATTATTTTTTAAAGATTTTACCAAATTTTAAGTTTAAAAAAAATAAATTTAACCGAATTTCAATTATTTGTAAATTTTCCAATTGTATGTTATTAATAAAACTTATTTTTCAAATACTATTTAAAAATTCTGTTTAAAAATTAATTTTAATAATTTATTTACTTTAATTTTTTGAAAATATTATAGCTTAATAAGGTTTACAAAAACATGAATTTTCATATCAAAATAATTCAGTTCTTGCAGAACATTCGGAAAACTATTAAAAATAATTGATTTTAAGATAAAGTTTAGTTAAAAATTGTAGAAAATAATTGAAATTTGGATGTGACTAAAGTTTCGAACGTTCAAATGAACGAAATTTTTTTTCACCTCAAGTATTTTAGAAGCGATTGCTATCCAAAAAATATAAATAATTAAAATTAAATGATATTTACTTTAGAATTAATTTGTTTTGATTTGAAAAAAAAATTTTTGTAAAGAAATACAAATTAGAGGAAGTAAAAAAAATATTGTCGTTCATTTGAACGTTCGAAAATTTATGAACATAATTTTTGATAGATTATGGTTACAATTTCTAGAAATTATTAAATTTTGAAAATTTGTTTATCAATTATTAAATTCAATTTAAAAAAAAAATTTATTTTCAGTGAAAATATGAATATGTTGGATCCTAAAGTTCTGAACGTTGAAATGAACGAAATTTATTTATTTCTTCCAAAATTATATGTTTATTGCAGTCATTTTGCTTCACTATCCAAAAAATTAATTACTGAATTTGTAAAAGTACAATTTTAGTTTTTAAATTTTTTATGATTTGTAATTTATTAAAATATTTTGAATAAAAAAGTATTTCGTTCATTTGAACGTTCAAAACTTGGGGATCATAAATATGAAGTATTTAAATATTTGGTGAACATCGCAATAAACGAAAATTTTGTAACATAACAGCCTTTTTAAAATGTTCATAACTTTTAAATAATAAATTGTAGAAATTTTATTTTCCTAAGCAATGTTGGTGAAAAAAATATATTTTTAGATGCATTCAAACAAATTTATTAATTTCTTGTTATTTAAAAGTTACGGACAAAACAAAAAGACTGTTATGTCACATGCTTCGCGATGTTGACCATTTAGATTTAACAAAATTATTTATGTTTTGCATAATTGAATTTAGAAATGAGTAAAATTAGTAGGTTTCATGTTTAAAATTTCTATTACTATCAGTAATTAGTTAAAATATTTTTTATAAGAAATTATCTAAATTTGAATTAATAAAAATATTTACTTTTTTGAATTAGTTAGTGAAAAAAAGAAAAAAAGAAAATTTCGTTCGTTCCGAACTTTCAAATTTTTAGTGAACTAAAATCTAAATGAAATAAATATTTTAGTCAAGTCAGATAAATTTTAATTTTTGTACATACAAAATATTCATCCAAATTCTATTTCGAAGCAATGTAAAATTCGAATGAATTTCACACAGTAAATCTTTTTTTTTTGCAAATATTAATTTCAAATAACAAATTTCGAAAGATTAGTACATAATTGTATATCAAAAAATAATTTCCCAATCAAGGCCTTCCCCTTATTTTTCTCTTCGTTTTAAAATATTTTGTCTCTGCCTTTAATAATTTATCCTTTCGAAATAGTCACGACGACTATTTTTTATTCTATATAGAAAGACATTTTGTTTGAATGAGAATTTTCTTATTATAAAAGTGGTTGTTATAAAAGTTTACATGCTCTGAAATGATTGAGACAATATAAATGCTTAACTAAATTTCTTATATGGGAATAGATAGAAGGATTGAATATAACTAGTTTGGAAAAGATTGACGGCGATAAAATATTTTCTCAATGCACGAAACTTGAAGAATGACATTATTATTAACGTAGTGGTCGTATTAATATGATTTCGGGAAGCATTTCGCGAACAATCACAGTTTTATATTTATATACATGTATATACATATATAAATGTGGACTATATAATACATACATAATATGTGTGCACAGATTTCGTGACTCCTTGGAAAATCGCGTGCAGACTTGGGCAAGAAATCTTTCTTGAAATCGTAATACGAAGTGACTTTCGATCGAATCTTTTTTCCCTCGCGAACTCGTTGATTGAATGCCGTATAATATTTGAGTAATTTGATTAGATGAAAGTAAAGGGAGTTAAGAAAATTAAGGTTAAATTTAGAAAGAAAAAATTTTCTCGTTACGATATAATTTCTTCTTTTTTTCTCTCTTTTTTGAGTTTTATATTTAGAGCGCAAAAAAGATTATTTATAGAAAAAATATTTTTTTAAAATTAAATTTATATTTCAATTCGTAGGAATTTTTTTTTTTTATAACATTCGAGAAGAGAAAAATAATTTCGTTATTTCAGTAAAGTTTGTCTTTCTTTTTTTAAATGTACGCGTTTAAAAGTTTGAAATTAAATGAAATGAATTGAGAATAATGTTTGAGATAAATTTTACGAAAATATTTTCGAATTTAATATGCAGACATGCGATTTTTTTCTTCTTTTTTTTGAAACTTGCAATCGCACGTAATTGTGAAACACACGTTAATGATAATGAATTTCTTAAAGGTTGTCTCGAGGAATTCCTGTAAAATCATAATTACTTTGGAGCCGTAAAAATTTGAGGATGTAAAATTACACTTTATAAAATATACCCTTGGCGTGGTAATCCAGCGCAAAAGTATGGTCACAATTATAGTCACCCATGTCGTGGTCGTTTTTAGCGCCGGCGCTTTATGCGCGCCTTGTGATAAATATAAGTAACATCCTTTTTTTCGCTCTAATGAAATTTTGTCAGTGGAAAAATATAAAGAGGTCTGTGAGAGAGAATATCCCCTTTCGATCAATTAGGGTTAATAAATGGGAAGAGGATTCGAAGAGGAGTCGTCGTCGAGACTTGTGGGTTTATGCTATATTAAAAGTGTAAATATCTCTCGGCGGCTCGCTATTGGATGTAAATATTATTCAGTGGATTTAAATCGTGCTCTTTTCTATTTCTAATTTAATCACATTTGGTCTTCATTCATATTTTTGATTCAAGTTGGACTTTTTATTTTGCTATTAATTAAAATTCGATTTTGGATCTCGATTTTTCGTTCGTTTTTAGGAGCGCGCACGCTTGTAGATTTTGCGGAGTTTATTTGTTCTTTTGGGCGTTTCCGAAAATGATAACAATTATTTTTTATTTATTTATTTTTATTTATTTATTATTATTTTTTTTATTTTTTTATTTATTTATTTTTTTAGTCATTTTTTATTTTATTTTTAAAAATTTTTTTATAACTATTATTTTTTTTTTTAATTTTATTAGCACCAGGGTACAACCGGGAATTTAATTTGACCGGGAAAAACCGGGAATTTTTTCATCAAAATTAAAAAAAGTTATATTATTTTAATTTGTTTTTAAAAAACTACTTTTTATTTCAATTTTTATAGATATTTATATACAGTTCTATAAATTCGAAATAGTTAAAAATAATTAATTTGATAGTAAAATATCAGTTACCGATTCAAACGTATTATGTAAATAAATTTTTTAAAAATTATGGTGTTAATAGAAATATTTTTAATTTGCACTGAAAATGTGTTATTCAATTTTGTAAAAGAATTTCATTAGAAACTTTTTGACAAATAGAATTTTTAAAGTATTTTAATTTAATAACTGCTTAATAATTGAATTTTATAAAAAGTCATATTCTAATTGTATTCATATTTCTAACGGCGAAGATTAATTATTAAAATTTTTATTTGTTAATTTAAAAAAATATACGTACTTAAAATTGTTTTATAAAATTAAACTTTCGCAAATTTTTTTTTTAAATATGAAAAATAAGATTGTTGTAATTTTTCAATTATATTGTTTCAAGATAATTGAATTTTTATAAGTAATTGCAAATTTTTGAAGTAATTGAAATTTCTTTACATTTTTTGAAAAATAATTGAGTTCTTTTAAAGAATTTTATTTAAATTTTCCGAAAATAATGTTAGTGATCGAAAATATAATTTTATTTTTTAAATTTAAAGTCTCTCTTACAGTTTTAAATGAATTTTTTGCTTATAAAATATAAATGTATTATTTTATTCAATACATAATTATAATTATTGAACTTCCCTTAAATTTTCATAATTTCAAATTTCTGAATCCTATTAAAGTTCTGAACGTTCAAATGAACGGAATTTATTTATTTCTTCTAAAAATTCAATTTTTATTGCAGTTATTTTGCTTCACTATCCAAAAAATTAATTACTAAGTTTGTAAAAGTACAACTTTAGTTTATAAATTTTTTTATACTTTGTAATTTATTAAAATATTTTCAATAAAAAAGTATTTCGTTCATTTGAACGTTCAAAACTTGGGGATTATATTTCTGAATGTTTTTATAAATTATTTTAATTTATTTCTTGAACATATTAAATGTTCATTACTTATTAAATAAATAATTAATTATTACTGTTTTATTATTTTCACAAATTTTAATAAAATTCATTACAAGAATTAAATTATTTTAATAAATAACAGGAATTGTTTGGAAGAATTGAATTACTTTTATAAATAGTAAAATTCTTTGCAGAAATTCAATTATCAATAGAATTTTAATAAAATTAAAAAATCTAATTTTCAATTATAATCATAAAAAGACAAATTTATTTTTAAAAAATTGACAAAATGCTTTGTTTAATTCAATTATTTTCCAAATTATCAATTAAAATGATTTAAAAAAACATTACTTTCAAAAAATTTAAAGATTTAATCATGTTCAAAATCAAATATTAATTTAAATTTGATGAGAAAAAAACCTTGAAAAATTTAGGATATAATCGTAAAAAACCGGGAATTTATGATCCCCAAGTTTTTAATGTTCAAATGAACGAAATATTTTTTATTGAAGATATTTTAATAAATTACTAATCGTAAAAAAATTTATAAACTAAAATTTAACGATTACAAACTCAGTAATTATTTTTTTTGGATAGTGAAGCAAAATAATTACAAAAAAAATTTAATTTTTGGAAGAAATAAATAAATTTCGTTCATTTGAACGTTCAGAATTTTAGGATCCTGGGAATTTTGTTGAACAAAAATAGTAGACACCCTGAAAATTAGAAAAAATAAATTTATTTGGACAATTAAAAAAAATTTTGATTGTCTCCTGAATGGCGGATGAGATTAAATAGTTCTTAAAAATTGAAATAAAATATTTGTTCTACAGGATCGTGTAACTCAATCCTTACTGCAAATTAGGTGATTTTCCGATGAAAAAAATATTAAAAATTATAAGAAAATTAATTTTTTTAACTTTATAAAAAAAATTTAATTGTCTGCTGAATGGTAGATGTCTCCAAATAATTTTACTATTGAAGAAATTTAATGGAATATTTTTTGAGTTATTTTCAAAGTTAATAAAAATGTGTTTTAGGTTCAGGAAAAAATAAAAATTTTTTCTGGAAATGAAAGTTAAAATATATTAATAAGTTTTGAACGTTTATCAATTTTTGTTTTTCCCTTTGGTAATGATGAAGAAAAATAAGTTTGTCTCGAGGATGAAAAATTCATCTATATTCCGCACCGATTGCAAAAATTTTTGATAAATCAAAACGGAAATAATATAAAAAGATTATTATGCACGTTTTGATATGTTTATTGGCATTTTTTGCGCACGTGTTTTTATCAATTGAAGAAGAACATATTTAAATCTTCTTTTATAATGTGATATTTTGCGCTGTTTTAAAATCAATTATAACAGATTTAAATCCTGGGCACATGACATTTAATTTTTCCCGTTTTCAATTAAACGCGATTTTTAATATTCAAGATCAGTTTTTTAAGAAGAAGGACGAGGAGGAGGTTGGATGATGCGAGTGGTCCGCGAATAGAAATCCGCATGGATGAGGGGCCCCAAAAACTTTGATATATGACTCAATAAAACTGAACCCGAGGCGGGTCCCAGCTGAATATCAAACGTATAATGTTCACCTCGTTAACTCTCTTCGTGTATATATATATATATATATATATATATATATATATATATATATATGTTTAAATAAACCGAGAGACAGACGCGGACACGCGTTAAGTCCCGAGGATGAGGTGCCAATTAGGAATTCCTCTAATTAATATCGGGTCTATACGTTTCGATATCGGGAAAGAAAGAAGAAGAAGAACAGACAGGAAACATGGTTTAATTATATCAGGATTTATCGGTTCTCTCATAATCTTTTTTAACATTGTTCTTCTTGCGTAAATCAAGTTATGTAAATTGCAAAAGAAGCAAGCTTTATATCTCGGGGAAACCTACTTAAACATGTTTCAGTTTATATCCCCGCAACACAATTTATGCACACTAATTGTGAATAAAATTTATTAATATTTTAATTGGTTTATATAAATTATTTTATAATTATATTTTCTCCAAGATGTAATAAATGGAAATTGTTGTTCTTATTATTATTATAGAAATTTTTGATTCGATCGCAACGTGTTAAATTGTAGGATATTATTTTTATCTCTCGAGTTTATCATGTTTTTTTTTATAATGTTTGTCACTAATAGTATTTCCTTCTTTTTAATTGTTGAGATTGTTCCTTTTTATTTTATAATTCCATTGGTTTTAATTATTGGGTTTCTGAGGTGAGGAAAAAGGTAATTATTTTATGAGTTTTGCATTAGAGGATGAGGAAACAATTGTTTAGATTGTTTATGTTGCGTTTGGGACATTATGCAACGTTGACAAGGGGGAATAAAAAAAAATGTGTTCTTTATATAAAGGCCCCTATCTCGTAAAGTATTCTTCATTATTTTCTGGTCCTTTTTGATGGGTCTTCCCAGAATTGTGTCCTCGAGACTGCTTAACAATAAGGCTGCGTATGTACATTGTTGTTGTATTTAAAAATTCTTTATTTTATTATTTATGGGGGAAAATAAATAAAAATTTTTTTTACTTGTTTGAATTAAGTTAATTTTTGTTTTATTCACACTCGAGACTGTGTGATCTGATAAAGTTGCAACGGTGTAAACAAGATGGGATGCAATCTGTATATGGCAGCGGAACGATGCAACTAAAAGAAGTTCACAGATGCTGCGGCCGCTTTTTATTTGTGTGTAACGAAAAATAATTAATTTCTTTTCCCCCCTCTCTTAGGTTCGGTTTGTGTGAGGCAAAATACCACCCGTGAAATCTGAATTGAGTCCTTTGCTGCATAAACTTTGATGCAAAATATTTTTTACATTTGCTCAGTTCTTTATTTAATATATAAAAATTAAAAATTTACGGCTGTTTTTCCACTTTTTGCAATTGCATATAATAGACGCTGTAAAAAGGAAACTCCAGAGTTGATAATAAAAGTAATAAATTGTAATGATTATTTTCGCAAGAGTTTATTGGTGGAAATATTCTTCAGTACAAATATAATTATTGGTCGTCATTAAATTACAAATTTTTACGAGTCACTTTGCCGGGGAATTATATAGATTTTTAATGATAAGTTTAAGTAATAATGGAAGTTCCGGGGACATTTCGAAATAAAATATTTTTATAGATATTACTCTACAACCTACTTATTACAAAAGTGTAAAAATATTAATATTTGTCGTTTGAAGACGAAAACAAAAAAAAAACAAGATGGCAAATCTATTGTGTGAACTCGCGACGAAAATCAAAATTTTGGAGAAAACAAACATGTTCGGAATTTTTCATTAAATTTCATGAAAATATTAATTAACTTTTTTTAATTATACAAAATTATTATTATTATCCATTATTTTTTTCTATTATTATTTAATTTTTGGAAAATGCCTTTATAATGATTTTAAAAAAATTAAATCTGATAGTTATTAGAATAAAATTTAAAAATAAGAGCCTAAAGTTCCGAACGTTCAAATGAACGAAATTTATTTATTTCTTCTAAAAATTAAATTTCTATTGCAATTATTTTATGTTACTATCAAAAAAATTAATTACTTAGTTTCCAAATGTAAATATTTCAGTTTTTAAATTTATTTGTTATAAGTAATTTATAAAAATTTCTTCAATAAAAAATATTTCGTTCATTTGAACGTTTAAAACTTAAAGATCATTTAAAAATTAAAAAATTAGTGCAGAAATTGAAAAGAACTTGAGCATAACATGAACTGAATTTTTTTTGGTAGGTTTTTTTTCTTTTATTGATTATAAACCGATTTTATCCGAAAAAGTTCTTTGTGTATATCCCAGCCGAAGATTAGTTCCGCGCAAAATAAAAAGGAACCGCGCTCGTATATCTTTGACTTGGGCGGATCCGTTCCCGCGGGCCATCAGGTGCCGTGTAATGACATTTTCCAATGAGTGACTTCTCCATGGGTCAACCCATCGGAGTGTCGAGCACTTATTTTACACCGGAAGCGCGTGCAGATTTCTTGAACATCCGGGGCAATGAACCGCCCATTGTCAACACCGCACTCTCTCATATTTCTCTTTTTTTCAATTACAAAATATTCCCCTTTTCATATTTTTTATTATTTAGTGTAATTATTATTTAATTATATATTAACCTTTATAACTGTACTGAGGCATTTCTTTCTTTTTTCTCTTTTTCCATTTCAAACACTTAATTACTTTTCAGACTATTGTGACAAAATAGTTAATTTTTTTAGTATATAACTGAAAATTAGATATTATTCGAAATTGTGGTATTTATTAGGGAAAAAATATGTAGATAAAAATTATTATTTATTATTGTTTTTATTTGGTTGGGTTGAAAAGTGTTTCAATAAGATAGTTATTTTTTTATTGATAGTAAAGGATTATTTTAGTTGAAAGTTGTAAGTAATGACAATTATAAGTAATGACAATTATGACTAATGACAATTATGATTAATAACAATAAAAAAATAACAATAGTAATAATAATAATAATAATAATAATAATAATAATAACAATTAGAACTAATAATAATTTGTTATATAATAATATAAACAATTTTATTGTTTAAAACAGGTGTTTTTAACTTTCCATTTTTCTCTTTTTGTTATTGTTTTTTTATTGTATTATGAAAATTATTATCTAATAATATTAAATATTATTTTTTTTTCTTTTTATTGTTTATTATAACGTTTCCATTGTTGATATTTATATTTTATGATCCATGAGCTCTGATCGTTGAAATCAAAACATTTTTTCGAAACAAATATTTTCTAAAATTGCAGTTTATGAAATAAAAACTAAAAAGGTATTTTGCAAATCTCTTTTTTTATTGTGTATTGAAATATTTGTTATTAAAAAATTAGAGTAAATTCAAATACTTATGAAACAAACTTTTCTAATTTCTATTTAAAAAATTTTCTTCTGAAATAATAAACATTCTTGTGGATAAAAATTTTTTTGATAATTCAAATTCAAATTCATCATTCAAATTCTCCCAAAAAAAAACAAATATTTTAATAATTCCAAAGTTTTGAACGTTCAAATAAACGAAATATTTTTTATTGAAAATATTTTAATAAATTACTAATCATTAAAAAAATTTAAAAACTAAAATTTTACATTTACAAACTCAGAAATTAATTTTTTTGTCAGTGGTACAAAATAATTGCAATAAAAATTTTATTTTTAGAAGAAATAAATAAATTTCGTTTATTTGAACGTTCAGAACTTTAGGATTATATATTTAAAAAGAAATGTTTAATAAATTTCTACGCAAATGTTTGTTTATTTTCAAAATTAATAAAATTGTTCGTAAAAATTCAATTATGTTAAAAAATTTTAAAAAGTTGTCAAAATTTAAATTATTTTTATATAAATAATAAAATTTTATTCTTTAAAAAAACGACACATTCTTGAATGTTAAATTTCTATAAAAAATAATAAAATTCTTCTTTGAAATTCAATTATTTTTAGTACAATTTTAATCGAATTCTTTGAAAAGTCTAATTATTCTTAGAAATTTTATTAAAAGTCGTCGGAAAAATTCAATTATTTAAAAATTATTTGATAACATGATTTATGAAAATTTAATTTTTGAGAAATATTATTTAATAAATTACTTATTTTTATAATTAAATGATTAATTTTTTCTAGAATTTTCAAGATCCTAAAGTTCTGAACGTTCAAATGAACGAAATTTATTTATTTCTTCTAAAAATTAAATTTTTCTTGCAATTATTTTGCTTCACAAACCATAAAATTAATTACTGAGTTTCTAAACGTAAAATTTTAGATTTTAATTTTTTTATGATTAGTAATTTATTAAAATATCTCTAATAAAAAATGTTTCGTTCATTTGAACGTTCAAAACTTTAGGATAATGAATTTTCTAATAAACATTGATTTAAAAATGCATTTTAGTTAAAATTTAAAATAATAATTGATTATTTAAAGTATATTATAGAATAAAAATAAGAATGTTTAAAAATAATTTGATTTTTAAAAAGTTTTCGATTAATGTCTTTGAAAATTGGAATTTTTCATATTTTTGTCTATAAAAATTCTGTAGAATCTATTTTTTGCTTGAAAAAGTTTAATTGAATTTGTTTTTAAAATTGTTTCAATTTTTTATTGGAACATTATAAATGTTTTTTTTCTAAATAATAAATGGAAAAATTTCTGAATAATCAAATTTTCCTGAAATTTAATTGTTACCAAGTGGATTTAATAATTTTCAAAGAACTTTTTTGAAAATTATTAATAATGATTGATTTAAAGAAGAAAATTTTAGTTGAAAATTGTAGAAAACAATAATTTAATTGAAATTATAATTTTACAATTAAAGAAATTCTTAAAAATTTTGTGTGGAAATCTGGAAAAAGTTAAAGAAAAATAAAATTATTTTTCTGTAGCCATCCTAATTAATTTTAGCTTATAAATATATTTTTATAAGTTATTATTGTTTTTTATTAATTAAAAGAAGTAATTTAATATAATTATTTAGTAAAAAACTATTCGTTTTTTATTTTCAATTATTTAAAAAAAATTCTAATAAAAATAAAATAAAATATTTTTTTATAAAGTAAAATATTTTCTTTTCTTTTGTTTCAGGTGAGTTTAACAACATATATTTCCTGTCGAGTTTATTTCGTAAGTAAATACATTTTTCTCTGTGTTGTGGATCATTGTTTTTCACTGAAACATGACTGAAACTTAATGAAAATTATATTGTAACGCTTCAGTTGATAAATTACAATCATTTCGCTATAATTCAAATTTAGAAAATACCAGACAATTGGAACAAAATAAAAAAAAACAATTCAAAGCAACTGCCATTAATCTCACTCAGCTAGAAATCGAACTCTAAAAAAAACGAAATGGTAGAAATATTTTTATGATTTATATCGAGTATATAGAAATAGTATTATTAGTAGGTGTAGTGTCTGATGAAATATAGTTGACACTAGTTTTGCTTTTCATCCGAAAATTGAAGGAAAACGCACTAACGAGTGTATATGCAACGATTGAAATTCTTTACGGTTGATTTTAACGAACGACACGTATAGCAGAGTGTAAATTCGAAATCGACAGCCGTGCGCTGTTGATTTAAGCGATTCGAGATTTGTAACGGTCACTGCGCAAAGGGTTAAAATCTACCTGTTAGGTAATTCGTTTCGATTAAAATCCCAAGAGGAAAAAGCGTTATGGTTCGCTATTCGAGAATGATGTGCAAAAGCGCCAAGAAACTTGGAGATTTTGTGAACAAATGGTGAACGCGACAACGTTCGCTGGTTTCTTTTGTTCAATGTTATAATATTTAAAACGTTGATAATTTTTCTTTTTTTTCACGTCTTTTTGTATAAAAAGTGTCGTCGCTTTTGCGTTTTTGGTTAAAATTAATACGCTCGATTGGACATCTCAGCTTGAAAATTATTTATTTACAAAGTAAGTGAGAGAAAGGGTTTCGTTGTCTTCAATTTTGTCATTCTTTTTTTTCTTCTTCTTTTTCTTGTATTCTTCTTTCTTATTTTGGTCTTTTTGTTCTTCTTTTTCTTATTCTTTTTGCCCCTGGTTCTTTTGTTTTTTCTTCTTTTTCTTCTTCTTTCTTTTCTCTCCTTTTTTTAAATTCTTGTTCTTCAGTCCTTTTGCAGATTTTGCACTCATCTACTAAAATCTACTATTTACTATTTACTATAAAAATAAGAATTGAAAAAATTCAACCAAAATTAAATTATTCTCATAAATAATCAAATTTCTACAGGATTCAATTAATTTGGAAGAAAATTTTCAAAACAATTTCCAAAAAATTAATTATTAAGAAAATTTTTAGACAATTCTTCTTAATTCAATTACTTTCACTAATAATAACATTTTTCATAAAAATTAAATTTTTTAAAACAATTTTTTAAATAAAATTCTAAGCAAGAATATTCAATAATTTAATTTAAAAATATAATTAAAACTTTATGAAGAATTTTAGTTATTTTTAAGATTATTTTAAATTAGTGTTAATTGAAAAATTCAATTATTTTTTAAAATAATTTTTTCCACAAGAATTCAATTATTAAAAATAAAATTTTCATCACATTAATTATATTTCGTGGAGAAATTAATTATTTAAAACAATGTTTATAAAAATCTTATAAAGAATTCAATTATTTTCAAAAACAACAAAATTGTTTAGCAAAAACTCGGTTATTTTGATAAACACTTAAATAAAATTTTTCTCAATAACTCAATTATTTTGATAATCGATAAAATTCTTTTCAGAAATTCAATTATTCTTGAAAATATTAATAAAATTCTTGGCAATAATTCGAACATCATCTTCATGAACAATGATATTCATTGAAGGATTTCAAATATTTTTTAAACAATTTTACAGAAATTGTTGAAGTGACTAATTATTTTTAAAAGTTTAATTTTAATTTCACGAAAAAACCAATTGTTTCAAAAATCGTTTTTTGAATTTTCTTTGAAAGAATTCAATTCTTTGAAAGAATTCAATTCTGTCGCTAATTAACAAAATTATTGCAAAAAATTCAATGATTTTGAGATATTTTAAAAAAATTCTTTGAAAAAATCTATTATTTTCATAAATAAAAATATTCATCACAAGAATTCAATTATTTTTAAAAGTAATAAATTTTTTCTTGGAAATTCAATTATTTACTAAAATTTTAACGAAATCATTTTCAAGAATTCAATGATTTCAGTAATTAATAAAATTATTATGGCAACTATTTAATTATTTTTATAAATATTAAAATTATCGCAGGATTTCAATTATTTTTAATATAATTTTACAAAAATTGTTTAAAAAGCGTAATTATTCTTAAAAAATTAATTTCAATTCCTTAAAAAAATCAGTTATTTGAAAAAAATGAGTTTTTTTTTAATTTTTTGGAAGAAATCAATTATTTATAAAAAGATTAGAATTTTTCACAGGAATTCAATTATTTTCAGTTTCTTTTAATAGCAGTGTTCGAAAGAAAGCAATTATTTTAAATACAATTTCAATTAAATTTATTTTGAAATAATTCAATTATTCTTTTAGATGTTAATTAAATTCTTTGAAAAGTTTGATTATTTTCATAAATCAAAATATTTAACACAAGAATTCAATTCTTTTTAAAAGTAATAATTTTTATCTTGGAAATTGAATTATTTAAAAAAAATTTAATAAAATGGTTTGTAAGAATAATTGAATTTTCTTCTTGAGTAATAAAATGCTGTTTAGGAATTAAATCAGTTTTCAAAAAATTTCATAAAATGACACACAGACATTCAAGTTTTGTCACAAATGTTGATAGAATTATTTATAGAATTTGATTTTTTTTTTTGAATTCGCAATTTAATGATTTTTAATGTCTACTTTTTTCATAAAATTTCAATCATTTAAATTAGAATTTACATAAAATTAGTCTAAAGAAATAAATAATTTTAAAAAATGTTTCGCAAGAATTAAATTATATTTAGAAAAATTGAAATTCTTTCTAAAAAAAAAGTAAAATTCGTTGTAGGAATTCAATTTACTAGCAGGATAAGAATAAAATAAATATTTTTGAGAAAAATTAGAAAAAAGTCTAGAAAATCAATAAATGGAATGGAATTTTTGTCGAAAACGAGTTTCTTTGGTAATTGAATTTAGTTTTTCGATAGCTACTTTTTACTACTTTTTTAGTTTAAAATTTTACTACTCTTTTAAAATTAATTATCGAGTGCAAAGTCTCCTTTGACTTTTTCTTTGTTTTTTCCTTTTTTTTCTGCTTTGTTCTTGTTTTTTATTCTTATTCCCTTAATCCTTTTTTTTCTTTGTTCTTTTCTTTTTTATTTGTTTTTTTATTTTTTTGTTGTTCTTCTTGTTTCTCTAGTCCTGTTTTTTCTTCTTTTTTTCTTGTTGTTCTTCTTCTTTTTGTTATTGTTCTTTTTCTTGTTTTTCTTTTTTAATTTTCTTCGCATATTATCAAGCGAGATGCAAAAAAAAAAATTATTTTCAAAGATCAATTCCGTTTATGCGATATGATACAAATAAAGAATATTGTTGAGATATATAGGTTCGTGTTTGTAATCAATAGGTTGCGTATTTATATAAATGAAATTTTTCATTAAAAGAGGAAAGAAAAAAAAATTTAATGGGAATGATGCGAATTAAATGGTCATTCTGAGAATCCATTAGAAAACAGAAGTTAACACGATCATGGACTTATATCCTGAAGTGTTCTCTGCAACCATAAAATAACTCGAATACCGAACGCGTTTCAATGGCAAGACACAAATTCCTAAAGTCGGTGGCCGCCAGAATCATTTTCCAAATTCGGTTAAGATAAGACTCTTAGGTCTTTAGCTATCTTCGACTCTTGCGATAACAAAAATTAACGACTTTCCATTTTTGAATCGACAAGAATGCTACTTCTTTATATGCCTATTTTGTGTCAATCTTCAGTTTCTTTTACAACACTGTACGGCAGCTTGATTGTATACTTTTGAAATATTGAACTTTCTTTATTTGTAGGTAAATTATTGTTTTATTGTGTAATGTTTGTTACTTTAGATGGAAAATTTTTTTGATTCTTGAAACTATTAAAAAACTGAATTTAGTTGTTGTTAACAATTTAGTTGTTTGCCGAGTCGAAATGAATTTAGCTTTGCATCGACTCGAAACTAAATTGATAAATTAAAACAGAAACAATTTTTAAGAAACACTGGGATTTTTTTTCTATAATTGGGAGTTAAAATAACACTGAAACGGTGTTAAATTAACATTGTAGTGTGTAAAATTATGGAACAACTTTCCACCAATTCAAATTTAAAGAGTAAAATTTATTTTTCAAAAGCTATATTTTATTTTTCAAATCTTTTAACAGAATTAAAGAAAAAAATAGACTTAACGGAATTAAGAGAAAAAACAGACTCTACAGAAACAGAAATAAATACATAGAAGAGAAATGCAGGTGAAAATGAATGAAACTATTTTGAGGCTCAAAATGAGAGATTGAAAATTTGCCTAACAAAGTGTAATTAAGCTGCATCTTTCAGGAGCGTTTTAAATAAACGAAGGGATATGCGTGTTGTATATAAAATGTTGTAAATAGACTCGTAAGCATGGGCTCATATCGTCGGTTGCATCTCTTGTTTGTCGGCCCCTTTGAAAGAAGCTTCTCTCTAGCGCATTTTGTTCGTGTTCTCGTTGTTCAACGCTTCAGACCGAGGACCCTGATAACGATAATTAATGTTACCTCGCGTTGATTATCCCTCACGCGAATTTATATCGCGGCAGTAAAACCAACTTTGCGGGAGCAAATCAAAAATATGTATTTCTTTTTTTATGATTTATTTTCAAACTCACAATTCTATAACTACTATTCTCTTTGGAAATTCCAATTATGCAAAACATAAATAATTTTGTTAAATATAAATATTTAAATACTTTATATTCATATTTTCACTAAAAATAAAAATTTTTGTAAATTAAATTTAATAATTGCCAAATAAATTTTCAAAATTTAATAATTTCTAGAAATTACAATCATAATCCTTCCAAAATTATGTTCCTAAAGTTTCGATTGTTTAAATGAACGACAATATTTTTTTACTTCCTCTAATTTGTATTTCTTTACAAAAAACTTTTTTTTTATTTATTTCTTTAAAAAATTACATTTTTATTCCAATTATTTTGCTTCACTATTAAAAAAATTAATTATTGCGTTTTATAAAAGTAAAATTTTAGTTTAAAATTTTTTTCATAATTATAAATTTACTAAAATATCTTTAAAAAAAAAATATTTCGTTCATTTGAACGTTCAAATCTTGGAGATCATAAAAAATAAATAAAAAAGTAAATAATTTAATTTCACTAATACTAGAAATTAAAAAACTATTTACTATTTTTTTTACGTTTTGCTACTATTCAGGTTCTTTTCTTAGATGTCAGTCACTAAAAACTACTATTTCCGTTTCTGTTTGGAATTTCCACTACCTTACCAACTCCCTAATACTAGAAATAAAAAAAAATATTCTCAAAAATTATAATCATATTTTTCAAAACGATTAAATTATTTTTAAAAAATATTTGATTTTCAATTACTTTTATTATTTGTAGTATTTTCAAAAAAATATTCCAAAAGTAATTCAATTATTATAAAAAAGAAGTAAAAGAAAGAATTTAAAAAAAGAATTAAAACAATTCATCTGAACTTCAATTATTTTCATAAATAATTAAATTTCCACAAGAATTCAATTAATTCAGAACAGAATTTTCAAAACAATTTCCAAAAAATCAATTATAAACAATATTTTTATACAATTCTTCACAATAATTCAATTACTTTCACTAATAATAACATTTTTCATAAAAATTCAATTATTTTAAACAATATTTTGATAAAATTCTAAGCAAGAATTTAATAATTTAATTTTAAAATATAATTAAAACTTGATGAAGAATTTGAATTATTCTTAAGATTATTTTAAATTAGTTAGTTGAAAAATTCAATTATTTTTTAAAACAAAGCTTTCCACAAAAATTCAATTATTAAAAATAAATTTTTCTGATATTTATTATATTTCGCGGAGAAATTAATTATTTAAAACAATGTTTATAAAAATCTTGTAATGAATTTAATTATTTTCAAAAATAACAAAATTCTTCAGCAGAAATTCAATTCTCCTTGAACAGTTTAATAAAATTTTTCCTAATAATTCAATTATTTTCATAAATAATAAAATTCTTCTCAGGAATTTAATTATTATTTAAAATTTTAATAAAATTCTTATAACTATCGAATTATTTTTATAAATAATAAAATTCATCGCAGGATTTCCATTATTTTTAAAACAAATTTAAAGAAATTCCTTAAAAAGTGCAATTATTTTTGAAAATTTAATTTTAATTCTTTGAAAAAATGTTTTTCGGAATTCTTTGGAAGAATACAATTATTTATAAAAATATTAGAATTTTTCACAGGAATTAAACTTTTTTCAAATATTTTAATAGAATTATTTGAAAGAAAGCCATTTTTTAAAATAATTTAATTATTCTTTTACATTTTAATACTAATTTTATCACAGAATTCAATTCTTTACATAAATAATTCTTTCAAAGAATTCAATTCTGTCGATAATTAACAAAATTTTTGCAGAAAATTTAATTATTTTAAGGCATTTTAAAAAAATCCTTTGCGAAATTCAATTTTTTTTACAAATAACATTATTCATCAGAAGAATTAATTTATTTTTAAAAAGTTAATTTCTTCTTGGGAATTTAATTCTTTTCAAAAATTCTAATAAAAATCGTTTGCAAGGAATTCAATTATTTTAAAATTATTAATAAAATATCCCACAGACATTCAATTCTTTTCATGAATAATAAAGATTTCTCATGAATTAGCAATGAATTATTTTTTATTTTTAATTAAAATTTTTTTATTTTTTATAAAATTCTCCCCAAGAACCAAATTATTTTTATAAATATTTAAGTTAAATGCTTTCATAAATAATAAAATTCTTTGTAGGAATTGAATTTATTAGCATAAGATAAGAATGAAGTAAATATTTTTGATGAAAATTAGGAAAAAGTCAGGAAAATTAAAAATATGGAATGGAATTTTTGTCTGTTTTGTAAAGTGTCTGAAACGAGTTTTTTTAGTCGTCAAGATTAATTTTTCGATAGCTTCTTGTCTTTTTTAATTTTGAAGCTACTTTTTTAAAAATTACACTGCAAAAAAATTTATTTGATTCCAATAACCCATTATTTGGCTTATTATCAAATAAATATTTACTTACATCAAATAATTTTTATTTAAATCAATTAAATAATATTCACTTCAATCAAATGGTTTTTATTTGAATCAATTAAATAATATTTACTGGAATCAAATATTTTTTATTTAAATCAATTAAATATTTGCTTCAAACACTGAAATATTTAATTCAAATACAATTTATTTCATAATAGTAAAATAATCGGTTATTTAAATCAAGTAAATATTTATTTGATAATAGTAAAGTAATCGTTTATTTGAATGAAGTAAATATTTATTTGATAATAGTAAAATAATCGGTTATTTAAATCAAGTAAATATTTATTTGATAATAGTAAAATAATCGGTTATTTGAATCAAGTAAATATTTATTTGATAATAGTAAAATAATCGGTTATTTGAATGAAGTAAATATTTATTTGATAATAGTAAAATAATCGGTTATTTAAATCAAGTAAATATTTATTTGATAATAGTAAAATAATCGGTTATTTGAATCAAGTAAATATTTATTTGATAATAATCAAATAATTAATCGGTTATTTGAATCAAGTAAATATTTATTTGATAATAATCAAATAATTAATCGGTTATTTGATTCAAATAACTTTTTTTCAGTGTAATTATTAACGACTGCGAAGTGTGGAATTCTTTTCAATTATTTTTTAAATCGTTTATGACGGAAAAATTGTCAATTAGAAAAAAATGTAAATTTTGAAATTTATGTAGAAAATTACTAGAAATTGCGCAAGAACAATAAGAGAGAGAAAAAGAGAGGAGAGAAAAATTTTCAGAGCGTTAGTTTAAGGTCTCAGGTGACATCGCGTGCTGGATGGAAAGTGATTCTGAGGTTAGTGCTTAAAAGTGTCTAGGAACTTATCTTCCAATGACATGCGAAGCAGAGTAGCGACCGGAGAATAATCGTAAACTCTCTTATCTTGATATTTTCTGAAAGCAAGGCATTCCTTACCTCACTACCTGAGTTAAAATGCCTGTTTCAATTAACGAAAGTTGTTCGCGTCAAGTTTTTTCCTTTTTTTTTTTACTTATAACTCTCAGTAAATATTTTGTCTTTTACTGAGAGTCAACTCTCACATTAAAGTAGCCACTTCATTATATTGGAGAAATCAAATCAGTTTTTCATGCTCGCACGTAAGTTCACACAATTTCAATATTATTTAATTAAACGAGAATTAATTTCTTAATTTTGTTATACGTTTATTCTCTGCGTATATAATAACATCTTCTGTTTAATATTGAGAGAAATAAAAAATAAAATAGAGAAATAAAATAAATGCAATAATAATAAAAATCGAACAAATTGGCAAATCTTGTACATTATATATTCTGCGAGAGATTAGTTAAGAGAAGGAAATAAAATTTCGCATATATGATTAATTTGAATTCGATCTCGCTTCGATCATTTTTTTTTTAATGACTCGCTTATTTCCTATCGCATCTTTCAGGAGATATTTTTTTGAGATATTTTTGTTTCATACTTAATGCCTAATTCATATTTTCGATAAAAGTTAGATTAGAGGAAGGTTTTAGTTTTTTTTTTTTTGGAACGGATATATAGAAATCTGTTAAATAGATTTACATAAAATTAACTTTGTTACGTGTTGGAGATATTTATGTTTTTTTATAGAGTTTCACTTTTTGTAAATTGAGAGAGTAAATAGTGGCAATTACTCGAGTCAATAATGTTAAGGAGTTAGAACTAATCAATTTCTTAACGTTCCTATTTGGAGAAAAATACATGACAAATTTGCAGTATTAGTTTATAAGTTTGCTGCGGCTAAATCCGTATAAAGACATATATACGTCTCGTTATGTCAACGCCTTTTAATGGAAAAATGACTCACACGCTTCACGACCTGAATTATATTGTATACACGCATATATATACACACACAATATCAATCATCGAGTGAAGGAACAAAGTTTCAACACCCTTATATTTATTTATGAAATATGCATAAGTTACTTATTCCTATCTTCCCATGGCGTGTAATTAGCAATCTCAAGTAAATGGGAAATTTAATTTTAATATACATAAATTAGTATTAAGTGAATTTATTTAGATAGTTTTATTTTTACGCATCAAGGTAAAAAAATATGAAGCTATATTTTCAACTGTGTGAAGAAAATATTTTAAATATTCAAAATAATTATTTTTATAGCAATTCTTTGAGAGGATTTTAATTTTGATCCTATTTCAATTTTTAATTTTTCTAAAAATTGATAAATTTTTAAAATCCATACGTAATTTTGTAAAAATTACGTATATTTAAGTAAAAATTACTTTTATAGCAATTTTTTGAGAGAAATTAAAATATTTTTACCCTTTTTGAATTTTTATTTTTTCGAAAAAAATTGATAGATTTTGAAATCCATACGTAATTTTATAGACAATGTGCGTAATTGTATCTATAAAAAAATTTCCGAATGAAAAAATTAATATTTAGAAAAGTTTTAACATTTAAAAAAATAGATTTCAGGTTAAGAATTTAACAAAAAATGAAGATCCTAAAGTTCTGAACGTTCAAATAAACGAAATTTATTTATTTCCTCTAAAAAATTAAATTTTTATTGCAATTATTTTGTGTCAATAACAAAAAAATTAATTACTGAGTTTGAAAATGTAAAATTTTAGTTTTTATATTCTTTTCTGATTAGCGGTTTATTAAAATATCTTTAATAAAAAATATTTCATTCATTTGAACATTCAAAACTTGGGGATCTTAAAAAATGATTATTATTAAATTTTATTATATACAATGACACATTTGTTTTTTTTACTAATTTCAGATCATAAACTGTAAAAAAAAGTTTCAAATTGGATAAAAATTCAAAACAAACTTTTTCAAAAATAATGTTTTAGTGATAAAAACAAAATTCGATAAAACAATTTTTTAAAGTTTATCTTCTGAAATTAGTTAGCAAAAAAAAGGGTTATCGTATAATAAAATTGACTAATGATCATATTTTTTTTAAATTCTTAATCTGAAAACTATTTTTTTTAAATGCTAAAACTTTTGTAAATTTTAATTTACAAAAATTAATTTTTTCATTCGGCAATTTTTTTATGGATACAAAAACATATTTTTTACAAAATTATGTATAGATTTCAAAATCTATCAATTTTTAGAAAAAATAAAATCTTAAATTTTTTTCAATATTTCGTAAAATCCAAATATTTTCAAAATTTGCAATTAAAATTCTTCAATATTTGATTTTTAAAAATCAATATCAATAAGTGTTGTATTCCAGCAATTTTTGTTTGTAGTTTAAAGTTAGTTGTTCTTGCTTGTTTTTTTGTTTCCGAATTTTTAAAACATTTTTTAAAAATAAAATTTAAAAATTTAAAAATACTGTATTCGAAATAAATAATTTGGTATCAGTTATTTTTACCATGTTTCTAAAGTTCTTAATGTTTAAATGAACAAAAATTTTTGACTTCTTATTCGAACTAAATTTTTTTCTACAAAAATTTGTCTTTCCTATAAAAAAAATTAATTGTCAAGTTTCAAAATGAAAATAATTGTCTTGTATCGATGTACTTTATTAAAATTTTTAAAAAATAATTCTTTCAATAAATTTTATTAAATTTTTTAATATAGGTATTTTTATTCTTTGAAAAATAGAAAATAATTAAATTTTTGAATAGAATAAATTTTACTTAAACTTTTTTGAAAATTAAATTTTTTCGAACTGCAAACAAATTTTTTTTAAATAATTAAATTTCTTTGACATCTTAAAATTATTAAAAATTGTTAAAAATTGGAATTTCTAGTTTAAATAATTTTAAACAATCATTTTTGTTAATTATTGTAATTCAAAATTTGATTATTAAATTTTACTTCAATTTTTAAAATAAAATTCAATTTTTCTAAACATTTTATGAAAGTTTTCGAAAATATTTTAATTCTTTGGAAAAATTTTGTAAAAATTATGCAAAAACAATTGAATTCTTGCGTAGAATTTTGTTGAAGTTTAAAAAAATATTTTAATTCTTTTGAGAAATTGAATTAAAAAATTTACAATTAATTGAATTGTTTCAAAAAATTTTGCATTCAATTTTTGAAAACAATTGAATTTCTACAAAAGCATTTTTTAAAATAATTGTATTGAAAATAATTGAATTCTAATAAAAAAAGTTTCAACATTTTTGAAAATATCTAAACCGCGTGGAAGAATTTTATTTAAATTTATGAGAATTGTTTGATTCTTTTCAAAAATTAAATTTAAAATTTGCAATTAATGGAAAATAATTCATGTTATGAGAAGATTTTTATTGAAATTTTGATTATAATAATTATTGAATGGTTTCAAATTATTTTTTTTTAAAATTTGTCAAAATAATTCAATTTCTGAAAATAATTTTGTTGAAATTTCTACAAATAATTGAATTCTCTTTAGAAAGTGAACTAACAATTTGAAATTAATTGAAAATAATAATTAAAGTTTAGCGAAGAATTTAATTAAAATTGCATTGGAAATAATTGAATTCTTTCAACAATTTTTTAAAAATTTGTCAAAGTAATTAAATTTTTGAAAATAATTTTGTTGAAATTTCTACAAATAATTGAATTCTCTTTAGAAAGTGAATTAACAATTTGAAATTAATTGAAAAAATAATTAAAGTTTTGCGAAGAATTTAATTAAAATTGCATTGGAAATAATTGAATTATTTCAAACAATTTTTTTAAAATTTGTCCAAATAATTGATTTTCAGAGGTGAATTTTGTCAAAATTCTTTAATATTTAATTAAATAATAATAATAATAATAATAATAATAATAATAGCAACAGTAAAAATAATAAAAGAAGAACTAATAAAAAAATGTTTTGAAAATTTAAATAAAACCCAAATAGGTAATAAAAATAAAGAACAGAAAACTATTAAGTAGAGCTAATACTAATAGTATATAGAGTTAATTTAAAACATAATTCTTCTGCGCGTAAAAGCAAAAAAGGAACAAAATTACTGGAAGTAAACCACCTTAGTATAAAACGAAAACTTATAGTCACTTAAACTACAATTTATTTATATTCATTATTAACTGAAACGTCGCTCTTCTTTATTAGTTTAAACTCGACATTCAAATACATATTATAATACACTGATTAGACCCAGTTCTCTCTCTCTCTTTAAAATGTGTTTTAATTAACAAAATATTTTTTTCAAAAACAAAATTTATGAAAAGTGTAGTTTATCTAGATCGTGGTAATAAATTTCAATAAAATACGATTTAAAAGAAAAAGAAGCCTCGGCATTTTCTATTTTATTTTTCAAAGCAACATGTATGTATGTATGTTTAATTTTATTAACCCTCTAACTTATAGATTTATTTTCGAGCAACACTATGCGTTTTAGAAATTTATACTGCGAATATATATTGTACTTATTATGGTATTTGCATACAAAATGAGAGTATAATTAATATTGTATATAATTACACTTGGGCAATAATTTCACGAATTGATGATTTCTAGTGAGGATTTAATTATATAGTTAAAATTGACATATTGTTATTCAAAAAAAGGAAGAAGGAGAAAAATATATAACAGGAAGTAGTGCTCTCTCTTTTGTAATAAATTATTATCGCTTCTTTTTATTTATTATCGTGGAGAATTGATCTTCTTTATATATATATATATATATATATATATATGTATATCTGTTGGCAATTTACTTATACAGTGTTCGAAAGAATTTTTTTCGAATGGACAGAAGGATCGTAAATAGACAGTGTCTTCATTTTATGACCCAGAGTTTATAAAATCAGTGAAGATTTACGTTTCTCGTTAGTGCAATGCTTATGTCGCATATTTGAAAAATCATATATTTTTTTCTCGTTTAAGTCATTTCGAGTTTTAATGAAAGAAAAAAAGTCATCAGCCGTTCTTGAAACATACTTATCAGACTTGGTTGCAAATCAAATAAACTTATTTTCTCTCTCTCGCAAAAAGATTCATAATTTTTTTTTTAATTTACATATATTTCTTCTATGTGCATCATTAAGTTCAAATTATGTGTAAAATTATTTCAAATTATTAACCACGAACTTGTGGTTTGAAGAATTATTATTGTTATTACTATTTTTATTATTATTAACATAATTATTTGTATTATTATTTTTATTATTATTATTATTATTATTATTATTATTATTATTATTATTATTATTGTTATTATTATTTTTAGTCTTACTATTTTTAATTCAGCTATTGTTTCTATTTCTGTTTTTCAATTCAGTACTTTTTAATTTTATTTTTTTGTTTTATTATTATTCTTACTTTTATTATATCCTATTTTTTATTAATACAATTAAATTAATTTTCAAGAAATACTCGAAATTCAATTATTTTCAATATTTAGTATTTTCATGAAATTTCGCAAAAGAATTCAATTATTTAATAAAGAATAATAAAATTCATCCAAAATTTAATTATTTTAATAATTACATTTCTATAGGAATTCAATTATTTTAGAATAGCATTTTCGAAAATATTAATTATTTAACAAAATATTTATACAAATTTTTCACAAAAATTCAATTATTCTTTCTCTAATAATAACATTTTTCATGGAAATAAAATTGAAAACAAACTTTTGATAAAATTTTAATGCAAGAATTCAATTATTTACGTATAAATAGATAATAAATCTAATCAAAGAATTTCAATTAATTTTAATACAATTTTAAATTAATTGAACGATTGAATTATTTTAAAAAATGTTAATAAAATTCTTTGCATCACTCACTTATTTTCGTGAATAATAAAATTCATTGCAAGATTTCAATTATTTTTAATAAAATTTTACAAGAATTGCTCGGGAAATGTAATTTTTCTTAATTTAATTTCAATTCTTCTGAAAAATCAATTATTTAATTGAATTTTTTTTAATTCTTTGGAAGAATACAATTTTTTTTAAAGTAACAAATTAACCTCAATATTTCAATTATTTTCTTATAAGTAATAAAATTTATTCTTAGAAATTCAATTAGTTTTAAAAATTTTAATACAATTCTTATCAACTATTCAATTATTCATAAATAATTAAATTCATCGCAGGATTGCAATTATTTTTAATAGAACAATTTTGTAGGGATTTTGGTAGAAAAATAATAATTTAATTACTTTTAAAAGTTTTATTTAAATTCCCTAAAGAAATAAATTATTTAAAAATTTTTTTTTAATTCTTTGGCAGAATTCAATTAATCATACAAATATTAGAATTTTTGACAGGATTTCAAATATTTTCAAATATTTTAATAAAATTGTTGAAAAAAATCAGTTATTTTCAATGCGTAGTTAATTTAATTTTTTTTGAAATAATTCAATTATTCTTTTCGATTTTAATAATATTTTCAAATATTTTAATAAAATTGTTCGAAAGAAATCACTTATTTTCAAGGCAATTTTAATTAAATTTTCTTTGGAAATAATTCAATTATTCTTTACGATTTTAATAAAATTCTTCCAAATGAATTCAATTATGTCGATAAGTAAAGAAAATTATTTACAAAAATAATAAGTTTCTTCTTGAAAATTCAATGATTTTGACAAAATTCTTATAAAATCGTTCGCAAAAATTGAATTATTCTCAAAATTTTAATTATTCCTTGTAAAATTCAATTATTCTTAAAAACTTTTGGCAATACAATGATTTTCAATATCTACCATTTTTCATAAAATTTACAAACAGAATTCAATTATTAAAAAATTTTTTTTGTAAAAATATTTCTAAGAATTCATCAGTAATAAAAATGCCTTCGGAAGTCTATTATTTAAATTAGAATTTTCATAAAATTGATCGAGAGAAATGAATTCTTTTAAAAAATTTTATAAAATTCTTCGCAAGAATTAATTTTTTTTGATGTTCCTAAAGTTTCGAACGTTCAATTGAACGACAATATTTTTTTTCTTTCTTCTAATTTGTATTTTATTTACAGAAAAATTATTTTTGAGATTAAAACAAATTAATTTTATACTAAATATTGTTTAATTTCAATTATCTTTCATTTTCGGACAGTAATTTTCAAGAAAACTTAAGTTGAAACAAAAATTTCGCTTATTTGAACGTTCAAAACTGTGGCCCCATTTTTTTGTAAATAATCTTTGATATAGTTACTTTTTTACTTTTTTTTTAGTTTGAATGCTACTTTTTGCTACTTTTTTAAAAATTAATTATTGACTGCGAAATCTGCAAAGACTCTAAATTTGAATTAATTTAATTAAATATTTACAATTTTAATTTAAGAAACCATTTTTTTATATTGATTCAACCGAAAAATTTGATTTCTGTTTTACTTGAACGCTGATAACTCATGGGAAAAAACGAAGTAAAACATTAATTAACAGCATTTCTTTAATTTAACATTTAACATTAATTAAGATTTCTTTAAAGAAAAGAAAAATCATTCACATTCTCGTACAGACATAAATCTCCTTTTTAATTGTTCCAGTAATTTTCAACAGCTTATGATAAGGCCATAGAACAAAATACAAATGATAAAAGACTTTTTCGCTAATACATAGTATAAGAAATCGAGTCGATAAAAAACAAAAGATATCCTTTTCCGATAGCTTAAAAAAATGCTAATCGTCCATTAAAAAAAAAGAAAGAAAGAAAGAAAGAAAGAAAGTAAGAAGATCTTTCTTCAGCATCCATATAATTATAATAATCTTCCTTCGAACTAATTGAAATATTGGATACATAAAGTGTATTTAAGAGGCGCTTTATTACGGGGAAACTAGTTTCTGCCGTTTCATTGAGTGCTCCCGTGTGTATAAAGGGAGTGTATACGAACTATAATTTTATCGATCGATATCAACATTCATATACATTCCCAAATATAATGTTGTAGCGGCAACAAACAAAGAACGGCCTAGATTGACTTTTAATTGGCTCGCCCGGTCCTTGTGCTTTATCCCATTCTACAATCATGCGGGTCGCGATCGTTTTATTTTATTATTTTTCAGTAGTTTCATATACTGTATCGCATATATGTATACCTGTATTTTTAATCGAATATACAATATTAACAATGGTGAACTCACCACCTGATATACAAAACAGGTATATCAGGCATATAAATATAACCCAGATATAATAGTAATAGCGAATAAATTTTCGAATACACTGTATTAAAAATTTACGATTTACTATAGTATTGTGTCAAGGTTACTAAAATTACAAGTCCGAAAAAAGGAGGGAAGAGGGAAATTAGAATTGGTCAGAGAAAAATTAAGGAAAAATTAGGGATTTTTATTAAAAGTACTGAAAAAAATTAAATTTTCAAAATTTATAAAAAAATTTTGGGTTTTTTTTTGTTCGTCTCATAAACTGTATGGAATTACAACGAACTCTAATACAAACCCTTCTATTTTTCTAATTCTGACAGTAATTTCATTTTAAAAACTATAGAAGAACAAGAACTATATCATAGAATTATTTTAAAAATGAAATTTTGTTCAAAAATAATAAAATTCTTTACAAAAATTCTCGTCAAAATTTAAATTTTCTTTATAAGTAATAAAATTCTTCTCCAAATTAAATTTTTAAAAAATATAATAAAATTCTTGTTAAAATTTCAAATTACTTTAAAAAATTTTCCTCAGTTCAATTATTTTTAATGTATTTACTATTACTATAAATTTTTCCAATTATTTAAACAAAAGTTTATTAAAAATTTAATTATTTATAATTTTTTTTTTAATTTCTCCGCACCAATTCAATTATTTCTAATTCTTTAATGAAGTTTCTCCAATAAAATCAAATATATCCTGAAAATTAAAAAAAAATTTGAAAAATTCTATTTTTTCGAAAAATTGATATAAAGTTTTTTTAAAACTTCAATTATTTAAACAAAATTTTGATGAAATTCTTCACAAGGTTCATTTAATAAAATTGAAATTTTCATAAAATTATTTCAATAGAATTGAATTATTTTTGACACAATTCTTCTTAATAATTGATTTTTTTCACAAATAATACTTTTTATGCTCATTAAATTATTTTAAAAAATTTGAATAAAATTCTTCGTTAAAAATCAATTATTTTCAAAAATAATACAAAATTTTTTTAAAATTCAATTATTTTGAAAAATTTTTGATAAAAATGCTTTATAAATATAAAAAATTATTATAAAAATTGGCATAGGATACAATTATTTTCGTAATAAATAATTATTTTTTTAAAAAATAAAATTCTTTGAAGCAATTTGATTATTTAAGAAAATCTAATACAAAATTCTTTACTAGAATTCAATTCTTTTCGAAAATAACCATTTTCACGGGAATTCAATTATTTAAAAAAGAATTATTTAATTCTTTGTCAGATTGCAAATATTTAAAATTTTTTTAAAATAAAATTTAATTATTTTCAAAAAGTTTTTAAAAATTCTGAAAATTCAATTATTTTAAAAAAATTGAAAAAAATTATTAATATTATAATTATTATTATTATTATTATTATTATTATTATCATTATTATTATTATTTTTATTATTATTATTATTATTATTATTATTATTATTATTATTATGATTATTATTTTCATAAATATATTGTTCTCTGGAATTTAATTATTTTCACAAATAAAATTCTCCACAAGAATTCAATTTTTTTAAAAAATAACTAATTTTCACGGGAATTCAATTATTTAATTCTTTGTCAGATGTCAATTATTTAAAATTTTTTTGAATGAAATTTCTCAATGGAATTTAATTATTTTCAAAAAGTTTTCAAAAATTTTGAAAATTCAATTATTTAAAAAAAAATGAATAAAATTTTTCACAAAAAATTATTATTATTATTTTCACAAATAATAATATTGTTCTCTGGAATTCAATTATTTTCACAAATAAAATTTTTCACAGGACTTCAATTCATTAACAAATTTCTTCAATAAAATTCGTTGCAAAAATGCAATTACTTTCATAAGTAACAAAATTATTATTTTAATTATTGTTTAAAGAATTCTAAATAGAATTATAGAAAATTGCATTTGGTTTTAATTTTTTTTAAATTTCCTGAAAGAATTCAAATATTATTTTCAAAAACTTTAAAATTCTCTAGAAAAATTCAACTACTGATTAAATTATTTTTGTTGTATTTAAATAATTGAATTATCGTAACGTATTCTAATAAACATTGATTAAAAATGAATTCCCCTTATAATTTTTAATTGTAATTGAATATTGAAAGCATTATAGCGTGAATTTTTAGAAATTATTGAATTTTGAAACATGGACGAAAAAAAATCTTCACCTGGAACAAAACCGGGTAAAACCTACTTTTTAACATCCAAATCTTACCATAAATTTCTCTCAGTGTTCCAAGTAAAAACTTTGAAAATTTGTATTTATAGGTACAATATTCTGATTATAATATAAAATAATTATTTTATTATTCTGTCATCTGGAAAAAAGTGAAAATTTTGTCGGAAAAGTCAGGGAAAAAAGAGCCTAAAGTTCTGAACGTTCAAATGATTTTTTTTTATTTTTATAAAATAATTTATAAAATAATTTTTATTTCTTCTAAAAATTAGATTTTTATTACAATTATTTTGCGTTACTATCTAAAAAATTATTTACTGAGTTTCTTAACGTAAAATTTCAGTTTCAAAATTTTTTTATGATGAGTAATTTATTAAAATATCTTCAATAAAAACTATTTCGTTCATTTGAACCTTTAAAATTTGAGGATCATGGAAAAACAATATTAAAGTTTTGTATAGCAATCCTGTTTGTGTATTTATGTCCTGTTTGTGTTCACCGCATACACGGTGAATTTTCCATCCATCGAAAATGAGAAAGGTGTTATGTTAATGAGACAGTAATATCAATTCGCCTTAATGTGTTTCCTTTAAACTTATTACACTCGGCAAAATTTCCATATACTTCTATATATATAGTATAGTTTAATGGATGTATTAATCTTTCACTTTATATTATTATTGTTGGTATAGACTTTTAAAAGTGCAAAGTCACTGGCGCTTTAGATATAGCCGAGAGTCATAGTCAACTAATTAAAATAGTAACCCAACAAATGATTAGTTTTCTTTATCGTTTAATCGAACTTATCCTCAATTGTCACGCTTTATGTTCAGATACATGACTAATAGATATTTTCTATATTTAAAATACTGTAGAAAAAATAAATACTATAATTTATTACCAACTTATTTCACATTGTTAATTTTATTGCATGAACAGCTTCGTTTCTTTTAATATAAGTTTTTATTTGATTAATTATGAGAGAAGAGAAATTTACATATTGACACAAATATTGAGAGAATGTTAAGGAACTTTTCAAGTTGATTATGTATAGAGTCGATAAAGCTCGGGGAATTCAGGGTTAAGATGATCCTAAAGTTCTGAACGCTCGAATGAATGAATATTATGTTTTTCTTCTTCAAATTAAGTTTGTGATATTTTGTGTTATTATGAATACAAATATTTACAAAGTTTCTAATTATAAAATTTAAGTTTTGAATTTTTATTGTGGTTCGTAATTTTTAATTATTAAAAATTTTTTAATTAATTGTTAATAAAATGTATTTCGTTTATTTGAACGTTCAAAACTTGTTGGTCATGGGTTAAGTTAGAGAAGGTAGAATTTACGAGGCTGAAGTCCACAACGTTTTTAAAAACGAAAACAAAAATATTAATTGTACGGTACTTTTATTTTTGATTCTAAATCATGTTATTTTTTTAATTATTGTATCTTTAGTAACAATTAATTTCTTATAAAAATTAAGGTGCATTCGAGATAAATTTAATTTGAAAAAAATTCTTTTTTGATTTTTCGTTTTTAAAAACGTTGTGGACTTTAGCTTTGTTAGAATTTTACTTTAGGGAAATGTTGGGGATTTTTATAAAAAAAATAAGGGGAAGAGTTAAATTTTTAGAATTCATGGAAAATTATTCTATTCTCTAATAATGTTTAAGGGACAGTTTCATCAATACGGATTAAAAGTTAATTAATGATTAAATCCACAATTTACGAATCATAAATCGTTAAAATCACTTTGATAATTGATTAACATTTGATTGAGATTGGTGGAATTAGGCCTAAATTTGAATTAGTTGAAATTAACTGATTGTATGAATCTGAAGTTACCAACGTTGATTCAACGAAAAACTTAAAAAAAAATTTTCCGAGAATATAAATTTTTCTTGTATATTTTTAACCCAAGTAAACTCTCCAAACACTAAAATAAAAAAAAACGTGGAAAAAAAGTGATTTTTATTTTTTATTTGGCAAATTTTTTCCAAAAATCACGAAATTTCAATTAAATTCATAATTCATCGCCTCGGTAGTACTTTTTTTCTTTTAATAATTGTTTATTCTAATATCGAGTGCCATTTAAAAAAATTCCAAGTAGTTCCAAATCGGGGAAAACAGTAATTTTGGTTTTTTTTGTCACGGATTTTTGGAAAATTCGTAAATTTGAAGTAATTTAATAATTCCTCGCCTCAGTAGTTGATTTTTTCTTTTGATAATTGTTTATGTTAATATTACACGTTATTTAAAAAAAATTTTAAGTAATTCCAAGTCGGGGAAAGCAGTGATTTTGAATTTTTTTTTGTCACGAATTTTCCAAAAATCCCGAAATTGCAAATTAATCAATGATTCCTCGCTTCGGTAGTCATTTTTTTCTTTTGTTAATTGTTTATGTTAATATTACACGTTATTTTAAAAAAAAATTAAGTAATTCCAAGTCGGGGAAAGCAGTGATTTTTATTTTTGTTGTCGAATTTTTTCCAAAAATCACGAAATTTTAAGTAAATTAATAATTCCTCGCCTCGGTAGTCATTTTTTTCTGTTGATAATTGTTTATTCTAATGTCGTGTGCCATTTTAAAAAAATTTCAAGTAGTTCCAAGTCGGGGAAAGCAGTGATTTTGATTTTTTTAATGAAATTCCAGGATTTTTGGAAAAAATTCGACAAAAAAAATAAATATCACTGCTTTCCCCGACTTGGAATCACTTGAAATTTTTTTTAAATAACGTGTAATATTAAAATAAACAATTATCAAAAGAAAAAAATGACTACCGAGGCGAGAAATTATGAATTTAAATAAAATTTCGGAATTTTTGGAAAATTCGTGACACCAAAAAATTCAAAATCACTGCTTTCCCCGACTTGGAATTACTTAAATTTTTTTAAATAACGTGTAATATTAACATAAACAATTATCAAAAGAAAAAATTAACTACCGAGGCGGGGAAATTATTAAATTACTTAAAATTCCCGGATTTTCCAAAAATCCGTGACAAAAAACCAAAATTACTGTTTTCCCCGATTAGAAAACGTACAATTTTTTTAAATTGCGTCTACTATTAAAATAAACAATTATCAAAAGAAAAAAATAACTACCGGGTCGAGGAACTATTAATTTAATTAAAATTTCGTGATTTTTGGAAAAAATTAAAAAAAAAAGAATAAAAATCACTACTTTCCCCGACTTGAAATCACTTGAAATGTTTTTAAAATAACGTCTAATGTTAAAATAAACAATTATCAAAAGAAAAAAATTGCTACCGAGGCGAGAAATTATGAATTTAATTAAAATTTCGTGATTTTTGGAAAAAATTAAAAAAAAAAGAATATAAATCACTTTTTTTCCACGTTTTTTTTTATTTTAGGGTTTGGAAGGTTTACTTGGGTTAAAAATATACAAGGAAAATTTGTATTCTGAGAAAATTTTTTTTTAAAATTTTTTCGTTGAATCAACGTTGGTAACTTCAGTTTCATCTGATTGTTAGTTAAAAATAACTAATGTTATTAACTAATAACTAATGGTTTAGTAAATTTTTGTTGACCGATTCAATTGGCTGTGTTTGACTAATTTTTCTGTTATGATTTTCGACTGATTCGAATTGAAAGAGTTAAGAGTAAACACTGTACGTCACGTTGAAGGATCGCTTGGAATTTCCGAAGACACGTAACAATATATTTATAGTTTTTTTTCACTTATAATTTGGGTACAGCTATCAAACTCAACTGGTCATTTGTTTCTTGAGATAAGAGAAGATCCAGTTGGTCTTCTCTCTCTCTCTCTCTCTCTCTCTCTCTTTCTCTCTGGACCAGTCCAACATGGCAGCCACTTAGAGTCTTAAATGGACTCGACTTTATGCACGAAGATAAATTCATAATGATTTACAGCTTATTTTTGTAACCTCTTTATCTCGCTAGGTTCCATTGACCACTCAGACTTTCTCTCTCTCTCTCTCTCTCTCTTTGTTTTAGTTTCTCTTTTTGTATCGGTAAACATATATATAAACACACGCGGACACAAAACGGTAAAAGTGGGGAAAACTATTGAAAATGCATTGAACACGCATGAGATGGGATTGATTCCATCATCATCTTTGCAGATCGCACGGTGTGGGGTTTGAAAAAAAGAATGCGCGCATCCAATATGGATCGAAAGGAGCTCGATGCTCCAATCAATTCCCTCTTCTTCTGCTTGGTATTCCAATCGAATCGTGCGATTCTCGTCGGTTCGGTCCCAGGAATTCGCGGATCTTTCAGATCATTCGCGCGGCTCGTCGGGGCAATTACTCTTAATTGACCTGCACGTCCAAATACTTCGGCATCTTGTCGTCTTCTAGACAAGTTTCATTGAAATCGAAGAGTGGACAGATGCTGCTGCTACTACTACTACTACTTCTGTTTTGTTACCTACATGTGAAAATTGTCTTGATAGAGGTCGATATATCGTTAATTTATTCTGCAACTTTTCTCACTCCTTTTCTTCTTCTCTTCTTTTTGAGAGTTTTTAATTTTTCTTTGGTAATCTTTGCTGTTTGGTGTTCAAATTGTTGGAAAATTAATTTTTTATGAAATAAATGTTAGAAAAATGACTTTAGCACCCTTAGAGAAGTAATCTCAGAGTTAGAAGAAAAATCCTCTTCTAATATATGAGGCTGAAGTCCACAACGTTTTTAAAAACGAAAACAAAAAAATAATGGGACGGTACTTTTATTTTTTATTGTAAATAATGTTATTTTTGGACAATTAAATCCTTAGTAACAACTGATTTCTTAAATATTGAGGCACATGAAAATTAGAGATGAATTTTATTTGAAAAAAAACTCTGTTTTGATTTTTCGTTTTTAAAAACGTTGCGGACTTCAACTTCATTCTAATATCCTCTCAAGTTTTCCTCTAAAAATGATAGTGTTGAACTTAAATTTATTGGATCGTTTTAAAGAATTTTATTATAATTTTTGTGTGGATAGTTCTTTAATCTCTGGTAATTGGCGGATTTAAAGTAATGGAAATTTAAAAAAAAAATGAAAAACAGAAATAAAAGCTTTTAGTTAGTTTTCAGCATTCGCACTCATCTACTAAAAGTTACTATTTACTACTTTTTTTTAAAGAAAAAAATAAAATTTATAGAATTAAAAAATTTTTGTTATGCTACTACAAGGGTACTTTTTTAAATTTCAACAACTAAACCCTACTGTTTCTGTTTTTCTTTATTATTTTTTTGTTGTTGAAAATTTCCACTATTTTAAATCCGTTAATTGCTAGAGATCAAAGAACTATCCACAAAAATGATAATAAATGTCTTTAAAATGATTCAATTAATTTCCAAAAAATACTCGAATTTCTATTTTTAATATTTACTATTTTCTTGAAATTTCGCAAAAGAATTCAATTATTTTAGAATAGCATTTTCAAAAATATCAATTATTTAACAAACTTTTTATCACGGTAAATCGTTAGGTATTAAAATAACACCAAAATGGATTAAAATAACACTAAATTGGATTAGTTTAATCCTTTTTGGTGTTACTTTAATACCTAACGATTTACCGTGATACAAATTTTTCACAATAATTCAATTATGCTTTCACTAATAATAACATTTTTAATGGAAATAAAATTGAAAACAAACTTTTGATAATATTTTAATGCAAGAATTCAATTATTTACGTATAAAATTAAATAATAAAACTAATCGAAGAATTTTAATTAATTTTAATACAATTTTAAATTAATCAATAGAAAACTACTATTCAATTATTTTCGTAAATAATAAAATTCATTGCATGACTTCAATTATTTTTAATACAATTTTACAAGAATTGCTATGTAAATGTAATTATTCTTAAAAATTTAATTTTAATTCCTCAGAAAAATTAATTATTAAAAACAATTATTTTTTAAATTCTTTTTAAGAATTCAATTATTTACAACAATATTAGACATTTTTCACAGAAATTCAATTCATTGAGAAAAATTTTAATAATATTTTCCTCAAGAATTCAGTTATTTTCATAAATAATAAAACTAATCGAAAAATTTCAAATAATTTTTATTATTAATTAATTAATTTATTAATTTAATTAATAGAAAAATTAAATTATTTTTGAAAATGTTAATAAAAATTATCCTCAAAAATTCAATTATATTCGTATAAATTAAAAAATTAATCGTACAATTTTTTATGAATTTTTAATACAATTTTAAATTAATTTATAGAAAAATTGGATTATTTTTGAATATTTTAATAAAATTCTTTCCAACTATTCAATTATTTTCGTAAATAATAAAATTAATTGCAGATTTTCAATTATTTTTGTAAATAATAAAATTAATTGCAGATTTTCAATTATTTTTAATACAATTTTACAAGAATTGCTCAGGAAATGTAAATATTCTTAAAAAATTTATTTCTATTTCCCAAAGAAATAAATGATTTAAAATAATGTTTTTCAAAATTCTTCAAATGAATTCAATTTTTTTATTTAAATAAAACTTTTCACAGAAATTCAATTCTTTTTAAGACATTTTAATAACATTTTCCTCAGGAAATCAATTATTTTCGTATAAATAATGAAATTCTTCTCAGGAATTCAATTAGTTTTGAAAATATTAATACAATTTTTAGCAACTATTCAATTATTTTTATAAATAATAAAATTCATTGCAGGATTATAATTATTTTTAAAACTACAATTTTAGAGGAATCATGCTTGAAAAGTAATGTAATTATTTATAAAAATTTAATCAAATATTATCAATTTAAAAATTTAAATCAATTATTTAAAAAAATATTTTTTTTAGATTCTTTGGAAGAATTTAATTCATCATAAAAATATTGAAATTTTTCACAGAATTTTAATGATTTTCAAATATTTTAATAAAATCGTTAGAAAGAATCAGTTATTTTCAATGCAATTTAAATTAATTTTTTTAAAATTAATTCAATTATTTTTTTCGATTTTAATAAAATTCTTCCAAAAGAATTCAATTATGTCGATAAATAAGAAAATTATCCACATTAAGGGCATTTGAACCACTATGACGTCACAATGTGTGAAAAGCATGAGTTTTAAAATTGTGACGTCATAATGGTTCAAATGCCCTTAAATAAAAAATTTCTTCTTGGAAATTCAATGATTTTTAAAAATTCTATTGAAATCGTTCGCAAGAATTCTATAATTTTGAAAATTTTAATTATTCTTTGTAAAATTCAATTATTTTTAAAAACTTCTCGCAATACAATGATTTTTAATATCTACCATTTTTCCTAAAATTTCCAAACAGAATTCAATTATTTAAAATTTTTTTTGTTAAAATCTGTCTAAGAATTTAATTCTTTTCATGAATAATAAAAATTTCTTAGTAATTTTAGTATTTAAATTAGAATTTACATAAAATTAGTCGAGAGAAATGAATTATTTAAACAAATTTTTATAAAATTTTTGGCAAGAATTAATTTTTTCTTGTAAATAATCTTTGATATCTACTTTTTTTTATTGCTTTTTTCAGTTTGAAAGCTACAAAAAGTTTTAAAAAATTTCTGGACATTGAGGAAAAAGCGAAATTAAATTAAATTTTCCTGCCGTAATTTTTGTTAAATTAAGCTTATTGTGCATTGAATCAAAATTTGTATATAATTCAAAAATAATTTTAGGTTGACCGTGTAACAAAGATAATAGATTTGAATCAAAGATAATTATTTTTTTACTCAAATCTATTGTTTTCTCATGATCACCAAGTTTTGAACGTTCAAATGAACGAAATATTTTTTATTGCAGATATTTTAGTAAATTATTAATCATGAAAAAATTTAATAACTAAAATTTTAACTTTACAAACTCAGTCATTAATTTTTTGGTTAGTGAAGTAAAATAATTGCAATAAAAATTTAATTTTTAGAAGAAATAAATAAATTTCGTTCATTTGAACGTTCAAAACTTTAGCATCTTGTTTTCTCGCAGTGAATAGTGAAAATCGACGCTGCAATTCGCAAAATTTCGAGACATAATTTAACTTTTACTATAAATTATGGTAAAAATTATTTTACTAGTTTTTCTGAGCATATAAATAGTAGTGCAGTGTTGTTCTAAGTGGGTGAAAAGAATTAATTACTAAATAAATAAAAGCGTAATTTTTATTGAATACAGAAATTCTTAATTTATTTAAAAAAATAATGAGGCCCACTATTAAAAACTAGGCTAAACTTGCGATGCTTCCCCAGTATGTTTATTATCCGTGTTCATGGATGCATAAATACAATTCTTGTTTTTTTGATAAAAAAAACCTGTATTTAAACATTATTAAATATAGTTTCTAATAAATAGAAACTGCAATTATCCAAGATAACCAATCGTTTTTTTTGTCGTTGTTGTTGTTGTTGTATATTACGTCTATTTGCATAATTGATTTGTATGCCTAAAATTACAGTTTTAAACAGGTCTTATCCCTTACATTGTAACACACATATATTCATGCAATCGAATAAAGTATACTATTATCTTTTATCGTTGAACGTGAAATGAATGTAATATAATTGAGTGTGATAAGCATCTACTTGTCGAGAACATAAAAAAAGGGGTTATAACTCGAGACAAGCTTTTCTTCGTATATTTATTATTTCATATAGAATTTTATTTATTTTTTTTTTTTAAATCGTCAACACAAAAACGGAAGTAATACCTAATTAAAAGTAAATTTTAGTGAGCGTCATTCGCTCTGGTCATTGACCAACGTTATGTCAGAAAGAGAGGCTAATAAAAATGACATCCGTGAAAAATCGTTAGGAAATCGATTTAGCTTGCGTGTTACATTCTATTAAAAAAGTCAACTAATTAAAATTGTCCTTATTTTCCATTATAATTCTTATCAACGTTGCTTTATATTTTGTTATATGGAAATTAGAATACAAGTGTTTTTCGTATCGGTTCTTTTTTTTTATCAATATACTTTTTGTTATTAGTTTCTTTTTATTTTTTTTTGCATATATAAAATGCGATGTATTTTTACTTTGTATTGAGATAAAGTACTTAGGGAAATATTTTTTTTTATATTTAGTAAATAATTAATGTACATAACGTGGACAATATGAAATTATGACAAATTTTTAATAATAAACTCGACGTAGAGTTAAAAAGTAAAACAGTTTTTCTTTGAGGACATTTTTTTTTTTATTTTATTTTTGTTTCAAGTGGTTAAATTTCATTTAGGATTAATTTTTCTTTTCCTTTTGTTTCAGGTGAGTGAAGCAATAAATGTTATCTGCCAAGTTTAATTCGTAAGTAAATATTTATTGAAAATTAAAAATAAATAAATAGAGAAGTTACGAACGTTTGCAGAAGTTCAATTATGTTCAAACATTAAATCATAATTCTTATCAAAATTTCAATTCTCTTTAAAAATAACATTTTTTCTCCAAAATTCAACTATTTTCATAAATATTAAAATTTTTTTTATAAATTCAATTATTTTCATAAATATTAAAATTCTTTTTAAAAATTTAATTATTTTCGTAAATAATAAAATTCTTTTTAGGAATTTAATTTTTTTTAATTCAATTTTAACCGAATTTCTCAAAAAATATAATTATTCTTAAAACTTTTATTAGTATTTGTCGAAAAATTCAATTATTTAAAAATTATTCAATAAAATACTTTATCAAAATTCAATTCTGAGAAACTTTGATTTATTGGATAAATTATTAATTTTTGTCATTAAATAATTGAATTCTCGTAAAAATTTTTTAACAAAAATTGTTTTAAAATTGGATTTATTACAAAAATTCTAGACAATAATTGAATATTAAAAGCATTATATTATAAATTTTTGAAAATAATAGAATTTTTTAAAATTTTATTGAATTTTTTTAAAAATTATTTCAAATTTTCAATCTATGAATATTTAGTTAAAGATTTTACGAATAATTAAAATTTCGTAGAATTGAATTGTAAACAAATGGATTTAAAAGTTTTTAGCAACTTTTCCAAACACTTTTAAAAACAATTGATAATTGTTAACTTATTTATTTCGAAGAATTTTAACAACATTTTTGAATTTAATTTAATTTTTCGAAGAATTTACTTTAAATTTAAATTGTATGAAAAATAATAGAAATTCTTGTAAAGAATTTTAATTTTTTAGGATAATAGTTAAAATCTTGTTTTCATTTTTTATTAAATTTTTTTGAATGATTGAAATCCTGTGAAAAATTTTATTAGTTACGAAAATCAAAAGTCTTGCAATGAATTTTTACTAATTTTTTTTTTTAAATAATTGAAATTTTGTGAAGAACATTATTATTTATGAAAATAATTCCATTCTTCACAGAATTTCAATTATTTATAAAAATAATTGAATTCTTGCAACGGTTTTTATTACATTTTTTTTAAATAATTGAATTTTTTTGAGAAAATTTATTAAAATAGTAGATTTTAAAAATATTTGAATTTTAGTAAAGAATTTTATTATTTGCTTTTGTAATTGAATTATAGCAGAAAATTTTTGAAAATGATTATACTTTTCGAGGAATTAATTTAAAAATTGTATTGAAAATAATTAAAATCCATAACAAAATTTTTATTATTTATGAAGATAATTGAATTTTTAAAACAAGGTTAATTATATTTTTTTAATTAATATTGAATTTATGTGAAAAATTTTATTATTTGTAAAAATAATTGAATTCTTGAGAAGGATTTTATTCAAATATTTTGTAAATAATTTAATTTCGTTTTGAATAAAAATCTTTAGTTATATTGAATTTCCAAAGGTTTGAATTTTAATATTTTGAAGAATTTTAATTTCTATGAAAAAGTAATGATTAAATATTTGTTTTAAGTATAGCAAATATTTAAATTGAATTGAATTGAAATTGAATTTAAATTATGATCCCAAAGTTTTGAACGTTCAAATGAACGAAATATTTTTTATTGAAGATATTTTAATAAATTACTAATCATAAAAAAATTTTTAAACTTAAATTTTACTTTTACAAACTCAGTAATCAATTTTTTGGATAGTATTGCAAAATAATTGTAATAAAAATTTTATTTTTAGAAGAAATAAATAAATTTCGTTCATTTGAACGTTCAGAACTTTAGGGTTTTTTTAAATTTATTTTTTTAGAAAATTTATTAAAACAGTAGATTTTAAAAATATTTGAATTTTAGTAAAGAATTTTATTATTTGTTTTTGTAGTTGAATTATAGCAACAAATTTTTGAAAATAAATAAATAAATTCAAAAATTTTTTTTTTTGAATAATTTTACATTTATTATTTATAGAAGTTCGTAAATGAATTCAATTGAAAATTGGTTTTTCTCATTTTTTTGGAGTCAATCAGAATATTTTTTAGGGTCAGGGAAAAAATCAAAAGTGTAATTATTTTCGTAAATAATAAAATTCTTTTTAGGAATTTAGTTATTTTTAATATATTTATTTTTGTTGTGTCTGACATCCTGATAATTCTGATTTGGTATAGTAAAAGTGATTAATAGTAGTCAGTGGTAGTAAAAAGTGACTAATTTAGATTTACAGAGGAAGAATTAATTACAAATTATAATTACGGTTATAATAATTTAAATGAACTGCAGCAAAAAGAAAAGGAAAAATAAAAAGAGAAGAAAAAGGATGGAAAATAATCGTAAATCTGTGAATAGGTCAGTGTGCAAATTAAGGAAAGAGCGCGAGTCATTAAATACAATATGGTCTCGAGGAGAGGTTTGCTTGGTTAATAATTATATGCAGGTACAGCGAAACGAGGGGCGCGACTGACCTCTGGTCTCGTTAGACAACACTTGGCCATTATCGGCTCCCGGCATTAGCATAAAAGTCGTTGATCGCTGTGTAACCATGTTGTGTGATGGATTGCAATTGTAAAGGCTACCATTTACCATAAAATGTACCCTCGTATGCGACGCTCGTTCAATTAGTCACACGTACAGTGTGCAGTGTGTAATCGCCGCCAATGAAGACTCTGATATTGAAAAAAAAGAATCTTTTTTCTCCAATTCTCTTACAAAATGAAGAAAATAAATCTTACTTTCTATGGTAACTTTTACTATACTTTCGGAGTAAATTTTGCCACCTTCGAAGCAAATTTTACTAAATTTTTTACAAATATGTTCAGGGTCATATAATTGGCACAGGTCAGGGAATTTAGAAAATTTAGAAAAAAGTTAGAAAAATTCAAATTAGTCAGGGAAATCAGGGAAAATTCACGAATTTTTATTAAAACTAAAAGTACTAAAAAAATTAAATTTTTAGAATTTGTAAAAAAATTCTGATTTTTGCTTTCTTCTTTGTTTATAAACTATAAAATTGTCAAGAATTCTAATACTTAACATTTTTTTTATTAAAATTTTTTCTATTTCTGACTTCTGACAATAATTTCGTTTTAAACAACTTAATTCTTGAAGATCATGAAATTATCATGAAATTATCATGAAATTATCATAAAATTATCATTAAATTATTACTTATAAATTATTTAATGCATAATTTTACTTAATAATTTCAAAATCAATTGAATTTTAAAAGAGTTTTATTTGCAATCTTCATAAGCAGATGAACTTCAAAGTTTTGAATTTAAAATTTTAGAAAATTTCAATTTTTAAAAAATTTAGATAGAAATTTTAAGATAACAAGTGATTAGAGAAATTTAATGATTTTCAAAAGTGATAAACTTCTTTGCATTAATTCAATTGTATTTAAATTTTTTTTTAAAACACGTTAAATCGTTAGGTATTAAAATAACACCAAAATTGATTAAAATAACACTAAATTGGATTATTTTAATCCTTTTTCGTGTTATTTTAATACCTAACGATTAAAATAATTAGGAGGAGGATTAAAATAATCCAATTTAGTGTTATTTTAATCCATTTTGGTGTTATTTTATTACCTAACGATTTACCGTGAATCACGTCAAAATTTCAATTATCTTTATGTGAATCATGAAACTCTCCTACAAAATTCAATTATTTAGAAAAAATTTAATAAAATAATTGTCAACATTTCAATCATTTTCAGAAAATTTTCTGATTTTAATGACTTTTAATATTTACTATTTACAATAAAATTTTCCAAGAGAATTTAAATATTTAAACAAAAATTTAAATGAATTCCACATGAATTCAATTATTTATCAATTTTTATGAATTTCTTCTCACCAATTCGATTATTTTTATTTTTTTAATGAAGTTTCTCGAAAGAATTGAAATATATTCCGAGAATGGAAAAAAATAGTTCTTTAGAAATTCAATTGTTTTTGTAAATAACAAAACTTATCGCAAAGTTTTAATTATTTTCAATTCAATTTTAAACGAATTCTTCAAAAAAATGTAATTATTCTGTAACATTTAATTAATATTTGTCAAAAAAATTCAATTATTTTAAAATTATTCAATAAAATACTTTATCAAAATTCAATTCTGAGAAACATTGATTTATTGGCAAAATTATTTATTTTTGTCTTTAAATAATGGAATTCTCGTTAATATTTGTTTACAAACATTGATTTAAAAATGAATTTATTATAACAATTTTAGACAATAATTGAATTTTAAAAAAATTTTATTCTGAATTTTTAGAAATAATAGAATTTTGAAAAATTTTATTGAATTTTTCTAAAAATTATTTCATGTTTTTATTTTCTAAATATTTAATTGAAGATTGTTTGACTAATCGAAATTTCGTAAATTTGAATTGAAGACAAAGAGATTTAAAAAGTTTTAGGAACTTTTCCAAAAACTTTGTAAAAATTTCAAATATTTTTTCACAAGTAACATAAAATTTTTAGAAAATTCAACTACTTTTACATATAAATAACAATTTTTTTTTTACAAAAATTCAATTATTTGAAAGGCATTTTTTTTAAATCTTCAAAGGAAAACAATAATTTTAAACTAAATTAAAAAACTAAATTTAAATGTTTTACAAGAATTCAATTATTTTAAATACAATTTTTATTGAAATTTTGGAAGAAAAACAAAATGATTTACAAAAAATTGTATAAAATTTTTCACATGAATTTAAATAGCTTCAAAAGTAAGAAATATTATATCAGTTTAATAATTTTTAGTACAAATTTTAATGAATTTCCTGAAAAATGTAATTATTCTTTAAATTTTATTAAAATTCCACGAAATAATTAAATTAATCAAAAAAAAAAAAATTTTGATAAAATTCTTTATAAAAATTCAATTTTAAGAAATATTCAATTTTATAATAATATATTTATTTCTGTCTGTTATAATTGAATTTTCGAAAAATTTCTGCTGAAAATTGATCAAAATATGAATTTTTCTTAAAATTGGAAATTATAATGGAACATTAAAAGGGTGAATTTAAAATTAAAAGTTAAAACTTTTTAAATTAAATTAAATTAAAAATGGTATAGTAAAAAATTTATAAATTTAATTTGTTTAAATTTTTACGAGTAATTAATAAAATAACAAGTTTGTTTTCCTCAGTAATGATAATATTTTAATTAAAATTACATTTTTTAATTTTTACTAACGTGAATTTTTTGAAATAATTGAATTTTGAAGAGGGTTCAAATTAATATTTTTTTAAATTTGACTTTATAGTTACCATATTCTTATGATATAAAACAATGATTTTATCTCTCTTTCGTCTAAAATTTTCGACAAAGGAATCGAATCGAATACTCAGAATGATTGATTTTTTATCTTTTAAAGTAATATTTTTGTAAGTTATTGCATTTCAGAAGATTTGAATTTGAAAATTTTAATTTCCTATAAAAAAATAATAATGATTAAATTTCCATTTAAAAAAGAAGTTATTGATGTTTTCGAATAATCTGACAATGAAGAAAAATTGTAAATAAATGTAATAGAACATTTTTTTGAGTATCTAACAATTTTTCGGGTGAATGCGAATATTGTTCAGAGTCAGGGAAAGAAAATAAAATTTTCTCTGGAAGTTGATGAAAAAACAAAATTCAATTTTTGTGGAAACACTAATGTTCTTTGAACGTATAAAATTTACTCTGAACGTAGCAAAATTTACTTTGAAAGTAAAGTTAAAATTACCAGAGAAATCTTTTACTATAAACGTAGAAAAAATTCACTTTATATTTTTCTCCCTGATATTTATTATAAATAAAAATAATAAACGTAGAAAAAAGTCATTTTTCTCCCTGATATTTATTATAAATAAAAGTAATAAACGTAGAAAAAAGTCACTTTATATTTTTCTCCGTGATATTTGTTATAAATAAAAATAATAAACGTAAAAAAAATTAGTTTATATTTTTTTCCGTGATATCTGTTATAAATAAAAATTATTATTATTTATAAATAATAATAAAAATGCGAGAAAATAACGCGTACTAATTTAGCACGCGTATATATAAATTTTGCCAGTAATTAAATAAAATAACAAGTTTGTTTCCCTCACAATAATGGAATTTTTCAACGCATGTGTATATGCAAATTGAATTATTATCTTTCTCCGTGCGCGCAGCGGCGTTTATGAAAAATCGGAAAATAACGTGACAACTTTAATCACTGTAATCAAAATACAAAATTACGAGTGTTGTAAAATGAAAATAATGAGATTTGATATTATACTCTCTTATTCTCTTTTTATAATCGAGTGCTCTAATTCTATATATAAATATAATATACAATGCGCAAGTGAATCTTGCAAACAATTTTTATAAATATATAAATTCTCAGTTTGGTAGTGCGCGCACGGTTTGCGGCCACGGTCGCGACAATCATTAGATGGTAATAATATTTAATTGCATTTTACGACATCCCTATTTTCCTGGTAATTGTAATTACCAACAGTATGGCCGCGTAGTTAGCATAAGCCAGGCGATAAGCAAAACTTCCATTGGTCGACACGCACGGCAAACGATATTCGTGTATATATATATATGTATATTTATCCTTTTTTGGGTGTGAGACTTTTGCAAAAAAAAGAAAATAAATAAATAAAAATCATTTTCAACTCATTACGTCTTCTAAGCATAATCATAGCTCACCAAAATGAAACTTGATTATTCATTACTGTCCGTTCTTGTATTATAGTCATTTGGTATTTTTTTTTTTAATTTTTATTTACCCCCTTTTGAGCGCACATATACACTATTCGTGAGGTAAAAGAGGCCTTTGTGTATATAATGTATGCAAAAGTCGTAATCACACTCATTGGCTTTTTAATTTTACACCGAAAATAAGCCTCGGTGTTAAGTAGAGGGAACAATCATACTTTCGTTATTACTTATAAGCACGAGAACGTTATGACGTTACGAGCAACCCCGAGACTTATATCGAAAACATCTATAAGAAAGTCCTTTTTTTATCATTTAATGTTTTAATATATTCTCATAAATTCCTGTTTTTTTTCTTTTTTTTTTTTTTGAAAGTAGATTTTGCATTAATTTGATGATGTATTTTATAAATCATAATATATGTTCTAATGAGTACTCATTTATTCTTCCTTATAGTTTTTTTTCTGCATAATTTACGACACGTTTGATTTATAATTTCATAAGCAGCGTAATATAAATTATAAATTATACCAGCACCAGAAAGTGACGGTTTTTTGCCATTTTAAAATTTCACTTTTGACATTTGAGAAAATATTTATTTTATTATTGCTAATTTTTTTATTTCTAGAAATAAAGTCTATTTTGATTGCAGTTTTTATTTAAATTTAAACAATATTTCTGTCCTATTAAGATGAAAGTTGATAGAAAAATTTAATTTTCTTTCTCGCTAACTTTTCCTTTAATTACAGAAAAAGTTTTATCTTTTACTAATTTCTTCAATTGAAAAATTTTGCCAAAAAACATCAATATCTTGTTTGTAAATGAATATATATATAACCATAATTATTTTTTCGTAAAAACTGAGATTTTCTAAAATTTCAAATTCAAATCCTTCTTGAAATACCAAGAGATAAAATAATTATTTTACTTTTATAAAAATAAAGTTACTTTTTCAAAATTGTTTTCAATATTTCAATTCAATTCCTTTTCTTTTTTTTTTGCAAAATTATCAAGTCCACGAATCGAAAACCGTATTTTCTAAAATTTTTAATCTAAAACTTAAAAATTTAATATAAAAATTAGTTTTTATTGGAAAACTCTACAAGAATTTAATTATCTAAATAGAAAAATAAATAATTTATTGAATAATTGAATATTTCTTTGAAATGAATTCTCTTAGAGAATTTTATTAACAAATTTTTAAATACATAGTTGAATTCCTTCGACGAATATAAATAAAGTATTTAAAAATAATTTCATTTCTCAAGAAATTTGATTAAAATTATATTGAAAATAATTAAAATTATATTAAAAGTAATCACAATTTCGCGATAAGGTTTATTATTATAATTATGGATATTGAAAATCATGAAATTCAGGACATTTTTTGTAAATAATTGAATTTAAATATTTTATTTAAGTATTTAATAATAATTAACATTTTTATGAGAGCTTTAAAAAAATTTTCAACAGAATTGAATTTTTGTAAAGAATTTTATTACTTTTGAAAATAATTATGCAATCATTTGTAACTTTTACAAAATTTAATTTGCTTAGTGTTTTTAAAAAAAATTGTCTTTAAATTCATTTTTTAAATAAATAATTCATTGAATTAATTAAATTTGCAACTCAAATTTCGCATAGAATTTCAACAAAAAATAATTTGTATCCAATTTTTCACAAAAATTCAACTAATTTAACTAATAATAACATTTTTCATAAAAATTAATTTTTCTAAAATTTTTTTTTTTACAATTCTTAGCCAAAATTACATTATTTTGACTAATAATAATACTTATTGAAGAAATTCAATTATTTATAATTCCATTTTTAATTAATCGATCGAAAAATTTAATTTTTTTCAAAAGTAAATTTTTCCACAAGAATTCAATTATTTAAAATAAAATTTCAATAATATTTACTATATTTCGAGAAAATTAATTATTTAAAACAATCTTTATAAAATTGTCATGAAGAATTAAATTATTTTCTTAAATTTTTGAACATAATTTAATTTCTGCGAAGTATATTTTATTACTTTCAAAAAATAATTGAATTTCTGCAATCATTTGTAACTTCACAAAAATTTAATTTTTTGGGGGTTTTTTCTAAATAATTTTTCTAAAAATCCATTATTAAAAATTAATAGGTAAATATATTATAAAAAATTTCTAACTATTTGCAGAAGAGTTTGAATTTTTAACATTTTTTAAAAATTTAAGTCCTTTAAAATTTTTAATAAAATTAGTTCAAATTTTAAATTTAAATTAATTGAAAATTTAAATTTAAAAAAATTAAAAATCAAAAACTTTTTAATTTTTTTTATTTACTAAAATTGTAAACGGATCACTTTTAAAATTCAATTAATTTCGAAATATTCAAGTAAAACTATTCATTAATTAATTTATAAGTAATGATTTTAGGATAGTACTTTAAGAATTAAGTTATTTAAAAATAAATTATTGTCAGACGTAGAAAAATTTTTTTTTCTTAAATTCGTATGATCCCCAAGTTTTGAACGTTCAAATGAACGAAATATTTTTTATTGAAGATATTTTAATAAATCGCTAATCATAAAAAAATTTATAAACTAAAATATAACGTTTACAAACTCAGTAATTAATTTTTGTGGATAGAGAAGTAAAAAAATTGCAATAAAAATTTAATTTTAGAAGAAATAAATAAATTTCATTCATTTGAACGTTCGAAACTTTAGGATCTTAAGTAGTAATTTTATATAGTTTATGAGGCAAACAAGAAAGACGCCAAAATTCAAAATTTTCATTATGAATACTAAAAATTTAATTTTCTTCAGTACTTTTAATGAATAATTTAATTATTTAAAATAAATAATAAATTAATTGAAAAAAGTAATAAATTAAAAAAAACTTTAATAAATAAAAATAGGATGAATAGAAATTAGATAAATAAAAATGATTCCCAAGCTTTGAGCGTTCAAATGTACGAAATATTTTTCATTGAAGATATTTTACGAAGTTGAAGTCCACAAGGTTTGTGAACGAAAAAGAAATTATTTAATGCTTCGAAATATTATTTTTAATTTAATATTTAATTGTTAAATAATTATTATCAAAATATAAACATTAATCTTTTTTTCTAAATATTTTTGTCTCAATATTGCATCGTCGTTTTTAATTCATTTACTAAGGGAATAATTTTTTTTCGTTGATCAACGTTGTGGACAAAGAAATTTAAAAACTCAAATTTTACATTTTGAAACTCGCAGTAATTAATTTTTTTGATACTTACTCAAAATAATTGCAGTAAAAATTTAATTTGTAGGTGAAATTAGCAAATTAATATATAAACGCAAATTAGATGGACAAAAATTGAATAAAAATCTAATGAGACCGGATAAATTTTCAATTGAGAGACTCAAATATAAATGAGTGAAATTCGATTCGTGAGGGGAAAAAAAGGGAATTGAATAATGTTATACGCCATTGAGTTCGCGTGTGGTAATATACTTATTGCAAGCAAGTCGCGCCAATGTGATATATGCTAATTGCAATTACACCGCATGTATACTATCGCAAGAGTTGGGAGTCCGCGTGACGGAACTGAGTATATACAGAGTTTTGCTTCAACTTTACGCTAACTCGGTAAACTCAAATTTACCTGAATCTCACACCGCCCCCCCCCCCTACACTTGTCGAGTCTTATTTATATAATCGCTCGCCCACAGTATGCACTTTGTTTTATTGCCTTACACTTGCCAATTAACTTTTCAAAAAAATTAAAAATGAATGTCACCGCATGCTATTATTTTCTCTCCGCGCATTAAGGGCGTCTCTCAACTCAGACAACATTGTTTTTTAACTGGAAAAAGTCATTTTAAGAGCAGACAAATTTTTTTTCTAAACTAATTTTTTTTTTTTTTTTTAATAAATTGCAAATTAATAGCAGCGTAATTTTGATTATGACTTATTGACAAAATCTAACTATTTACTTTTTGCTTTTTTTCTCTATTTAAGTCTTGACAAAACTTTTTCAAAAACTAAAAAAAATTAAATTCTAAAAACTAAAATATTTCATTTGGAGAAGAATTCTCCTTAAAAATTCTATAAAAAAATTGAATAAAGTCTTGAAAATAATTTTTACAATATTTATAGTATATCATTACATTTAAATTATTAAATTTCAAAAAATTCATGGTCCCCAAGTTTTGAATGTTCAAATGAACGAAATAATTTTTATTGTAAATATTTTAATAAATTACTAATCATAAAAAAATTTAAAAACTAAATGTTCGTTACAAGTTTCGTTCAATGTTTCGTTTACAAGTTCAGTTATTACATTTTTGGACGTTGGTGAAGTTCGCAACGTTTATAATCAACGATTTCAAAAGAAAAATATTTTTTAAATCAACTTTTTATGAATTACTAATCATAAAAAAATTTAAAAACTAAATGTTTTCGTTTACAAGTTCAGTTATTACATTTTTGAACGTTGGTGAAGTTCGCAACGTTTATAATCAACGATTTTAAAAGAAAAATATTTTTTAAATCAACTTTTTATGAATTACTAATCATGAAAAAATTTAAACGCTAAAATTTTTCGTTTACAAATTCAGTAATTACATTTTAGGACGTTGGTGAAGTTCGCAACGTTTATAATCAAGATTTTAAAAGAAAAATATTTTTTAAATCAACTTTTTATGAATTACTAATCATAAAAAAATTTAAACGCTAAAATTTTTCGTTTACAAGTTCAGTAATTACATTTTTGGACGTTGGTGAAGTTCACAACGTCTATAATCAAGATTTTAAAAGAAAAATATTTTTTAAATAACCTTTTTATGGATTTTTGTAAAGAAAATAGTACGATTAATTTAACAAATAACTATTTACAAAAAAAAAATATTTGTTAACGAAAAATTTTATTTTTTTAAGGAATATAGTTCTTTTTCTTTCAATGGTTGATCAGAACTGTTGCTAACTTCACCGACGTTTTTTTGGATAGTAAAGCAAAATAATTGGAATAAAAATTTAATTTTTAGAAGAAATAAATAAATTTCCTTCATTTTAACGTTCAGAACTGTAGGATCTTAAAAATTCAATTCTTTTGGAAAAATAATAATTGACGAATGTTTTTAAATTTGAAAGTAAACAATATAGCAATATGCAGAGACAAACAATAGGCGTGGACAAAATAGAAGAATAAATACCAAGTCTAACGTAGAAAATAATAATATTAATGTTTTAATAATGAATAATTTAGAATTTGCAATTAATTATTTCGAGAATTTATAATTACAGCAGTCTATTAGCGTTGTTTTTTTCTCCATTATTTATTATAGATATAAATATTAAGTCTCCACAACTTTGTTATGTGACATAAATTTTTATCCTTTCGTGACTTGAATTAATCTGTTGATTAAAAATTATTGCTCTAGAGGTAAAAAAAACGGCTTTTCAATTAAGTGAACTAAGTACATAAGTAGTACACTGTTTTTGTCTCTGTTGTTTTTCTATGACTATATACTATTCAGCTTTACTTAATAAAACAGTAAAAAAAAAAAAAAAAAAAACCGGTGTATAATGTCACCTTTATAATATACGTAAACTTTTCTTCGGCTAAATAATAATATAATGTGTATATACATTGTCAATTATCGTAATAAAAGATCGCAAGTGTAAACTAGGTTTATGTGGCGTGACTAATTATCACAATTGAATGTTATCTCTGACAGGAAAAAAAGATTATTTTTCTCGGAACTGATGAATTCTGTTTCTGGATTTAGAGAATTCGTGTTTCATTATATTTTCAAGAGGTTGTTCTTCTTCTTCTGTCTTTGAATATGGAAATTGTTTTCTTTTTTATTTTATTGAAAAAAGTAATGATGTTTATTACTTAAAGGTACTATTTGATACTTTTTTTGAATTTTGGGAACTAAAAGATACTATTTCTCTTTTTTTTTTTAGAATTTTCACTACTTCGCTAATACTTTAATTATAAAACTATTTTATTATAATCTAATTCCTTAAAATGATTCAATTATTTTTAATATTTTACATTTTCAAGAAATTTTGCAAAAGAATTAAAAATTATAATCCAATTCTTTAAAATGATTCAATTATTTTCAATATTTTGTATTTTCATGAAATTTCGCAAAAGAATTTAATTATTGTGTTTCTAAAGTTCTGAACATTCAAATGAACGAAATTTATTCACTTCTTGTTTGAATTAACTTTTTAAAACAATAATTTTATGTTCCTAACAAAAAAATTAATTGTTAAGTTACGAAATGAAAAATTTTAGCTTTTACTTGTCATTGTTATTAGTAATTTATGAAAATATTTTGTTCATTTGAAAGTTCAAAACTTGTGGCTCAACAATTATTTTAAAAAGTTGATAAAATTTATCTAAAAATTTAACAAAATTTTTATACAATTTTTCACAAAAATAAAATTACTCTAACTAATAACAACATTTTTCATTGAAATTGAATTTTCTAAAAAAAATTTTTGATAAAATTCTTATCAACAATTAAATTATTTTTATAAATAATAATAATACTTATAAAAGAATTTCAATTATATTTATAATAATATCATTTTAAATTTGATTTTTTAAAACAATCTTTATAACATTGTCATAAAGAATTCAATTCTTTTGAAAACTAACACATTTTTTTAAAAAATTCAATTCTTTTGAAAAAATTTTAATCAAATTATTAGCTAAAATTCAATTATTTTTATAAAAAATAAATTTCTTCTCAGGAATACAATTGGTTTTGAAACTTAACTATTTAATTTTTTCATAATTATTAAATTGTATTGTAGGATTTTAATTATTCTGAATGCAACTTTACAGAAATTCAAATGTTTTTCATAAATTTACAAATTCTTTTTAGGGATTTCATTTTTTTCATAAACAATAAAATTAATTGAAGAAAGTGAATTTATCATTCGGTAGTATTAATATTAAAGGTGAAAGAATTTAACAATTATTAATAATTATTAATAATTGTTAAATTCTTTCACCTTTAATAAAATTAATTATTAAAAAAAATTCTTTTTTTAATTCCTTTGAAGAATTCAAGTATTTACAACAATATTAGAATTATTTACAGAAATTCAATTATTTGCAAATATTTTAATAAAATTGTTCGTAATAATTCAGTTATTTTCATAAAAAATAAACTTCTTTTCAGAAATTCAAATATTTTTTTAATAATAAAATTCTTTTCATAAATATTAAAATTCATTGTAAGATTTCTATTATTTTTACTTTTACAGGAATTGCTCAAAAAATATAATTATTCTGATAAATTTTAATTTCAATTTCTCAAAAAAATTAATTATTATAAAAATATATGTTTCAAAATTCTTTACAAGAATTCACTTATATTAAAAACAATTTCAATTAACATTTTTTGAAATAATTCAATTTTATTCTTTTAGATTTCAATATAATTCTTTGCAAAAATTTAATTATTTATATACATAATTCTTAGAAAGAATTCAATTATTAATGATGAATAACAAAATTAATCCCGAAAATTTAATTATTTTGAGGGATTTAACAAAAATTTAAAAATATTATTTTCAAAAGTAATAAAATGCTTCTTGTAAATTAAATTATTTAAAAAAAAAATTCTAACAAAATCGTTCACATGAATAATTCAATTATTGTGATTGCCAAAAATTTTAATTGAATTGTAAAATTGTAATTAAATTTTGTACAATTTTATTTTTTTTAATTTTTCCCAATAAGTGATTTTAATACTATTAAAATTAGAATTTGCCTAAAATTTGTCGAATAGAATCAATTAATTAAAAGTTTCTTTAAAATTCTTCGCAAAGATTAAATTATTTTTATAAATATTCAAATTCTTCCTGCAGTCAAAAAAGTTCTATAGAAAGATTCTATAGAATGACTCTACAGAGAATAGCGAATTCTATAGAATATTCTATAGAAATTTTGTAGAATTTATGTAAAAATATATTTTTTAATTTCTACATGAATTCTATAAAATATTTCTAGTCAAAGTCTTAAGAATTCGTGCAGATATTCACAAAAAATATTTCTTTTTACAAATTCTATAAAATATTCTATAGAATACTCTATAGAATTCGCTATAGAATTCTCTATAGAATGACTCTATATAGAACTTTTTTGACTGGGTTTGATGAACAATAAAATTCGTTGCAGAAATTTATTAGCATAATAAGAATGAAGTAAATATTTTTGCTGAAAATTAGGAAAAAATTTTAACTACTTTTTTTAATTTGAAAACTAATTTTCTGCTAATTTTTACTTTTTTCTTCTTTTATAAAAAATAATTATAGAGTGCAAAGTCTGCGTTATGCGAAAAGATGTTTTCCGCTCCTGCGGTGCGCACAATACATTTCATTTCAGTAAAGTATAGTTCTAATTAGGAAAAAATTTCTCCGATTTAAAATTTAAAATGCGTGTATAAAAAAACAACCTTTAAATTACAATAAATAAAGCAATCATGAATTTCTCAATTCATTCTTCAAACAAAAGAGAGATAGAGAGAGAGAGGGAGAGAGAAAAAGATATATGTGTCTTATTAAGATGTTATACCTATATTAAGAAACGAAAATGAGTTTCCTTTTGAATAGTCGCTTTTTTATAATGATTTTCTATAAACACAATGACTGGATGGTCGATGCATGTACATTCATTAATGAAGAATCGATGGTGTGACCAATGGACATGAACGATAAGGTAACATCTCTACTTCCACGATCGTGTTTTCAAATCATTCATGAACAATGGCTATTGTCCGGTTTCGTGAGCCTTAAAGATTCGCCTGCCAGAACGTGATCTCTGGATATGCCTATCAACGTGTAACTCGTTTAAGAATTAACGCCATTAGTCCATATACAGTATATATATAAGAGATTCGAGAAGTTCTTTATCTTTTCAAAAAAAAAAAAAAAAAAAAATTATATTGAACCGTCACTAATCGACAGAAAAGAGGGATAAACGTTTCTCTATAACATCCCTTTTCTAGAGTATGTTAGCGTGGATCAGCAGTTTATTTGAAAATTTTTTATCACTTGTGGCAATTGTTATTGGGGCTTTTTGAAAATTTAAGGAGGTATCTTTTTTGTAATCAATTTGTGGAACCTCTTACTTCTTTTGAGGAGAAAGACTTTTCAGGTGGGAATGATAAAAGAAGGGTGTTAAATTTGTTGTAAAAATTGGAGCTAAATTTAAGTCGGAAGACTTTTTTTTACACTTTTTTAACACTTTTTTGACACTTTTTTGACACTTTTTTCATCACATGTATAACTATTTAGTTACTATTTTTATTAATGATGCTTATTTTGTTGAAAAAGTCATTTTCGTTGTCAATTTGGAACTTCTAATTTACTGCGAGCATCAAACAGTTTGCAACAAAAATAAAAAGCGAAAGTCTAACAAAAATAAAAAGTCTGTACCAAAAATAGAAATCAAAAGTTTGCACCAAAAACAAGAATCCAGAGTTTAGAAGAACAAAAGTAGAAATCAAAAGTTTGTACCAAAAGTAAGAATGCAGAGTTTAGATCAAAAATTGAAATCAAAAGTTTGCACCAAAAACAAGAATCCAGAGTTTAGAAGAACAAAAGTAGAAATCAAAAGTTTGTACCAAAAGTAAGAATGCAGAGTTTAGATCAAAAATTGAAATCAAAAGTTTGCACCAAAAACAAGAATCCAGAATTTGGAAGCAGAATAAAAATCGAAGGCTTGCTACAAAAAATAAGAATCTACAGTTTGAGACAAAAATAAAAATTCAAAGTTTGGAACCACAATAAAAAACGAGAGTTTGGAAGCAGAATAAAAATCGAAAATTTGTTACAAAAATAGAAATGATAAGTTTGCACCAAGAAATAAGAATCCGGAGTTTGGAACAAAAATAGAAATTAAAGGTTTGCCTCAAAAATAGAAATCAAAAGTTTGCACTAAAAATAAGAATCAACACTTTAGAACAAAAATAGAAATCAAAAGTTTGCAACAAAAATAGAAATCAAAAGCTTACAACAAAAATAGAAATGAAAAGTTTGTAACCAAAATTAAAAACTAGTGTTTGGAAGCAGAATAAAAATCGAGAGCTTCCTGTAAAAAATAAGAATCCACAGTTTAAAAGACAAAAATAAAAATTCAAAGTTCGCAAAAAAAGAGAAGGAATTAAGAAAGGCGATACAATGAATATAAGAAAAAGGGAGTTCCTTGAAATTGTCGAGTGCGGATAAAATTATGTGCGGAGAGAGAGAGAGAGAGCGGAAGAGCAAATAAGAAGAGGATGTATAAGAAGATGATCCCCAGAGGATGAGAAGAAAATCATGATCGTGGAGACGAGAGAGTGCGAGAAAAGGAGTGTGTTTCATTGGTCGCTTACATCTCGTGTTGGCCGGCCTCTTCTGTAATTGGTCGCCACTCAATTGCCGCTCATTAAGTAACTGCCTGTTTTTTGCACCAGCTGTGACTGCAACTCGCGGTGAAACCTGCCCCTAGAGAACCGCGCCCATAATGAGACACCTCATACTTTTGTGCAAAAATAATCTCTCCCAAGTGCGAGGAAAAATTCATTTTTCTCTTTAATTTTATGGCAGCAAAAACCTGTCGCTAATTACTCTCATATTTAGTCGAATATTATTTATTAAAAAGTAGTTTTTGGAGCACAAACTACTTGTAAAGAAAAAAAGCAGTTTAAACTATTTTTGTAGGTGAAAAGTAGTTTAAATTACTTTTTTAGGTGTAAAAAGAAGTTTAAACTACTTTTGTAGGTGTAAAAAGAAGTTTAAACTACTTTTGTAGGTGTAAACAGTAGTTTAAACTACTATTGTATGTGTAAAAAAAGTTGATTTTTGTTAGCGAGTAAAATTATTTTTCTGAGGGTCAAGAAAGTTTGCGAACTTTTCGGTTTTTTTTTTAAACTCGAACTTGGTTATAAAAGAATAGAAAGTTTTTTTCAGTAACAATATTAACAAATTTTTTCATTTTTAGTTCTTAAATTATGAATTAAATTTTTCTCTATTTGAATTTCGCGCCAAAATAGTTCGTGAACTTGCCGCCTAGACGGCATGAAAATTCGCTCACAAGCGAGATGAAATCGGCGGATGTGTAGACAATTATTTCCAATATCTACTATTTCGGTAAAAAATATTTTTAAATAAATTAAATAATTACGAAAGAATTTATACAATTCTTTGCAAACATTTAATTATGTGTTCATTAAATAATTTAATTTATTTTAGAAATTTAATTAATTTTATTAAAATTCTTGGGAAGAAAATAGAATTCTATAGAATTTTAATTAAATTTATCCAAAGGAATTTGTAAGCTTTTAATTATTTTTAATAAAGTTTCCATTAAAATTTTTTAAGAAAATCAATTATTTAAAATAATTATAATAAAATTCTTCGAATGAATAAAATTATTTTTAGGATTTTTAATAACATTCATTACAAAATTCAATTCTCTTTATAAATAGTAGTATTTATCACAAAAATTTCTTTATTTTAAAAAGTAATAAAATTCTATTATTTTTGAAAAGGTTAATAAAATTAATGGCAAAATTTGAATTAGTTTCGAACATTTTTTTAGGTCAATAATTTTTAATATTTTATTATTTTTATAAAATTTTCTGAAAGAAGTCAAGTGGTAAACAAAAATTTTCATTAAATTCTACACGACTATTTAATTATTTTTCTAAAATAATAAAAATTTTACAGAAATTTATTTATTTAAAATAGAATTTGCATAACATTTAAAGAAAAACAAATGCAATTAATAAATTTTTTAAGGATTTGAAACTTTTTTTGCAAAATTCTTTACAATAAGTCAATAAGCATTGAAATTTTGCAAAATTCATTACAGAACTAAACTTCAATTTCTTTAAAATAATTTCAATATACTTTCTTGGCAAAATGCAATTGTTCATAAAAATTTTATTAAAACTCTTTGAAAGAAAATAGAATTTTAGTTAAATTCGTTCAAAAAAATTTGCAACTATTCAATTATTTTCATAAATAATAAAATTTCCACAAGAATTTAATTATTTTTTATAGTTTTCATTAAAATTTTGGAGAAAATCAATTATTTAAAATAATTGCAATAAAATCCATCGAATGAATTAAATTATTTTCAGGAATTTTAATAAGACTTATGTCAAAATTTTAATTATATTTAAAATTGTTTCTTAGTTCAACGATTTTCAATATTTTATTATTTTAATAAAAATTTTCTGAGAAATTCAATTATTAAACAAAAATTTGAACAAAGTTCTACAAGAACATTCAATTATTTTTCTAAAATAATAATAATTTTAAAGGAATTCAAATCTTAAAATAAAATTTCCATAAATTAAAAAAAATCAATAGTTTGAAACTTTGTTATGGAAATCGTTGCAATAATTTCAATAATTATTGTAATTCTACAAAATTCACTACAGAATTAACTTAAAAAATTTTCTTTTTGATATTTGAGTCAATTTTTCTCAGAAAATTCTACGAGATTTAAATTATTTAAATACAAAAATTATTTCCTGAATATTTGAATATTTTTTTTATAAATTAATTCTTATAAAGAGCTTTATGAAATATTTTTAAAACAATTCGATTGTTACGAAGAGTTTTATTAAATTTTTTGGAAAAGAATTAAATTCAATTGTGGAAGTTTAGTAAAATTTTTACGAGTAATTGCATTTTTCGAAAAAATGTTTTAAAATTGAATAAATAATTCTTGAAATGCTACAATTTTTATTATTTATTAAACTAATTTAATTCTTTTGAAAAATTTTATGAAAGTTGTTTTAAATGATTTTTTTCTTCGAAAATTTTAATGAAACTTGTATTTAAGATAATTGAATTGTATAGTGAAAAATTTATTTTTTTGAAAGAAAATGTTTAAAGTTTTGAATAATTTGAATTATTTAAATTATTTTTTATTTACTGCCTGACACAAAAAGCAAAAAGAATAATTTAACAATTAGAATCATTACAATCAATTTTTATTACAAGGCGTAATATTACTACAATAAAAATTTGATTTTCAAGAAAAAAATAAGTATTTTTTGTTCGGAACTTTCGGGACATGGAATATTTTAGACATTTGAACAAACGCGAATTTCTGAAGCAAAAAGAAAAAATAATTTTCCTCACCAAAACGAATATAAGAGGAAATAACGAGGAAACGTTATTCAACAATTGACATTATCACATTCCAGTTTAATTATTATAATTAATTGTACAGTAATTACGATAGCTAAGGATATTTCCTTTTAGTTTCCACTCGTTGTAAAATGGCAATATAATATGGGCAAATGTGTGTAGATTAGTTGCGTGCTTTAATGATGTTGGCTGCGTTTGTGTGTATATGTGGAAAGCAGTGTAATCGAAATTAAAATTCCAAATATAAAACGTTTGAATTGCAAGCATCAATGACAACGATTTCCAAAGTGCGCGCGCTCATATAATCAAGACTCTCGCGCGTTAAAAAACCATTTATGGCCAATCAGGAGAAATTCGTATTCATGTTTGGCATTTTTTTTCTCTCAAAGTTATAAGAAATTTTCGAAGTAAATGAAGAAATTATGACATTGAAATGATTTTTAATGGTATTATATTTACGTATGCAGGGAAGAATTCAAGAATTTTTCAATTTTATAAAATAATAATCATTTGGGTATTATTTATATGACAAATTAAAAAATAATATTTAAAGTACAACATTTTTTTATAGGAGGGTAATAATCGGTGTAAAGTGAGCTCTCGTTCCGGATGTTTAATAAATAAATACAATTAACCGGTTTTTGAAAATTAAATTTTTTATTTTATGAGTTGCAGTTGATGTTCTCGAAGTGGAATAAAAGAATAAAAGATTTTAGAGAATTTAATTTTCATTAAATTTTTATTTTCATTTATTTTTTTCTTAATTAATTCTTTTGAAAGAATTAAATTATTGAAAAACATTCTCAAGATTAATTCTTAGTAGAAATTTAATTACTTTTTTACAAATGTAAATGAAATTTTTCAAAACAATTTAATACGATTTTGATTAATTAATTAATTATTTAATTAATTTTTGATTAATTTTTGAGTAATTTGCAAAGTTTTAACTATTTTGGAAAAGTGTAATAAAGTTGTTCGCAAGATTTCAATGAATTTCACAAAATAATAAAGTTCTGTGCAGAAGTTAAATTATTTTCAATCAAATTTTAATGAAATTCCTCTAAGAAATTAAATTTTAAAGGAATTCAATTATTTTCGAAAAGTTTAATGAAATGTTGCATTAACATTGAATTGGTTTTCATAAATGTTAATAAAATTGTTTAAAGCAATTGAATTTTAATTATATTTTTTACGCAGAAATTGAATTATTTTCAAAACATTTAATCAAATTCTTCCAAATCGCCATTCAATTAATTTTAAAATTTTTATGAGAATTTTTCAAAAAACTTAATTATTTTCGGAAATGTTAATAAAATTATATAAAACAATTCAATTTTTATAATTGAATTCATAGAAAACTTTTTTAAAAATTATTAAAAATAATTTCATTTGTAGATGAATTTTAATTAAAAAGTCTAGAAAATAATTGAATTGTTCTAAATAATTTTTTTTATGCTTTTTTTTAATATTTGAATTTCTGCGAAGAAATAAATTAAAATTTTTTTTAATTATAAGTTTTTGAGTGATTTCATAAATTTCTTTTTGTTATTAATTGAATTCTTACAAAGAAATTTTTTAGTTTTTTAAAAATAATTAAGCTTCTACGAAGAATTTTGATTCGAATTGTTCTCAAAGAATTGAATTGTTCTAAATAATTTTTTAAATGTTTTTTTTTAAATATTTGAATTTCTGCGAAGAAATAAATTAAAAGATTTTTTTTTATTATTGAAGTTTTTGAGTGATTTCATAAATTTTTTTTTGTTATTAATTGAATTGTTACAAAGAAATTTATTAGTTTTTTAAAAATAATTGAGCTTCTACGAAGAATTTTGATTCGAATTGTTCTCAAAATAATTGAATTTTTGCGAAGATTTTTTTTTTTGTATTTTATTGAATGTAAAATAAAAAGTGTGGCAATAATAGAATTAAGACATTTAAGCATCAATTTGATACATTCAAGAAAAGTGTATTCTTTAAAAAAATTATTCACAAAAATTCAGTTATTTTCAAATATATTGTAATTCATTGCAAAATTTCAATTGTATTTAAAAACGTTTCTTGGTTTAATGATTTTCAATATTCTATTATTTTAATAAAATTTCCCAAAAGAATTTAATTATTAAACAAAAATTTTGACAAAGTTTTGCAAGAGGAATTAACAATTATGTATTAAAAAAAAATTTTTTTAATTTAAAGAAATAATTCAATTATTCAATTATTTTTCCAAAATAATGATAATTTTACTGGAATTTTATTATTTAAAATATAATTTTTATAAAAAAAAATTAAATAATTCAATTGTTTGAAACTTTTTTTATAAAATTCTTTGTTATAAATGTTATAACATTTATTTATTTTTATTTTATTTTTTTATTTATTTATTTAAGAACAATTGCATTTTTTGAGGAATTACATCGAAATTGTGTTAAAAACAATTGAAATTCTGCAAAATTCATTACAGAATTTCAATTGTTTTTAACACAATTTCGATGTAATTCCTCAAAAAATGCAATTGTTCTTATAAATTTTATTAAAATTCCTTTAGAAAATTGAGTTATTTTTCAAAATTTTGATAATATTTTTTATATGAATTTTTAGTTTAAAGAAGTAATACATTTATTCAATAATTTTTTTATTTTTGTATTTTAATAATTGAATTTCTTAGAAGAATTGATTAAAATTTGAAGTTTTCAGGTATAATTTTTATATAAAATTAATTGTTGTAAAACTGTAATTTTATTATTTTGAAATAAAATGTTTAAAGTGTTGAATAGTTTCATTCCAAAATTCTTAAAGAAATAATTGAATTCCGGAAGAATTTTATTTTATTTTATAAAATCATATTAAAAAAAATTAACATAACATTTTTTGTTTGAAATAATTTTTCTCCGAAAATTCTACACGAAAAAAATCTTCACCTGGAACAACTAAAAATTTCACTATATTTATATATATAACAAATTAAAAAATAATATTTAAAGTGCAACAATTTTTTTATAGGAGAGTTATAATCGGTGTAAATTGAGCTCTCGTTCCGGATGTTTAATAAATAAATACAATTAACCGGTTTTTGAAAATTAAATTTTTTATTTTATGAGTTGCAGTTGAAGTTCTTGAAGTGGAATAAAAGAATAAAAGATTTTAGAGAATTTAATTTTCATTAAATTTTTATTTTCATTTATTTTTATCTTAATTAATTTTTTTGAAAGAATTAAATTATTCAAAAACATTTTCAAGATTAATTCTTAGTAGAAATTTAATTACTTTTTTTACAAATGTAAATGAAATTTTTCAAAACAATTCAATACGATTTTGATTAATATTTGATATATTTTTTTCGTTCATGAGAATTAAATTATTTAAATAAAAAAATTATTTTCGGAATAGTTGAATATTTTTTAAAATTGAATTCTTATAAACGCGCGAGGGAGATTAATTTCCTCCCCTGAGGAGGAATTTTATTCTCATATAGTGAGGAATAAAAACGCAATACAAACATGACTATTTTTCATTTGCATTTTCAACGCTGTTATGACTATTTTATGCTGAAATAACTCGGCACTCGTTATTTTGGAATTTCCATCGATAATTTGATATTGCAAGGAATGCTAAATGTTTTATTCAAATTTATTTCTCGTATAAATACGGTTTTTATCAAAATTCCTTCTGGTCTTTTGTTTCCTCCTCTATATTCTCTATAGAGTTTGCCATTCTTGAATAAAAGAAGGGAATTCATTCTTTCTTTTGAATAACAGGTTTCGATTTTCGTCAGTAGTAGTTTATTGAGTTCTATATATTCGAGAGAGAGAGAGAGAGAGAGAGAATGAGAAATTTTTAAAATAGCGTGAAAGGTAGCAATTTCCACACACATTGTCTATATGGAATTTTTTAATCGCAAGTTTGTTGAACCTTAGGAGAAAAAAAAGAAGGATGTGTGTGTGTGTGATCAGAAAAATATTCAGTAAACACGAAAGAGTGTGCGGGGGTGACGTCAAGAGGAGAGAAGCCCTGTTAATAACCGTTATAGAGTTTATATATATTTTGAGCTACACATAATTGCAGGTTCCGAAACATTGCTTACTGGCCGGTGCACCCGAGCACGCCCTCTGTTCTCCTTCATTAAGATCCTGACGACGGTAGCCGCCTGTTATTCCTAGCCTCCTGTAGATATATTTTTTTGAAAAACATCCTCTTTCTTTGATTCCCTACTACTCTTGACCCGATTCCTCTTTTTTGCCCAACTGTCTGCCTTCAATTTGTACTTTTTTTTCTTTTTTTTTTTACATTTTTTTAATTCTTTCCGAAAAAAGAATATTTTGACAACCTGCCATTCAATCTTAATTTTTTTCAAAGGAAAAGGGTTGGAGGATGATAATTGGCTTATTAATGACAACCTGCCGTTTCGATATTATATATATATATATATGTGAATGTGTGTATGTGAGTGTGGAGTGGAGGTAGAGGGGTTAAATGTTAATAAGCTTTATCGACTTAACTATAGCGTTGGATAATTGTTTTTAATATCGTTGCTCGACAGGAGTGAAATATGCGATATAAATAAAAGTACGTTTTCAACTTTATTGCGGCTGTAATGAAATTTTTTTATCCTTAGTTGCATGTAGATTATTATATGTTAATCGTTAACCGCAATTTTACATACTGAGTTATTTCTCTGCTTATTAATGCGAAATGAAAAGTTCATAACATTCACATGCGGTATGTGTTATTAGGTGCTCGATACATTTTTATTGTCAGAGGTATAAATTTTGCTTTTCCTCATATTTATATAAAATATCAAATTTTTAGCTATTTTTTAGCTAATTCAGATAATACGTTCTGAATGTTGAAACATTTTGGTCAATATTATTTTGTATTATGTTATAATAAAATTTTAATAAAATTTCCCTAATTGTGACGCGCTCCAAAGAAAGGTACCTAAGAAGCAAACGAATTATAGGTTAGGGTCGTGTTAGATTTATCTTTATTAAATGTTTATTTTTAATTATTTGAATTTGAAACCAATTTTTATTGAATATTTTGGATATAATGAAGAATTGAAAATGAATAATTTTTAATTAATAATGAAAGAACGAAAATCAATTGATTTTCTTTCTTTATTTTCACTTGAAAAAATAAAAACCTAACCTCAAATTTTTTGCTTCGGTGCGTGACACAATTAGTGATCGAATCTTTTCCTTTGAAATTGGTAAATTTCAAGAAATAAAAAGTAAAATTTACTAATTTGAGAATTCATTTTTGTAAAGTTCAATTATTATTGGTAGAAGCTTTAAAGACTGTTAGACGAGAAAATTCAGAATTTCATTTTGATTAGTAGTATTTATAACAAGAATTCAATTAGTTACAAAAGTAAAGAATTTCTATTATTTTTAAAAACATTAATAAAATACATGTCAAAATTTCAATTACACTGTTAATTTAAAAGTATCAAATGGCAACGAATTGATAACCAAAATGTGGAGCAAATAAAAAATTGATCCAGATTTTTTGCATCAATTTGATTCACTTTAGTATCAATTTGATACTTTCAAAAGAACTGTGTATACTTAGAAATGTTTCTTAGTTCAACGATTTTCTATATTCTATTATTTTTAGAAATTTTTCCAATAGAATTCACTTATTAAATAAAAATTTTGATACAATTCTACACGGAAATTCAATTATTTTTCTAAAATAATAAAAAATTTTCAGGAATTCAATCATTTAAAATAGAATTTGCATAAATTTAAAGAAAAACAAATGCAATTATTAAATTTTTTAAGGGTTTGAAACTTTTTTTTATACAATTCTCTGCAATAAGTTAATAATCTTTTAAATATTGAAAAATCATTACAGAATTTCAATTACTTTTCATATAATTTCAATATAATTTCTTGAAAAAATGCAATTGTTCATGAAAATTTTATTAAAACTCTTTCAATGAAAATAGAGTTTTAATTAAATTCGTCCAAAAAAATTTGTAAGAAAATTAAGAATTCAATTATTTTAATACACCCAGAGAAATGGTATATTTGTCTCAGAACCAACTAGACTTTTTATTTGTTTCAAATAAATTTTATTTAGTTTAAATAAAATTTTATTTAACACAAATATATGTTTTATTTATGTCAAATATAAATTTTATTTAAAACAAATAAAAAGTCTAGTTGGTTCTGAGACAAATATACGTTTATTTAAGTCAAATAAAATATATTTGGTTTAAATAATAATTTTCTCTGGGTGTAAGCCTAATAAAATTTCCACAAGAATTGAATTATTTTTTATACAGTTTTAATTAAAATTTTGACAAAAATCAATTATTTAAAATAATTATAATAAAATTTATCGTATGAATAAAAGTATTTTCTAAAAATTTAATAAAATTCATTGCAAAATTCCAATTATTTTTGAAAATGTTTCTTAGTTCAACGATTTTCAGTATTCTATTATTTTAATAAAATTTTCCAAAAATAATTCAATTATCAAAGAAAAATGTTTACAAAGTTCTACACGAACATTCAAATTATTTTTCTAAAATAATGAAAATTTTCCAGGAATTCAATTCATGAGGCTGAAGTCTACAACGTTTTTAAAAACGAAAACAAAAAAATAATTGAACGGTACTTTTATTTTTGATTGTAAATAATGTTATTTTTTGATAATTAAATCCTTATTAACAACAGATTTCTTAAAAATTAAGGCAAATGAAAATTAGAGATGAATTATATTTAAAAAAACTCTTTTTTTAATTTTTCGTTTTTAAAAACGTTGCGGACTTCAACTTCGTTTCAATTCTTAAAACAAAATTTCCATAAATTAAAAAAAAAACAATGATTTGAAACTTTTTTATGAAATTCTTTTCAATAATTCAATATCTATATTGTAATTCTGCAAAATTCATTACAGAATTTTAATTATTTTTAATATAATTTCGAAGAAATTCCTCGAAAAACGCAATCGTTCTTAAAAATTGTATTAAAATTTCTTTAAAACATTTAGTTATTTTAAAAAATTTTGATATCATTTTTTTATAAGAATTTAATTTAAAGAAGTATTCAATTATTCAATACAAATTTTTTTGTATTTAAATAATTGAATTCTCGTAGATAAGGATTTTCTGAGAAGAATTGATTTAAATGTGAAGTTTTCAGTTAAAATTTTATATAAAATTAATTGTTGTAAAACTGAAATAATATTATTATTTTAAAATACAATTTTTAATGTTTTGAATAGTTTCATTCCAAAATAAAAGAGGTTAATTTAATTTTGGAAGAATTTTATTTTATTTTACAAAATTCAGAAAATTCTATGAGAATTTAATTATATTTATATACAAAAATTATTTCCTGAATAGTTGAATATTTTTTAAAATAGAATTCTCACAAAGAGCTATATAAAAATGTTTTAAAACAATTTAATTGTTACGAAGAATTTTAATAAACTTTTTGAAAAATAATTGAATTTATGTCGTGGAATCTTTTTATAATTGCATTTTTCGGAGAAGTTATTTGAAATTGAATTAATAATTATTGAAATGCTCCAATTTTTATTATTTGTGAAAGTAATTAAATTCTTGTGAAAATTTTTATAAAAGTTGTTTTAAATTATTGTTTTTCTTCGAAAATTTTAATGAAACTTGTATTTAAGATAATTGAATTTTTGAGAAAAACTTATTATTGTAAAATAAAATGTTTAAAGTTTTGATTTTTGAATACTTTCATTCCAAAATTCAGAAGAAAATAATTGAAATTCGGAAGAATCTGTGTTATAATTTTTATAGAAATTGTTAAATTTAAGAAAGGTTTTGAATCATTTAAATTGTTTTTTAATCACTGACTGACAAAAAGCAAAAACAAGAATGAAAAAACTCTGATATCATTGTAATTAATTTTTATTATAAGTCGTAATAATATTTTAATAAAAAATTTGAATTTGAAAAAGAAGAAAAATTTTCGTTGAGAACTTTGAGGACATAGAAAATTGGACAATTGAAAAAGACGCGAATTTCTGAACCTGAAGGAAAAATAATTTTCCGCCCAAAAATGAATTTATATTCTTAACTCGTTCATGAAAAGAAATTTTTATATTTCAAATTTTTATTTTTTTTAATATTTATTTGAGAAAGCAAAGTATTCTTGAAATGAACACAGAAAAAATTACAGAAACATATAACTTGGCAGCGGTTTTTTTTTTGTAAAAAGAAGAAACGTTTGGATGATTTTTTCGCTATAATTTGAATGAAATAATTTCGGGGTGAATCTAAAAAGAAAAAAAAAATCAAAAATCGAGTATAAGAAAATACAATTGTGATTAGATGCCCATTGTTCCTTTAAGGGGTACATTTAGTCTGATTTGGACTGATTCAAAGGAAGAATCGACTGCCTATTAATATAAGAAAGAGCGCGGCTTATCGCTGAAGCGTTTTCCAGCGAATCGGATCGATTACCAATCCGGCCTGAAGCTGGAACCGTCTCTCTCTCTCTCGCAGGACTTTGAGGTCTATCATTTGTTAAGCTGGACAGCTTAGCCCCATCATTACGAGCAATCACACTTGATTATTTTTGTCTACAGAGTTGTGTGTATCACTGCAAAACATGCGCTTTACAACTGCAGCAGGGAGGAGAAATCGAAGGGAATCAGAGGAAAGAGAGCGAGAGGAGATTCGCACTAAAATTAGAGTGTAAAGGAGAGAATCAGAGAGAAATAAGGGCAAAAGGGAAGTAAATAATCTGAAGGACAGAGAAAGATTTAACACTACATACAGGAATAGGAGGAGGATGGATCCATTTGTGCCTCAAGACAAAGATATGATGTATACAAGATTCGAAAATGATACCCTTACATGCATCGGGCACAAAATCAAATTGCTGAATTAGGCGCATTATTTTCTATCGATTCATCTAAAGCGTGAGGAATAAATCGTGGAAAAGAAATTGAAAAAAAATTGAATCAAAAGTCAAAATCGATATCGCAATAAAAGGATATTGTAAAAATTGATTTTGTGTTTGGGAAATAATTGAAAATTAGAAAAATAATTTTTACATAGTCTATGAAGCTAAAGTTTCGAACGTTCAAATGAACGAAATTTTTAGAAATATTTTTAAAAATTACTATCGAAAAAAGAAAAATAATTCATATTACACAGTATTTAGTTTAGAATAAATTTGTTTCAATATAAAAAATACTTTTTTTTTGTAAAGAAGTACAAATTTTAAGAAGTAAAAAAATATTCTCATTCATTTGAACGTTCAAAATTTTAGGAACATCATATAGTCTATATAAAGATTGGAATTCTATAAAATGATGACGTTTTTTAATCTCTTAGATTATTGTCGTTTTTAATCGATCACGAAATAAGGAAGTTAAAAGAAAGAAGTGAAAAACAGACCCAAAAAGAGAAAAATAGAATAAGAAACGAAAATTCTTTTCTAAAAGAAATTAGCTGAATCTGCAAATTGCAGCCTTTGCACTCATTTACTAAAAAGTAAAAGTATTTTTCTTTTTCTTTTCATAATTTCCATTACTTTAAATCCGCTAATTACTAGAGATGAGAGAACTAAATTCTATTTTTAATATTTACTATTTTTTTTTAAATTTTGCAAAAGAATTCAATTATTTAAAAAATGAGGATAAAATTCATCCTAAATTCAATTATATTGAAATAATTAAATTTCCATAGGAATCAATTATTTTAGAATAGCATTTTCAAAAACGTCAATTATTTAACATAATTTTTATACAAATTTTTCACAATAATTCAATTATACTTTTACTAATAACAACATTTTTCATGGAAATAAAATTAAATAAAGTAACTTTTTTGATAAAATTCTAATGCAAGAATTCAATTATTTTCATAAATAGTAAAACTAATCGAAGAGTTTCAATTGATTTTAATTCAATTTTAAATTAATTATTAAAAAATTCAATTTTTTTTGAAAATTTTATTAAAATTCTTTGTAACCATTCAGTTATTTTTCTAAATAATAAAATTCATTGCAGGATTTCAATTATTTTAAATACAATTTTACAAGAATTGCTCGGGAAATGTAATTATTGTTAAAAATTTAATTTCAATTCACCGAAGAAATGAATTATTTAAAAAAAATTTTTTTTTTCCAATTCCTTGTAATAATTCAATTTTTTATTAAAATAACAAATTTTTTTACTGAAATTCGAAAGAAGTAAATTTCTAAAAAAATTTTTGATTGGCCCCTGAGTGGCGGATAGTATGAAAAACTTCTAAAAACTAAAATAAAGTGTTCTATTCTCTCACAGTAAATCATGAAGTATTTAAAATTGTTGCAGGTTAAATTAACATCAAAAAAGATTAAAATAATTAATTTTGGTATTATTTTTTACAATGAATAAAATTTTATAAGAATATTATAATTCTTCAAAATTATTTTCATTATTTCAATTCAATTATTATTTTCAAAAATTTTTAACTACAATTTTACTTTATATCTACTATTTTTAATAATAATTAATTAATCAATTTCACAAAATTTCAATTATTCCTAAATTCTTCAATTAAATGCATACTAGAAAATAAAAATTTCAAATATTAAAAAAATTCAATTAAACTTTTTCAAAAATATTAATTTCAAAATTCAATTATTTCCAAAAAGTTCACTCTATATTTCTTTTAATATTCAATTATAATCTAAAATTTTAACTGAAATTCATTTTTAAGTCAATTTTTATTAAAAAGTTCTACAAGAATTTAATTATTTAAATGCAAAAGTAAATAATTTATTGAATAATTGAATGTTTCTCAAAATTCAATTCTCATAAAAAATTTTATCAACAAATTCTTTAAATTATTAAATTCTTTGGACGAATTTTAATAACGTTTTAAAAGAATAATTACATTTTTCGAGGAATTTGATTAAAATTGCATTAAAAATAATTGAAATTCTGCAATGAGCTTTATTATTTATGAAAATAATTGAATTTATAAAAGAATTTTATTATTTATAGAAATAATTTAATCCCTGTAGGAATGTTATTATTCATGAAAATAATTGAAGCGAAGAAATTTATAAGAAAATGTATAAATAATTGAAATTCTGTAAATTTTTTTATTATTTATGAAAATAATTTAATGTTTGCGTAGAATTTTATTCAAAATTTTTTTTTAATAATGGAATTCTTTTAGAAAATTTTATTGAAATAGTAGATATAAAAAATTATGGAATTTAAGAAAACTTTTGATAATAATTGAAATTTTGACAAAAATTTGATTAAAATTTTGTAAAATAATTGAATATCAGAGAAAAATTTTATTATTTATAAAGAGAATTGAAATTCTGACAAAATTTTTAAAAAAATTTTTAACACAATTGAATTTAGTAACTATGTTACTTAGTTAGTTAGTAATAACTTACTATTCTCCCTGAAGAAGCTAAATTCTTTGAATTTTTACAAATCGTTGATTTTGGAGTTTTTTAAAAATAAAATTTCATTCATACTTAAAAATAACACCAAAATAGATTATTTTAATCCTTTTTGGTGTTAATTTAATCCTAGAGGGATTAAACTGTTGCAGATTATTTTAATCCATTCTGATGTTATTTTAACACCTCACGTTTTACAAGATGCTAAGACTGTCTGAGACACATATTCCTCACTAAACGTCAAATGATTTTTCAATGAAAAAATATTAAAAACTAGAAGAAACAAAATTAAAAAAATATTTTTTTTGTCCGCTGAGTGACTGATTTTGTCAAAAACTTCTAAAAACTGAAATAAAATGTTCTATCCTTTAAGACTGTCTGAGAATTCTATTATCTAAATTAGAATTTGCATTAAATTAGTGGAGAGAAATGAATTTAAAAAAATTTTTTTAAATTCTTCGCAAGAATTAATTTTTTTTATCAATAATCTTTAATAGCTACTTTTTTTTACTAATATATTTTTTTTAATTTGATAGACACTTTTTTAAAATTAATTATCGAGTGCAAAGTCTGAAATTAAGATAAAAGAGTAAATGGATCTATTTATTTTCAAACTCGAGGCAGGCGGAGAAAATCAAGAGCAGAATATTGCATCTCGTGTTTTGTATTTTTAAAATACTTGAAATGTCCCATTAGCTTCATCTATACTGTATACAATTATAATGTAAGTAACACACACTCGTGTTAAATCCAGCGCCATGAACCCTATGTTTCATTAGAAAGCACGAGATCAATTGGGCCTCGCAAACTATGATGATCAATACTAACGAGTTTGCAGATGATATTGTGCCGCTTATTGGCTATCTTTCCCCTTTTATTATTTTCTGATTGTAAAACCTCAGAGTCATTACCTATCATGGATTTCAGGATTTTATTCCTCTTAAAGCATATATGTACATGTGTTATATACAATATAAAATGAGGAGAAAAAAATCTCGTTAACTTGTGTTTATAGCTTCCATTATTCTATTCCCTTTAGCAGCGCACTTTATTGATGCAATTATTGATCTTAAATGGTGGGGAAAAATATCAATTACTTTATAGGAGAAATTACCAATTCTCGAGTGTGTCTTTGGTTCTTTCTGTATTTTCTTTTATTTTTTTCTTTAATTTTTTCTTTTCTTTTTTTCTTTTTTTTTCTTTTCATTTTCTTTTCTTTTCTTTTCTTTTTCTTTTTCTTTTCTTTTTCTTTTCTTTTTCTTTTCTTTTTCTTTTCTTTTTCTTTTCTTTTTCTTTTCTTTTTCTTTTCTTTTTCTTTTTCTTTTCTTTTTCTTTTTCTTTTCTTTTTCTTTTCTTTTTCTTTTCTTTTTCTTTTCTTTTTCTTTTCTTTTCTTTTCATTTCTTTATTTTCTTTTTCTTCTTTTTTTTTCTTTTCATTTCTTTTCATTTCTTTCTTTTTCACTTCTTTTTCTTTTTTTTCCTCTATGGGGCTAAAGTTTTGAACGTTCAAATGAACGAAATTTTTTTTCAACTTAAGTTTTTTTTGAAAATTACTGCCGAAAAATTGAAGAGAAATAAAATTAAACAATATTTAGTTTATAATTAATTTGTTTTAATCTCAAAAATATTTTTTCTGTGAATAAAATAAAATTTAGAAGAAGTCAAAAAATAAGGATCCTAAAGTTCTGAACGTTCAAATGAACGAAATTTATTTATTTCTTCCAAAAATTATATTTTTATTGCAGTTATTTTGCTTCACTATCCAAAAAATTAATTACTGAATTTGTAAAAGTACAATTTTGGTTTTTAAATTTTTTATGATTTGTAGTTTATTAAAATCTTTTAAATAAAAAAGTATTTCGTTCATTTGAACGTTCAAAACTTGGGTATCATAAAAAATATTGTCATTCAATTGAACGTTCGAAACTTTAGAAACATTTTCTTCTTCTTTTTATTTTCTTTTTTTCTTTTTCTTTCTTTTTCTCTTCTTTCTCTTTTTTTCTTTTCTTTTTTCTCTTTTTCTTTTCTTTTTGTTCATATTGCAATACTGATATCGCTCTGAGAAAAATTCTTTTCTTTTCTCTTTTTTATGCTTATATTGCAATATTGATATCGCTCTGAGAAAAATTCTTTTTTTTTCTCTTTTTTATGCTTATATTGCAATATTGATATCGCTCTGAGAAAAATGTCAATTAGAATTAGATTAGCTACATTGTAAATTGCTATATGTTTAAAATAAAGTTACGAAGTCTCTCGACTTATATTGTATATGTAGAGGTGTAAAATTTTGTGCATGCATCGATTCGTCACGATACTTGCGTGCCTCCGCTAAAGTGCAATAAAACTGTCGTAACTTTTATCCTGTGGCTTAAAGAAATTATATGTATTGGCTGATAATGCTAATTGCATTTGACGAGGTCTTTTCACGTAAATAATTTACCATGCAGAATATGTGCAAAAAAACTTTTATTCCAAGGCCTACTGATAAATAAACAAATTACCTGATTTACACTCTATACGTACACGGAAAAAAAAAGTTCACGAATCTCTCGTGAACTAGTATATCACTTTTGGATGGGACGCAAAATTCTTCAAAATCTATAAACACAGTTCATCAAAATTTCATCAACTCTTTCACTAGAAACGTAGTACGGTTTCTGAACTTTTCGTCAAAGTTGACGAAAAATTCGTGAACTTTTAAAAAATGTTAAAAACAAAAAAAAAATAATTTCTAGACACTACTTTTTTGATAGTATTTCACTTAATTTGATAACTTGACGCCTATACGCACCCAACTACACAGAATACACAATTTTATCGCTATTAAAATTCGCAACTCGCTTCACGGGATTCGAACCTAGTACCCTAATAATATTCCTAACAACTAACCGACACGGCTAAATCTATATACACTGACAGTACTCCTGCAAACGACACGATTAGCTTTGTCTGCTGTTGTCTGCTACAAAACTCAGGACCGTGCAAAGTATAAAGCCGGTTCCACACTTAAGTCAATCGCACGTACGTCGTGTCGTGTCGTGCCCCCTCCACTAAGTCTGTTGAGGGGAAATGTGTTCTTTGTGGTTCTCAATATTATCAACTATGTCTTTTCAAATTATTATTAATTAAGGAAATTATTATTTAACATAGGTCTACATCAATAAGTTTAATATAAAATTGTTTTATTTAACAGAATGTTTTATATAGAAAACTTATATTTAATTAAATTTACAAATTAACCTCAAAATTTGTAGTTCAGTTTGTTTATTTTTGTTGACATCATTATTTTCCTAACATAACCTGCATTTTGACTAAACATTCTTGACATAACATTGTGTTTTTCTGTACTATTTTGTTTCTTTTTTTAAATGAGATGGATACTATTCCATTCCTTTATACTTCTTTAAGTTTTTTAAGAACTTCAAAAATGTATATCGAACTAAGGAAGAAGAAAAAACGTTTTCGAAGATGGTGGGTAAAACCCCATATTCAAGTAAATGTGCGAAATGTATATGGGACATTTTCAACAATTTTTTTCTACTTTAAATTAGAAGATCATGAAGAATTCCAAAAACTGTTTAGATTAACAGTTGATGATTTTAATGTGCTATATAGCATGGTTCAATTTAGTCTTCAAAAATCAAATGTGAAAAGAGATCCTATACCTGCAGAACTACAGTTAGCAATTACTTTACAGTAAGTATTATAAAAATTTATTTACCTTTGCAAATTTTCTTAAATCAGTTGTCAAATTGAAATATAAAAACTTTTTTTTTCTACATCAATGGATATTAATTTTATAAAATTATTCTTTACTTGATTTTATTAATAGTTTATAAAATTTCTACTTATAGTCTAATTTATAATTTCTTAACATAGTCTTATTTCTAACTTATTCTAAATTTATAATTTCTACCTATTTTTAATAATCTTTCACTCTTTAAGACCCTGATAGGGTTGCTACAGTTTCAGCATTTTAAAATTCCCTGACTTTTCCAAATTTTCCAGACCATTTTTCTTAAAATTCTCTGACTAAATATAAAATCTTCTATCTTTCTACATTAATAATCGTATTCCGTTTGAATTTGGTTGTTTGCTTTTTTGATTATCATAAAATTATTAATTTCTTTTTCTATTCTTTTTAAATACTTTCATTTTTAAAATTAATGTATTAAACATCATCGAATTCTTGCAAAAAATTTTATCAAAAAGTTTGAGAATAATTTAGATCCCTTCGAAAAATTTTATTATTTGTAAAGATAATTCTTTCCATGAATTTTATTAAAAACGATTAAAAGTCGTAATTAAATTTATTTAAGGAATTTCTTTCAATTTTTTTAAAATAATGAAGTTTCTTGACTAATTTTAATTGACAATTTTCAAAGTAATTGGATGTTATCAACAATTTATTCAAGCTTTTAAAATAATCGTGTTTCTTAATAATTGAAATTAAACATTTATTTCTTAAATTTTATAAAAAAAATTTGAAAATAATTAAATTCTTACGCAGAATAAACACAATAATAAAAGATTTTGACAATTGAATTTTTCAAAAATTTCCTTTAATTTATTATGTCGATTTTGTTAATAATACGTCGGCTGAGAATTATACTGACAATGAGTCATGTCCATTTTTTGAAATTTTTGTAACAATTCGTGCTTTTTATGCAACGAAACTTGTTGAATCAAAAGCACTGATTATAAAAAATTTTTCAACAATGGACATGACGCAATATAATTCTCTGCCGACGAATTATAATTAATAATTTACTGTTAAAATTAATTGAAACTTTTGTTAGAAAATTATATTCATTTAAAGAGTTTCTTTCAATTTTTTTCAAAGTTTTGCAATTTTTTAAAAATAATTTTAAGTAAAAATTTTGAATTCATGATATAATTATAACAAAAATAAAAAATAATGTTTATGGTAAGATTTACAATAAAATGATGCAAAATCGGAAATTAAATAAAGCCAAGCTAATGAAACTTGTTACTTTGGAGTTTACTTTGGAGTTTTTTGGGACAGATGTTTTATTTTATTTATTATATTTTTTTATATTTTTACTTTTTTTATATGAAAAGATCATTTTGCATTATTTTTCAGTTTCTTAGCGCACGGTGATAGCGTTTTCACACTTTCAAAAATGTATTTCATCGGCAGATCTACTTTGTATAAAATTGTAAGCGAAGTTTGCATAAAATTATGGGAAATTCTATCTCCAATTTGTCTTCCCGAAAAAAAAGTTGAAGATTGGGTTGATATAGGAGAAAAATTTGAAAAACGTTGGAGTTTTCCTAATTGCATAGGTGCGATCGATGGAAAACATATAAGAATAAAAATGCCTCCACATTCTGGTACTGTTTTCTTCAACTATAAAAAATATTTCAGTTTTGTACTGATGGCCATTTGTGATGCAGATTATCGTTTTACATGGGTAGATGTAGGAGATTACGGTAAGAACTATGAAGATTTTGTATTGCAGAATTTGTAAAATTTACTTTTTTAAACTCTTATTCTAAAAAAATATATTATAGTCTTTGAAAACATTCAATTTCCATAGTTACATATTAAAAGAACAGATTTAAAAATACTTTATTTGACTATTTTTAATTCATTTTTCAATTTTAGGCGGCGTGTTTCAGAAGTTACTTTTATTCAGGGAGCCATTTTCCGGGCAATCTATTTTTCATAAATTACAAATTCAAACATGATTCTCTTTAGAAGGAGTTTTTCTAGACAACAAACTTGAGAAACAATTTTTCATATTTATTTTTTCAAATAATTGAAAGAATGCTTTGTTTTGGGTCAATTTACCCCCGTATAAAATAAATGGGGTTAAAATGAATTGTTAATTTGCAGAGTACTGTTTTAAAAAATGAATCGAATGGTTTTTGATTTTTTTAGAATCTGTTAAGTAGACTAAGAGAAAAGTGTCTTCCCATTTTCAAAAATGTGTTTTCGAAACAAGAGTTTAAAATTGATATAACTTTTTTCTTTCGCATATTTTTTTCAAAAATGTTTTAGGGACAGTAATTGTATGATTAGAGACAGAAACTTTATGCTTTTCGACAAGACAAAATTAGAATTATGCTACTATCATGCTCTTAAAAATGTAAACTTATTATATTTACAATTAATATTGAACTTATTGCAGGGTCACTTAATGATGCCAGCATATTCAACGCGACGGGATTTTGCCAAGAATTGGTATCAGGAAGATATCCACTTCCTGAAGCAAAATGTTTGCCGGGTAGTGAGGATAAAGTTCCTTATTTTTTTATAGGAGATGAGGCATTTGGATTGCGTTCTTTCTTAATGCGGCCATATTCAAAACGATATGTTGAAAGTCAAGCACAAAAACTGTTTAATTATCGGTAAGTTTTACAATTTCACTGCATTTTAAAAAGATTTTTTAAATAATGTATTTTACAGTTTATCTCATGCCAGAATGACCGTTGAGGATGCTTTTGGGATTCTGTCCAGCCTGTGGCGAATATTGCAAACTACTTTGGAATTTAAATTGGAGACTTCAATTAACATTGTTAAATGTCTGATATGCCTCCACAATTTTCTGTTAACAAGAAAATTACACGAAACACAAAATAATGCAGAAGAAGCTATTGACGATTTGCTTAAGAATTTAAATATAAATTTCAATTTGAGTAAAAATAATAATGCCAACTTTGAAGATGATAATGATAATGATGATGATGATGAGCGTGATGATGACGATGGTGATGATGACGATGGTAATGATGATAGTGAACAGAGAAGGAAGAAAAACATTAGTTTAACAGGACAACAAATTAGAAATAAATTAACGTCATATTTTGAAAGTCAGAACAACATGTAATTTTTTATAAAAAATTAGTTATATATTTTAATACTGATTGTAATTATATTTAAGTAACAAATATTTTTGGTTTAATATTTAGGTATAAAAATTTTGAAACCTGCAAAGATTTTTCGTGTACTTAACTAAAGTACCTCTAACTCGTCTATAACTTCTTCCATTTTAGTCATTAATAATCCAAATGTTTCAAGTTTTTTATGATTAGGTATTTTCCTAAATAAATTAATAATCTCTTCTTCATATCCATTTTCAAATTGGTTCTCTGTAACAATTTGTAGTGCAGTTTCTCTCTCAGTGGTATTTTTATTTAACAATAATTGATTTTTTGTTGAAATGTAGTTTGACATGACGTCAGTTAATGATTTAAAACTGTCAACAGAATCAGCAAACTTTTTTTCACATTCATTGATATTAATTTTGTTTTGCTTAGCAAAATTGTCGATAGGCGGATGAATGTCTAAAAAATAGAATACATTATTTCTGGAAATAGGTGTTAATATATTGTTTAATATTATAACTTACTTCTTTCTCGACTATTGACAGAAGGCTGCTGTGGATTTTGAAAGTTGTTGGTAACCAAATTATGGAACGTTGTAGAATTTGTTCTTGAAACCTTCTGGTTACTTGGTATATTGCTCAATCCAGAATCATGCATTATTTTTCTTTTTTTATTTGTATTGTCTGCAAAATTTTTTGGTTTATAATCAATTTTTTTTAGAAGCCGTTCGTTACTTAAAATTGTTGGTCGATTTTTTTTCATTGCTAGTTGCTGCTGTTGATTATTGCCTTCTTCAAGGTTTTCCACCCCAATATTAGAGTGTGAAAATTTACTCTGTTCATTTTCTGAATAAAAATAAAATTATGAAATATAAATGTTGATCATACTGGTTTTAATGTATTATTTGGAGAAAAATTCACTTAAGATTTAAATTTATTCGATAGGCTCAAAACATTAGTATATTTTTTCCCCTATGTAAGTTCAAAAAGTTCTTGAAATATTAGTTCGTTTACGAAATAAATATAAAACATAATGAGAGCTTAACTTCTCATTCCACTCTTTCAACATTTATTTCATAAATGCCTTGATATTTTAAAAATTCCTTACACATATGTAGACCAACAACTTACATATATTACAATCTTATTTTTTTGAGTTCTTCCAATAAATTTATATTTAGAGTGGCTTTTTCTTCAGAGAATAACTTACATTTAAATATTGCCATTTTCTCTTTTATTTACCTTGAGCATTTTTTTTTAATTGATCGTTCTTCATTGTCAGTTTTAATTCATGAAGTAGTTCTTGTGAAGTAGCATTTGATGCAACAGTAGGAATTTCTAAAAATTAATTATAACAATTTTTTAAGAAACCAAAAGAAATATCCGTTTGAAAAAAAACTTCCATTGGAACCTTAACGGAAGCTACCAATCGAATGTTTATTTTGTCAATAATGTGAAGTAAAGAGAAATTATTATTAATTATTTATTGCGTAAAAAAGAAGAAATTTCAGAAAACTAAATCCAAGGTGTCTACTAACTGGAAAATTCGGGAAATAGTCAGTAATTCAATTTGACTTGGAATAAGCCGGGAATTTTACATTAAATTAAAGAAGAAAATGATTCAATTTGTTTTTAAAAAATATACACATTTAAAATTTTTTAATAAAATTGAATTTTTGAAATTTTTTTGAAAATTCTAAAAAATTTAGATTTTTGAAATTTTAAATTGCATATAAATTTCTTTACATTTTATTGAAAATAATTAAATTCTTTTTAAAAAATTATTTTGAATGTTTCGAAAATAAACCATGGAAGTTAGTGGCCGTAATTATAATTTTATTTTTGACATATAAAATCATTTTTAAATTAATTTTTTTGCAACTTCTCTGTTTTTACTTATTTATTTAATTTTATTTATTTGTATTGTAAAGATTCAACTGAAAACTCCTGGGGAACTCTAGTGCTACAATATATTTAATATAGAATAGTTCTACAACACAATGACCAATATTATTAAAAATTCCTGAACGTCAATAACAATATTATCAACATAATTTTAAAGCAAATTTTCTGAAAAAAGTTAAACTACTTTTAAAAAATTATTTTTAACACTAAGAAGTGTAAAATAATTTCTTTAAAAATTATAAGAAGAAAAAGTAATATGTTGTATTAATTAGGAGAAATAAGAAACATACTTTCAACCTGATTTTCCTCATTTTGCAAAGTTTCACGAGTTTCAGTGTCATTAAATAGTTCTTTATTTGTAGTGTTTGATGGTTCTGCGATTACTAAAAAACAAATTGAAGCAGTAGTTAAAATTCCTTAAAATCAATTAAAATATTATCATTATAATTTCAAAATATAGTTTCTGAAAAAGTTGAGCTACTCTTTTGAAACTGATTTTTAAACCTATTAAGTGTGAAAATATTCTTTTGGAAAATATAAGAAGAAAAAGTAACCTATTATATAAAATATAAAACATACTTTCAACCTGATTTTTCTCATTTTGCCAATTTCCAAGAATTTCTGCTTCATTAAATAGTTCTTCATTTGTAGTGTTTGATGGTCCTGCGATTACTAAAAACAAATTAAAATAAAAGTGAAAATAATTAAAATTTCTAGTGAAGAATTAAATATTATCAAAAATTTTCCTACAAATTTTAAAAATAATAGAAAAATATGATAAAGAAATTAAATTTTGTTTAATCTACAACTGTACTGTAATGAAATAATAATATATTTAATTTAATTTTATTTTATAAATATACCAGTATTTTGATTCTGTGTGTTATCTTTTCTATTATTTATTAACTGATTGTCCATTTCCATTGTTGCTTGTGTGTCATTTTGAACATTGTTATTAGCAGGTATAGAGTTTCTAGAATTCTCTAAAAATATATAAAATCTTTTAATTAGCAGTATTTTCATTATTTCAATCGCATTTGGATTAATATCGTTCCTATATTAAAATATATACCTTCTTGAAATAATAGAGAGTCAATTGAAGAACTACCATCATTCGTGGTTTCTGTAGAAGTGACTCTTTTAATTGCATTAGGTTGCTTTAAACTGGAACATTATAATCAAAGCAAATAAAGAAAATAAAATGTGAATAAAACAAATAAATGTTTAAAACATTTTTTTAGAACTCAACTGAAAATATTAATAATATAAATGAAGCAAAACCTTCTTTTCTCATTGAGATGGCCAATATGTGGTTTCAGAAATTGCATATAATCATTATATTTATAAGGGATATTTTTCTTGTCTCCTCTAACAAAACCGTCTCTTATATTGGTCCATCTAGTTTGCAATTCCAGCACTATGAAAAAGAATACACATACATTATAAATAAAAAGTAGTAACAAATTTTCTATGAAGGCATATTTCGGAAGTATTTAACTTTTTATTTAACAATTTAAACCTCTCTTGTAATTAACAAAATAATTATGTTTATACATATATAATTTAATTAATTTACTTTTATTAATTGTATTGTGCTAGTAGAAATGTTTCATTATTACAAAGTTTAAATAAAGACACAAAGAATGATGAAACAGACAAATATTCATTGTTAAAAGTCACAAATAAACTGCAAAAAAATTAGGTTTGTATCTATATGTATAACAATTTATATTATATTAACATTTTCTAAACGATAGTTGTCATTAAAAAACAATATCTCAAATAAAATAAGGATAAAAATTTTTTGTAATTATCAAAATCTATTGAAGAGACATAAGATTTGAAGATTCCAAAAATATGCCTATAAATAATAAGAATAATTGGATTTTAACGAACTTTTCATTTCTTTATAACCATTTTCTTTCATGGTACTTAAAATTTCTTCCCAAGCTTTAATTTTAGCCTCAGAATTCCGATTATCTTTTTTATAATATAAACAATGTTTTTTTGCAACATTGTTTATTATCATCATATCTCTGATAGTATTACTACCGGGTGTACTCGACATGTTTCACATGCACTAAAATGGTTTGAAAAAAATTCAGAACTAAAAAAGAAAACAATAATACCGTAATACTATTACAAATGACCACTTAAATAATATAAAACCACATTACATTTGAAAATTGATAACAGAACGCAATACAGCGCAGCTTTACGTAAACAAGTGTGAAGTTGGTTTCTCCGCCATATTGTACACTGCTACCAAATGCTCAAAAATTATTTTCATTTAAACGTTCATCATATGCAACAGAGAAACAGGAATTCGCAATAGGTGGTAACATTGAATAATAATGACTGAAGAACTAACTTCGCACTTGTTTGCATAAAGTTGCGTCGAACTGCGTTTTGAAAACTGTTTTTGAATGTAATGAGTATATAAGTAAATTTTAGACGTATTTTTGCTTTTATTATTTTTATATAAATTATAATGGAGAAACCGAAAGAAAAAGAGTGGCAAGAATTTGACAGAAATTTACTCATTATTTCCTTGGTACAAGATTACCCTAATTTATATAACAAAGATGAATCCTTTTATAAAAATAATGTTAAAAAAGAAAATATTTGGAAGGAAATAATAACATCGTATAGAGGTATTACCCAGGAATGCGAAAGTGGTAAGTGTTAAAATAATATTTATTCCTTTTACGGAAAAAAAATAAAAAGATAGCATAACCTACAAATGTTAAGTAATTTGCAATTCTTTTTGCATGAGCTTATGAAAATTTATCTATTTATTTGTTATTGCATTCACAAAATAACATATAAGTCATGTATATAAATTCCTTTATTTAAAATTAACTAAATTGACATCATTGGTTATGTTTATCTCAATATTTTTTTTGACAAAATTCTGTCAATACCTCAAAAGTTGACTGATTTTAGTCTGCTTTTTGTAAAATACTCATGAAACTTTATGCTTTAAGATATAACTGACAAAAATATCATTTCTTTAACTTACTCAAAAATCTTCATAAAATTAAAAAAATTAAAAACCAGTTGCGTTTCTCAAGACAAACAGAATTAATTTTTCTGATTGTTTGAAAAATTAATAACAGTATAAGCTCACTGCAATCGATTTTAATGCAAATAACAATTTAAATAACTTTAATAAAAAAATTTGATACTAACTAAACATAACTCCTTAAAATCTTTGATTATATATTAAGAACTTGTGAATAATGAGTTTAAAACAAACTAAAATATATTACTTTATTTACAAACTCAATTCTATTAAATTTTTTGGAAGTTAATGACGATTTTTAGGTTACCTTTCGAGATTAGTGATTTTTAGCCAGTTTGTCCTGATAGCAGAAATTTTTATGAGTATTTGAAGAAAATAGACTAAAATCGGTTAACATATGAGCTGTCGGCAGAATTTTGTACAAAAAAACTGTTTCTGTTCACACTGTGCGTTATTAGAAGCAATTTAAAAATTTATAAAATTAATGTTTTATTTTAAAAACATTTTTACAGACGAAGAAATAAAACAACGATGGACTGTGCTGAAAGAAAAGTTTAGAAAGGAGTTTTCAATGGAAACTAAGTATGTACCAAGTGGATCTGCTGCTGTATCCTCCTATACTAGCAATTGGGAATATTATTCATATCTTAAGTTCCTTGGAAAAAGTTGCAGTCACAATAAGTAAGGTTTTATATTATAAATTTTTTATTATTATTATTAATAACAATTGGAAATTTTTTTTTAAACATGTACTTTAATTTCAGGACAGATAGTAATTTCCAGTTTGCTTCGAATAATGCATTTGCGGATAAAGAAAATCGTTTTCGTGAGGCTGAAGATTATAAAGAGCATACAGGTAATAATAAATATTATGTTTTCATTTAAAAATTACAGAGAAAATAAATTTTTATAAATATTTTATAGTTGAAAATAATTCAGAAGTGGAGGAGGCAAGTTTGTCCAATTTAGAAAAAGGATTATTTGAAGAAGGCATGGAGGATGAAAATATGAAAAACTTAACTGAATGTTCTAATAAAGTTGAAAATTTGATGCAAAGTATAATCACCCAACAAAAACAAAATATTACTGGGGGCTATGAAAAGATCATAATTGAAGCTTTTAGTCATGTGCCATTTTCAAGAAGAAGGACAACATTTAACAAAATAATGGAAATTTTAAAAGATTATGCCTAATCGATTAACAATTCACTAAAAGAAATTTTAATTAAAACTGAAAAATGTTGTACTATTTCATTTAATTATTTAACAATTCGCAATAAAAGCTTGTAAGTTAAACTACTTTTTATAAGATCTTATTTATCTTCATCTTCCTTACATTTATTTAGATTTATTAATAAAATTTGTAAAAAACCTTGCAATTGTTATAAAGGATGTCATTTAAAAAAAAATAAAAAATATATTTTGTGTTATTTTCTTTCTTCTTTGACAATACAAATTTATACTGGCTTCAATTTCTTACTTGCTAATTTTTGACAAAATATAAATTAGATTCAGAAAACTTATAAAGCTTTATTAAAAATAAAAACAGTTTTGCATTACTGAATGTATATTGTATAACTATATATTTCACTAAACAATTATAAATAACAAAAGTTCATACTAACAAATATCTATATTTATTAACAAATTTATTTTTCAAAACAATTTGATATAATACACAATCATAATGCACTTTTATGTAAATATGATTAAACTTCTTAAAAAGAATTATTAGTCATATATTCAAAAACTAATTTTTCTAAAAAATTCATTTATTATTAGTAAATTGTATTTAAAAGTTATACTTACTTTTGAAGTATTGTAACCAGATTAAATCAATTAAAATTTTTATTAATTCCTAAATAATAATAATAATGACAATTATAATATAATTTAATATTACTAATATATATAAACTTAATTACTTTTTCTACATTACTTTATTAATATTTAATATATAAAAAATAAAGTAATAAAAACATAATATTAAACTATATTTTTTTTATATACTTACATTATATTTATATATAAAATACTTAAAATATATTTATTAAAATCATATTTTTATAAAAACAAATATTCGGAAACAAGTTGATAATATTGAGAACCACAAAGAACACATTTCCCCTCAACAGACTTAGTGGAGGGGGCACGACACGACACGACGTACGTGCGATTGACTTAAGTGTGGAACCGGCTTAAAACGATCCTTGTCGTAACTTCTAATTTATTTTATGAATTATTTGTTTCACAAAAGAAATTAGCACACAAAAATATTCAATGAATAATAAAAACATTGATTCTAAATAATAAATTTAATCAAACAAAGAATTTGTCCGAGTGTAAACACTGATGACACCGACTGAATTATGACAGATGAATTCTTGATCAGCCATGTTTGATGCGCATTGCGAAGTGCGCATACTACTGAGACTTGCGAGTTCACGACTTTTTCGTCAACTTGTACCTCTACTTTTGACGAACTACTCATCCTTAACACGTTCATCAAAAATTCATTAACTTTGTTTCAGTTTTTCGTTGACGTTCGCCATTTCTAATCAAAAGTGAATGAAAATTTTGAAATTTTGTGTCCCATCCAAAAGTGATATACTAGTTCACGAGAGATTCGTGAACTATTTTTTTCCGTGTAAGAGAGACGGACGGTGGAAATTTCTAATAGGAAAAAATTATTTTCTCTTCTCCCTGTGAATTGATATAGATAACGAGAAATTATTTCACCTAAAAGTTTACAAAGGGACAAATAAAATCTGCAGATTTTAATTTTTTTTTCGTAAAATAATTTATTGCTTTTAAAAAAATAAATTTTTTTATTTCTTTTTTCTTTTATTAGAAAACAATATTGCTCGACATTCACTTGTTATCAGCAATCAATTATTTTCTTGAAACTTTAACTTTAAATATTATGAATTTGAAGCAAAAAATAAAATAAATCGTTGTATTATTTTTTTCGGTTTTTAAAAACGTTGCGTTCGGCCTATGAAAATACAGCTTTTTTTAATGGAAGAAAATTATTTCTTGGACTTAAAAAATTGGAATTGAGTGCAAACGTTGGCGAATGAGACGTAGAAGGTTTGTGTGCATTTTACAAAGGGTTCCTCCTTGTTTTCATCGCGATGACGACGAGTAACCTGCCGTGAAATTGCTAGGAGTCGGACTGACGCCACTGAATTTGTCAAGTCATCGTTGACCCGCCGCCACTCGGAAATTTAAATCATCGCCTCGCTTTTGTATAACTAGAAAACCAATTTTATTAGTTGTCTCACTACTATATATATATACAAACAACGATTCGTATATTACTAATTTAGAAATTTACCTCTGCATCAATTATTCGAATTAGTCACGCATTGTCCGATAGCTCACAACATGATTATTGTTCTGCTTCGACTTTTATTTCTATTTCTTAATTTCATAGAAATTTTCCTTTATTATAACTTTATAAGAATAAAATTAAAAAAATCGACCAAGCAGGGTTAGATTTTGCCTCAACTAAGAGCAAGTGTATCAATTACTGCGAAACTTTGATGTTAGTGAAGCTCACAATGCTTATAGTCAACAATTTTGGAAGAAAAATATTTTTTTGAGGAAATTTTTATAAATTTTTGTAAACGATTAATTTTTTTTTGAACGATTAATTTTTGAAATAATGATTCACAAAAAAAATATTTGTGAACAAAACTTGTCATTTTTTTTGGTAGGAAAAAATTATTTTCTTTCAATCGTTGATCATAAAGGTTGCGAACTTCACAAACGTAAACGCTTTGGCCAAGTTCCCATTGAATTGAAAAAAATCCTTTTTCTGAAAAAAATTTAACTTTTAACTAAATTATTTTGGAATAAACAGACGTCGCTCTTATCTACTACAATCTACTATTAAATATTTTTTTACGATTTTCTACTATTTGGATAGATTTTAATACAATTCTTGGCAGATATTCAACTATTTTCATAAATAATAAAAAGTGGTCGAAATTTTAATTATCGTCAAGAAAATTTATAAATTATTTTATTAGAATTCAGTTATTTTCAAATTTCAATATAAATATGATTCAATTGTATTCGAAAGAATTTAATTATTTTCAAAAATTTTCATAACAATCTTCGAAACAATCCAATTATTTTAGAACATTAATTTTATTTTCATTAACTGGAAAAAAATACTTTGCATCTCAATTATTTTCATTGTAAAATTCTTTCTCATGATTTCGGTTATCATTCAAACGCTATGCAATTATTTATGTCAATAATTCTTCAACATTCTAGTATTTTTAATATCTACTATTTTAATAAAAAAAATTTCATAAAAGAATTTAATTCTTTTCATAAATAATAAACTTTTTAGAGGAATTTAATTTTTCTAAATAAAATTTTGTCGAAAATCATCGATTATTAAAACAGATTTTTATAAAATTTTTTACTAAAATTTCAAATATTTTTATAATTTTAGGTGAATAATCAATAATCAATATCATTAAAAAAATTACTTTACATGAATTCAACTCTCTTGAATATAATTTTAATAAAATTCTTTGAAAAAAATTCAACTACTTTTATTTTTATAAATAATAAATTTTTTACAAGAATTCAATTATTTCAAACACAATTTTTATAAAAATTTTCGTTGAAAAACAATAATTTGAAACTATGTTAAATGAACTTAATTTAAATGTTTTACAAGATTTCATTTATTTTAAATACAATTTTTATTAAAATTTTTGAGGAAAAGTAATAATTTAAAACTAAATTTAAATGTTTGGCATGAATATCCAATTTCTTTAAATACAATTTTTATTAAAATTTTTGAAGAAAAACAATGATTTAAAATAACTTTTATAAAATTTGTCAGAAGAATTTAAACAGTTTCGTAAATACTAGAAATTGTAGCACTTCAATAACTTTTAATACAAATTTAAATGAATTCTCTGAAAAATACAACTACACGGAAAAAAAAGTACAACTGAAATGGAGAAATTTTTCGCTATAACAGCCAAACATTTCGTCAAAAACGAGCGAGCGATATTGGCATTATCGTTAGAATGGCGATATTGAATTTTACTTGAAAACAACCTATGACAGAACCAATTTTAATTGCGTAAAAAGTAAAATTAAATGCTCATTTTAATTTTTTTCAATCGTATGTTTCAAATTACAAAAATTTTAAAGTATATTATTGAAATTAATACTATGTTTTAAAACTGAAAACTCAAAAGATGATGTTTATGCTGTCAGAAATTCCAATATGGCTGACGAATTGCACTCAACCAAAGCTCACTATCACTGAATTGGCTAAACTTTTGTATAATGTAGTTAAGTTTAATTCACAACGTTGGTTATGTTGTTCTTTATTTTAATTATATTCCCAATATTGCTCGTTCGCGTCCTGAAATTTTTTTCCGTGTAGGTATTCTTAAAAAATTTATTACAATTCCACGCAAGAAATCAATTAACTTTTAGAAATATTCAAACTTTTTAACAATTTTTTAATTTTCGTATTTAAATAATTGAATTCTCGTATAATTTTCTGAGTAAAAATAAAGAATTTACTCGGACAAGATTTTTTATGGAAATAATTAAATTTTAAATGATTTTTAAATTTAAATCTTTGAAAATTTTTGTTGAAAAGCTAATAATTTTTTTTTAAAAATTCACATTTTAACGTAACTTATTATTTCTATAAAAATTATTCAAGTACTGAATTATTTTTCATTCAAATATGTCAGAAAAATAATTGAATTTTGTAAGAATAGGAAATGTTGTTTTTTTGGACTAAATTCTTGTGAACAAATTAAAAATATTATATTAAATTTTTATGTAATAGAAAATTTCATAAAATTTAATTGAAATAAATTTTGAAGTTTAGAGATATTAAGTTTTTTACTACTAAATATTATTTTTCACCGTAAATGTATTTTGGGGAAGAAATTGTAACTTAAAATTAGGAAAATAATTGAATTTTCTGAAAATTTAGAACTCGTGTAATTTTTTAATTAAAAACAGAATTTCTTACAAATCTTTTTCCCTCCTCAATAATTACTGACATATAATTAACAGTCCCGTTGTCATCATTAAGTTCAATTTTTCTGCTAGTTATGGTTCGCGCACTGACGATCGTGAAAAGACACAAGGTTTTCCATTTTTTTTTTTTTTTTTTTTTTTTTTTTTTTTTTGAAGAGGGGAATTGATTCTGACCACCCACGAGAAATTTGCCGGAAGTGTAATGTCCTCTAATAACAGAGTTTTAACATCGCAGAAAACTTGAGATTTCAGCAAAATTTCGAATCTTCGGCGACAGGAAGTGATATTTTGTTCTGTACTATCTTGCGGTTTGCCTTAATTCGAAAATTGTTCGCTGATGAACAATTTCGAAAATTGTTAATACTGGAGATATAAGTGATTGAAAATTTTACAGACTTTTGGTTTTTCGTCGCAAAATTCGCGTATGAATTCTTTGCGATGAATTGTGACGGATATTTTTTCTGGGTTAAATTGAAGTCCGAATAACTTTTTATTTCAGTTTTTTCGAGTTTTTTCGAAATAATTTTGATTTAATGTTTCAATTATCAAAAATAACATGAAACATCAATTGCATAGCAAAGTTTTCTTGAAAGTGTCAAATTGGTACTAAAGGGAATTAAATTGATGTTAAAAACTTGGGTCAATTTTTTATTTGATCCACTTTTTTGGTATCGATTCGTTACTATTTCATTCTTTTAAGTTAAAATTGTTTGTGAGAGTATTAAAAATCAAATTTTGTGCGAAAAAAACAGAGGAAAAAGTGAAACAAGGTAAAAATGAAGAAGAGGAAAAAGAGAAGAAGAAAAAACAGAAAAATTGAAAGAAGAGATGAAAATAAAAGAGAAGGATAAAAAGAGAAATAGAAAAAGTAGAAATAAAAAAGAAAAAGCCCCTAAAAACTAAAATTCCCGAAAATAATTTCTGACATCTTAATCCCCTTTCCGAAAGGCACTAACAAGCTTTCGTTTCTATAATGTCAAGAGACTAATCGCGAAATAATAAAGATGTGCAAACAAGGTGGACTCAAAATGCCTCCTCCTATCCTTCAAAGTCGTACCTCTCTTAATGACTTTATAATCATACTTCCCGCGTAAAAATAAAAATATAAATATATATCATGAAAGCTTCTTCTGAAAAAAATAAGACATCATCGAGTGACTTTTTAAAAACCAGTTCATCTATTTATTTTTTACTCCCCTTTAAAGGCGAGTGTGTAAGGGACATTAGCGAACAACTATTATGTCAAGGAAGAGCTAAATTATTAATTATACAATTTCCATGGAACGGAAATATAATTATGTTGCAGGTGTTAAGAGGTTAGGCGCCACAAGACACCCTGTGGTGTTTTACTTTACAGCATTTCCCATGCTAGTTACTTTTCATCTTGACTCTCTTTTTTTTTTTTTTTTGATATTACCTCCTTTGAAATATTCGATTTGCAATACGCCATAAAGCAAAATTTTAATTAAATTAATTTGCAACTCTCGTTACGATAAGGAAATATTGCCTCTATGTGCAATTTATCAATTTATGGAATTTGAAAGGCGTATAGTTTAAATTACGATTCCACTGAAAGGTTTAGACTTTTTTTATGCACTGGAACTCTATTAATTTTGTATTTGTAATTTAGTTTATAAATTCAACATCTATTGACTTTTTTTTTTTAAAATACGAATTTTTCACCACATTTTTTCCGAATATTGCAACAAAATAACATATTTTTTGAATATAAAATAAAAATAATCCTAATTACGAAGTTAAGTCCACAACGTTGATCATGTTTAATTTTATTTAAATTTTTTTTCATCTATTCGAATATTATTTTTAATTCAATATTTAATTGTATAACAATTATTAACAGATCATTAAAAACTTTCTCATTTTTTCAAATACTTTTCGTGGCAATATTGATGCGTCATCTTTTATTAATTTTATAGAACAATTTTTTTCGTTGATAAACGTTCTGGACTTCAACGTGGTTCCTAATTTCGATTTTTATGGTGTGAAAACTAACTATGGATAAAATTTTTCAAAAATTATTTTTCAACAACTTTTCCAATGGAATTTTCGAAATATACAATTAAAAACATTTTGAATAATTGAAAGTTTGTAAACTTTATTTACTAATTACTGACTTTTGTCATCAAGTATTTTATTAGAATTTTTGAAAATCATATCAACTTTTGAAGAATTTTGATTGCAAATTTTAAAAATAAATGCATTCTAAAAAATTTTAATAAACAATCTTCAAGTGTAAACTTAGAACTGAAAATTAGTGACAATTCGAATTGAGCTTCTAAATAAATTTTAATTAAACAAAATCATTTAAAATAATTTTAATTTTTCCATTTAAACTTTTTTAATATTTACAATATTTTCAATTACACAGTTCAAAAAATTCAAATACATAAAAAGCAAGTAAAGAAAGCAATGAAAATATTTTAGAATTATTTTTATTATTTTGGAAAAAACAATTAAGTTTAAAAGTTTTTTTATTTTTTCAAATTACAAATTTTTTGAATTATAGAAAAATTATTGCATAAAATTAAATTATTTTGAAAAGTAATAAAAATCGTCACGGAAATTGAATTACGTTTAGAATTTTTCTTAAATTCTCGTCAAAATTTCAATTATATTTGTGAATAATAAAATTCTAATCTTCATAATATATCTATTTTCATAAATAATAAAATACATATCTTTAGAATTTCAATTATCTTCAGTTCAATTATAATCAAATTCCTTAAAACCATTTTTATAAATTAATTAAATTAAATTAAAAATGTTCTTACTAAAATTCTTTAAAAAAATTCTATTACTTTAAAATTTAATTCAAATATTTCTGAAAGATTTTACCAAAATTCAATTATTTGGAAATTTTTCAATTGCATATCATTAAAAAATCTTAATCTTCTAAAAATTGTTTAGTAATATTTTTTTAAAAATTGAATAGAAATAATTATTTTATTACAATTTTTTCGAAAATATTATATTTTAATGTTTTCAAACTGGTCAGTTACAGTTTCAATTATTGTTGAAAATTAAATTTTTGTATATTTAAATAATTGAATTCTCACAGAATTTTCAGAAAATTATTTTAGAAATAATTGATTTTTAATAAAATATATTTTACTATAAAAATAAAAAAATAATTAAATTCTTTTGAGAAATTTTATTAAAATAATAAATATACAAATTATTGGAATTAAGACATTTTTGAAACTAATATTACTTTTATTACTTTTAAAAATAATTGAATTCTTGTGATGAATATTGTTACTTATAAAAGCAATTGACTTCCTCCGTATTACTTTACTATTTATGAAAATAATTAAATCCCTGAAATAAAATTTTTTTAAGCAAATTCTATTTTAAATAATTGAATTGCAGTAAAATTATTATTATTTTTATTTATTTTTTAGAAAATTATTAAATATTCGTGTAGAAATTTGTCGAAATTGTTTTTAAATAATTAAATTCCCTTGAAAAATTATATTAAAATAGTAGAATATTAAGAATAGTTGAATTAAGAAAATTTTTTTTTAAAAATAATTGAAATTTTTGCAAATGAATTTTATAAAAATTCCTGAAAATAATTGAATTTTATTGAAGAATTTTTCTATTTATTTTATGAAATTGATTTAGAAGTAGAAAAAAACGATCCTTCCAATAGCCTAGAAAGTACCAAAAATAATATTATAATATTGACGATATTTTTTTTTTAATTTTTTGAAAATACTTAAATGTCTGCGAAGAATTTTATTAATTTTGAATATATAATTGAATCCTTGTAATGAATATTTGTCATTTATATAAAAATTAATTGAATTTTGAAGAAAAAGTTGTTATTTCTTATGATAGTTGTAATTTTGAAGATAATTTTTCTTTAAATTTTGAGCATAATTAAATTTTTGTAAGAAGAATTTTATTACTTTTAAAAATAATTAATTTTCTGCGCAATCATATTTGTAACTTCTCCAGAATAAAGTGTTTAAAAAATTTTTTTTTAATAATTAATTTAATTTATATTGACAAATTTAACTAATTTTAAAGAAGAATTTGAATTATTAACATTTTTTGGAAAAATCTTCAAAAAAAAAAAAAAACATTTGAAATTCGAATTGAAACTTTTGAAGTTCATCTATATATATATATATATATATATTTATAAAAATTGAAAATATTTAATTATAATTACTCATTAAATAATTAGTAATATGTTTATGATAGTTCTTTAAGAATACATTTAGTTAAACAGAAATTATTGTCAGAAATCGAAAAAAATTGAGTGTTTTGTTATTTTCTATTCGTGGCGATTTTTATAGTTTAATCAAGAAAACAAAAGAGACACGAAAATTCCGTAGTTTCTTATTCTAAAGGTAAATTTAACTTGAATTAATTAAATCCTTAGGAAATTGTAAAATAGATTTTACAATTTTATTTCTTTTTATTTTTTTATATTTAACACAATAATTTACGAAGAGAATTTATTGAACAGAATTCAATATTCTGTAAATTACATTTTCATTTCTCTCGACAGTTGTTTTTTTTTTGCCCTCTCTTTATTTCAACTTCCTCTTTTCTTTTCAAGGAAGAGAATAGTTGTTAACACGTAAATTTTCGCAAAAGAAATACGAAGAAAAGCAATTGTGCGAAATTTGCAAAAGGAATTGAAGCGAGACGTGTTGGTTTAGTGTAACAAGATCTCGTTTTTATAATTTATTATTGACAAGAAGAGAGGAGAGTTGGAGGCAGAGGTTGGCTTCTGAAATCGTTGGAGGGGAAAAATGAACGAGTTCGAAAAGTGTTTTGTGGTTTTGAGAATGAGATTCGTATATATATATATATATATATTGGTGAAAGAATAAGTCGCAACAAATATCAAGTTTGTTCTCGTGATGTGCGAATCAAGAATATTGGACAAATATTGGAACAAGGCGCGCACCAAGTCCTCGTTAGACTTTGATTGGAGAGGAAGCTACTTGTGGTTTTCCATGGAACCAAAGTCGATCATCTCTCTGCTTCCCTTGTTTGTTTAGTCAAGCGACGGTGAAAAGCGTAATTGACTGTCAGGAGTAAAAAAAAAAAAAGAAAAAAAAATGAAAAAGAAAAAATATATTCTCGCACAAAACTGGCCAATGCTGTTTTACACTTTTGCAGTCCATAAACGGCAGTCCACGTAATGTAAAACGATTCTCCATTTTTTTTTCTTCTTGTAAAAGGAAATAAGGCGCACACTATATTCGAGATGCAAGAAGAGAGACCGGTCAATTGAATACAAAGAAATTCTGGGAAATTAGTATGACAAAACAAGTTTTCTTCAATGTAATAGACTTTAGTTTTCTATTCACGCCGTTTAATGAATTTTTTTCTAGAATTTATTTTCACTTTGTAATTGCATTCATTTTTGTACATTTAGAGAAGATAAAAAAAGGAAGTAGTTTTTTAAAAGTTGGAGAGAATTTGTTTCCTTTTTAATTTTCTTCCACTTTGCAAATATTGGTATTCTAAACACTTTTAATAAAATTCTTCGCAGGAATAATAAAAATAAATATAAATAAATAAATAAAATTAATTAAAAAATTAAATTAATTAATTAATAAATTTTTTTCTAAATTAATAAATTCTTTTCAATTAAATTAAATTAATTAATAAATATCTGTCTAAATTAGTAAATTCTTTCTAATTTTCAATTAAATTAATTAATAACTTTCTGTCTAAATTAATCAATTCTTTCTAATTTTCAATTCAATCGTTTTATAAATTGTGCTAAATTTTTTTGCATAAGAATTCAATTATTGTTATAAATTTTATCGAGACAATTGGATTATTTACGAATTAGAATACAATTTTATTAAGAACTAGAAAGAATTGACTAATTTTGAAAAATTTTAATAAAATTTCATTAATATTTTAACTTTTTGAATAAATAAATAAAAAGTATAATTATTTTTCGCATACGCTTTCAATTAAATTCTTCGCAGAAACTTAATTATTAAAAAAAAACCTTTAATAAATTTCTGTGTAACAATTAATTACAAAAAATTTTAAGAAAATCTGAAAATATTCAATTATTTTTAAAAATTGTGCTACAATTTTTCGCAACAATTCAATTATTGCTATAAATATTATCGAGACAATTTACTTATTTACAAATTACAAGACAATTTTATAAAATATTATTTTACATTAATTTTTTGTTCATACACTTTTAATAATATTTTTGCAGAATCTTAATTTAAAAAAAAACTTTTAGTAAATTTCTTTGTGACGATTCAATTAATTTCAAATAATTTTAAGAAAATCTGTGAAAAAAAGTTCAATTTTTCTTATAAATTGTGCTAAAATTTTTCACAAAATTCAATTATTGTAGAATTTAATTGTAAATTGTATAAAAATGAAATCTTTGAAAAAATTCAATTATTTGTGTAAATTTTAATAAAATTCTTCACAGAAAATTATTTCTTTTTTTCGCAAGTTTTTCTAAGATTTTTATTCAAATGAATTCAATTATTTTAAACACAATTTCATAAATAAAAAAAATTGTGTAAATGAATAAATAAATAATAAAAAGTTCGCAGAAATTCAATTATTTACAATTTTTGTTATAAATTTGTTAGCCCTGGTTCAATTATTTTCATAAATCATATTTTTTGCAAGGATTAAATTATTTTTATAAATAAATAGAAATTCTTAACTGGAATTTAATTATTTTCTTAAATAATTAAACTAATATCAGAGTTTCAATTATTTTTTTTATTCGAATATTGTTTATTTTTGCTATTTAAATAATTTAATTCTCGTTGAATTTTTTTTATAATAATTGGCTTAATTGTGAATTTTTAGTTAAAATTTTAGATAATAAGTAAATATTTACACAGTTAAAGGATCATTTTTTAGAAATATAATTAAATTTCAAAAAAAGTTTCAAATTAAAATCTTTGATAATTAAAATTTTTCACACCTACGAAAAACAATTATGTAGAATTAATTTTTCTGGTTTTCTTTTTTGAAATTAAATTTTTAAATATTTGTTGACTTCGAAATTTGCCGTTTTATTTTTCTTTAAATATGAGAAATTAAAAAATATAGTTTAGTAAAAATATACTTACATTGTATTTGTAGCAATTTTTTTTAAACTTAATAGTCCTCGCAGGTTAACAATATACTTTTGTGGTAATTGTCATGTTTTCTGGAATTTATTTTAAACACACGGCAGTCATTAGGCCAATTAACCTACTCGTTTCAAACAACATTACGAATAAGTAAACTATATTTAAAAACTAATTTCACTCATAAATAACGTTACAATATTCATCGCCTGTTTTTAAAGAAAAAATTATTTTTTTCTGCAAGTGTGCTGCAGATTTTTTTTTAGTTGAAAAATATATTTTATTTTTAGTTTATTATTTCATAACTATGTTTAAAATTACAATGAAAGAATACGTAATTTCTCAAAGGCATTTAAATATTTATTTGTATTTAATAATTATTTTAATTTTTTTCCACTGGTTTCATTTTTTTTTTTTTTTCAAAGTCTTATTTGCTGTTGATAAATATTTAATTATCTACTATTCATTGAATTTCTAGAAATATTTATTTACTACTTTCTTGTTTATTAAATATTTACAAATGTTCTAACTATTCAAATCAAAGAATATTTTAGGACACGAAAAAATTATTTGTTTTACAATTAGAAATAATATGGAAAGTACTCAAAAAACAGAAAATACAAGATCCTAAAGTTCTGAACGTTCAAATGAACGAAATTTATTTATTTCTTGTAAAAATTAAATTTTTATTGCAACTGTTTTGTGTTACTGATAAAAAAATTAATTAATGAGTTTGTAAATGTAAAGTTTTAGTTTTGAAATTTTTTTATGATTAGTAATTTATTAAAATATCTTCAATAAAAAATATTTCGTTCATTTGAACGTTCAAAACTTTAGGTTCATTAAAAATTAAATTTTTATTGCAACTATTTTGTGTCACTGACAAAAAAATTAATTAATGAGTTTGTAAATGTAAAGTTTTAGTTTTGAAATTTTTTTATGATTAGTAATTTATTAAAATATCTTCAATAAAAAATATTTCGTTCATTTGAACGTTCAAAACTTTAGATTCATTAAAAATTAAATTTTTATTGCAATTATTTTACTTCACTATCCACAAAAATTAATTACTGAGTTTGTAAACGTAAAAATAGAAAAAATATAATATATAAATTTATATATATATAAATTTATATATATATATGTATGTATATATATATATATATATATATTATATTTTTCATATTATTTTAATTTAATTTATTTTACATTTTAGTTTTTAGATTTTTTATGATTATTTATTTATTAAAATATCTTTATTAAAAAATATTTCGTTTATTTGTATACGTTCAAAACTTGGGGATCATATAGAAAATACTGAGAATGAAAATATTAACGCTGATGCTGAAAAGAAAAGAAAAAATAATAATGAAAATAATAATAATTTTACGGAAAAAAAGCTCTTTAAATTCAAAAATATTGTAAGAGAATAAGCAAAAAATAAAGTAATACGAAATTGGAGATGAAGAAAGAGAATAAAACAAAATAGGAGCAAAAAAAATAATTCTTCTCCAATCAGAGAGATAAAAACTGCAATTCCTTCAAATAAAATAGATATATAAAATAGAAATACAAAATAGATGAATAAAAAGATGAAATTTAATAAAAAAATGGACGAACTGAATTGATTTCGAAGAATGAATAATCTGTAAAAGTTTTATCTCTTCTTTTTTTTTGTTTCCATCCCTCAAGTGATATGATTTGCTTAAAGAATAATATAATATGGTGAATTTCGATTAAAGCGCTATATTTTACTCTGTGTGAAAAATAATTTTCTATTTTATATGTGTAGAATATAGTATACATAATTTATGAAAAATGATTAGGGAGAATGCAGGTGGCTAGAAACGAATTTGCTTGCCGGCGCTGTATTATAATATTCACTTGCGGTTTCATATTATCCATAGCGATCCACATCTCTCACGTTCAGTTGTGAGCGGACCGCGAGGCGCTCATCTTTTGTTGGTTTAGCGATATTACCGATAATTTGACAAACGATCGCCGTGGCCAGCGCGCCATTTATGCCACCATTAACCACGTGTTCCCATTGCTTTTCGTGCTCGATCTCACTTAACCCTTTATTTTCTCTCTCGCTTCGCTCAACTCTCAGCGAGCAGAGATCCTCTCCCGATCGCACTGAATTACATTCTTCTGCGCGACCATCGAATCGATTACCGATACGTACCCCATGAATTCTGCATATGCCAAGTGGAACATAAACTTTGTATTATGTATGGAATTCAAAAATAGTGTGGCTCAAAAAAAATAGTGTAGCTTCAAAATAATAGACGACGCTGAAGTCCACAACGTTTATCAACGAAAAAAATTATTCACTTGATAAATTAAAAAAAAGCAGCAATATTGTTATAAAAATCCCCCAATCTTTTATAACAATATTGCTGCTTTTTTTAATTTATCAAGTGAATAATTTTTTTGATTGGGGGACAATTTTCCCAAAATCCGTTTCCCAAAAAAAACTTTTCCCAAAAAATGTTTTCCCAAAAAAACTTTTTCCCAATATTAAGTTTCCCAAAAAATAAATTTCCCAAAAAATTTTCCCAACATCAAATTTCCCAAAAAATTTTCCCAATGTTAGATTTTTTCCAAAATGGATATTGATTATTGAGTTAGAAGAAAATAAGAAAACATCAACCAAATTTTTCAATAATTTCTCGTAGACAGAAAAAAATATTTTCAATAAAATGGCATTGAAAAAAAATTTAGTTTTGAGTAATTTCAAAGAAGATAATTTTTTGTTATATTTTTAATCTTTAAAAATAATCAATTTAAAAGAAACAATTCAAATAATAATTGAATACTTGCACAATTTTTTCAATTTTAATAAATATATTACAATAAGAGATAAATGTTTTGCTTGAAGAATATTAAATTTTCTTTAATATATGAGAGTGATTTAAAAAAAATATCTTAAAAGAATATTAAATAAATAATTATTGTAATTATTTTATTTTATTTATTATTTCATTATTATTTTTCATTTCATTTTTAATTGATTTATTAAATTTAATTAATTTAATTTAATTAATTTAATTTAATTAATTTAATTAATTTAATTAATTTAATTAATTTAATTAATTTAATTAATTTAATTAATTAATTTAATTATTTCAATAATTAATGAAAATTATTCTGTACTTTATTCAAAATAAAAATATTTAATAAAAATAAAATTTTAACTAACCTTGAATTTGTTGTACGCATTTATTTTTCTGTATTTTTATTTATTAGAATTTAACGCGTATTAATAAAAAGATGTATAATTTAAAAAATAATTAACCAATATGAATTAACAAGAATAGACTTTAAGGTTTTTTCACAATTTCCCTGAAATTAAAATTCAACCGTCTTTTGTTTTTCCGTGAAAAAAAATTCCGTAAAAAATAATTTCCGTGAATTGCCACCTTACGAAAATGTATGTCGCGTTGGATTATTTTTCTTAGGAAATATTTTTTTTGGGAAATTTGATATTGGGAAAAATGATTTGCTTGGGAAATTAATTTTTTGGGAAACTTGATATTGGGAAAAATTTTTTTTTGGAAAACATTTTTTGGGAATAATTTTTTTTGGGAGAATAATTTTGGAAAAATTGACCCCCCACCGTTATAAAAATATTTAGAATAAAATAGATTGATGTTTATGTTTTGATAATAATTGTTATGTGAATAAATATTAAATTAAAAATAATAAAATACATTATAATAATCGTAAGTTTTCTTTCCGTTAGCAAATTATCTGTATTCATTTGTTTTTTGTTTTTTTTTTAAATTAATTTTTGTGGGTTATTGTCATTTTTTTAATGTCAAAAAGAAACAAAAAAAACTCGTTTTATTCACTTCACAAAATTGACAAAAATTCCATTCCATATTTTTTATTTTCCTGACTTTTTCCTAATTTTCATCAAAAATATTTACTTTTTTCTTATCCTGCTAATAAATTTAAATTTATACTACGAATTTTATTATTCATGAAAGAATCTAAAATATTTTAATTCTTGTGAAGAATTTAAAAAAATATTTGAAAATAATTGAATTTTCAATGAAAAATGTTAATATTTATAAAAATAATTGAATTTTTCAGAAGAATTTTATTATTTACAAAAATAATTGATTTCTTTAGGCAAATTTTGTTATTTATGAAAATAATTGAATTTTCTTGAAATATTTTATTATTTATTAAAATAATTAAATTCTTGCGAAGAATTTAAAAAAAAAATTTGAAAATAATTGAAATTTTCTGAAGAATTTTATAAATTTTAAGAAAAATTGACTTTTTTTTTGAAGGATTTCATAATTTATGAAAATAGGTAAATTTTGTTTGGTATATTTTTCTATTTTTATAAAAATAATTGAATTCTTGCGAAGAATTTTTTTTTAAATTTGGAAAATAATTGAATTTTTGGAAAGAATTTTTAAAACAATTTGGAAAGTCAATTTTAGGAAAAATTGACTTTTTTTGGAAGAATTTCAGAATTTATGAAAATAGTTAAATTTTGTTTGGTATATTTTTCTATTTTGATAAAAATAATTGAATTCTTGCGAAGAATTTTTTTTTAATTTGGAATTTGAATTTTTCTGAAAATTTTATAAATTTTGAGAAAAATTGAATTTTTTGAAGAATTACATTTTTTCTTAGGATTTTGTAATTTATGAAAATAATTGAATTCTTTCGAGAAATTTTATTAATAATTGTTGAAAAAATAATTTAATTTCTTTTGAAGAATTTTATTATTTATGAAAAGAATTTAATTCTTTCAAAGAATTTTATTAATTAGGCAAATGATTAAATTCTTGCAGCAAATTTTATTAAAATTGATGAAAATAATTGAATTTTTTTCTAGAATTATATCATAAATTTTTTGAATGATTGAATTCTGTTTGGTTATTTTATAAAAATAGTAGATATTGAAAATCATTGAAATGTGAAAAGTTTTTAAAGATAATTAAATTTTACAAAGAATTCTATTAAAAAATTTGGCAATAATTGAATGTCGGTGGGAAATTTTATTAAATTTTTTTGAAAATAATTGGATTTTCCAAAAAAACATTTTATTATTTATGAAAATAATTGAATTTTTGCGAACGATTTATTAGAATTTTTTAAAATAATGAAATTTCTAAGAATAAATTTATTATTTTTAATAATAATTGAATTATTGTGATGAACATTGTTATTTATGAAAATAATTGAATTTTGAAATGAATTTTATTGAAATACTTCAAAATAATTGAATTTTCGGGAGTAATTTTTTTATTTCTCGACATAATTATGCCGATAAATATAAAAATTATTTAAAAAATTTATTTATTATTTAAAAAAATTTTATTAAAATTATGTTTAAAACAATTAATTTCTTTCGAATAATTTTATTAAATTTTTGAAAATAATTGAATTATTGCGGAAAATTTTATCAAAATGTTTAAAAAGAATTGAATTTCTGTTGAAAATTTTATTACTTTTGAAAAGAATTGAAATCTTCATAAGAATTAAAAAATTTTTTAAAATTACTTAAATTAAAATGACTTGAAATTGTTTACAATAAACATTTGGCTAGTTAAAAATAATTTTCGAATAAATTAAACAAATTTTGTCCGTTGATCAACGTTGTGGACTTCAACTACGTAAATAGTGTAGCTCAGAAAAATAGTGTATCTCAAAGAAAAATAGTGTAGCTCAGAAAAAATAGTGTAGCTCAAAAAAATAGTACAGCTCCAAAAAACGAAAAATCAGTATTTTATACTTGAGCCAAAGAAACATTAAATACTTATTTATTCACAAGGATGTGAATCTGGAATTAATATGGCTCCTTGGAGAAATTTTAATAAAGAGGACATTATATTTAATCTTTCTTGAGTTGTAAAGAAAAAAAAAACTTTACCGGCAGTAATTGATGATTAATGGTCATTAAAGGATAGGAGATTTCCTGAAAGGAATAAAAGTTGCAGATATGATTTTAAAATTGAAATAGGAAAGTCGTATACATATATCTTCCTGGAGCGCATATATGTGTATGAGGAAAGATATATAATAAAATGCCATTATAAAGCCAAACAACAGGTTCATTACAAAGATATGGTAAATGTACATAAGCACATTGTATGTTAACAGAAGGAAATCAACAATTTACGATTTTCATATCTATTCTCTTGTGTAATGAAAATTTATATTTGAAAGGTCGCAAATGATTTTTTACTATCTTGCGCGCATCCTTTGTGGTTTTTTTTTTACATTCATTATATTCTCTGTACTGATCCTTTGATTTTGAATCAGTTAAGATTTTAACTATGATTTAGAAGTTGTATTTAAATAATACAATTTTAGATTAAATTAAATACTTCCTCTATGTGAGGAAGCAATAAGTGACTTTGAATCCGTTTGCTTCTTACCCTTTTTTGGAAGTGCGTCACATTTTATTTAAAAATTAAGTGTTAATAGTAAATTTAAACAGAGCGAAAATGTTTCATTTCTTTAAGTAAATTTTTTAAACATATTCAAACAGAAAAATTTATTCAACATAGGTTGAATTAAATAAAAAATTACTTCAGTATCATAAATAAAAGGAAGGGATTTATAAAAGATTTTTACAGTAAAACGTGAGGTGTTAAAATAACACCAGAATGGATTAAAATAATATGCAACAGTTTAATCGCTCTAGAATTAAATTGACACCAAAAAGGATTACAATAATCTACTTTGGTGTTATTTTTAACTATGAATGAAATTTTATTTTAACTAAAACACCAAAGTCAATGATTTGTCAAAATTCAACGAATTTAGCTTCTCCAGGGAGAATAGTAAGTTAGATAGTAAATTAGTAAATTAGTTACTAACTTAGTTACTAACTTTGTTACCAACTTACTAACACGGAAAATCGTTAGGTATTAAAATAACACCAAAATGGATTAAAATAACACTAAATTGGATTATTTTAATCCTTTTTGGTGTTATTTTAATAACTAACGATTCACCGTGAACTAACTGATATTCAATTATTTTACAAAATTTTAATCAAATTCTTGGCAAAATTTCAATTATTTTCTAAAGTTTTCTAAAGTTTTCTAAAATTTCCTAATTTTCAATATCTACTATTTGAATCAAATTTTCCAAAAGAATTCCATTATTAAAAAAAATTTCAATACAATTCTACGCAAACATTCAATTATTTTAATAAATAATAAATTTTTTTACAGAAATTCAATTGTTTACAAATATTTTTTTATAAATTTCTTCACAATAATTCAATTATTTTCATAAATAATATTTCTACATGGATTAAATTATTTTTATAAATAATAAAATTCTTTTAGGAATTCAATTATTTTCATAAATAATAAAACTCATTGCAGAATTTCAATTATTTTCAATGCAATTTTAATAAAATTCCTCGAAAAATGTAATGATTCTTAAAAATCTTATTAAAATTCGTCCAAAGAATTTGATGACTTAAAAAATTTGTTGATAACATTTTTTATGAGAATTTAATTTCAAGAAACTTGAAATCAATAAATTATTTATTTTTCTATTTAAATAACTGAATTCTCGTAGAATTTACTGATAAAAATGGTTTTAAAAATGAATTTTAGTTAAAATTTTAGATTATACTTAAGTATTAAAAGCATTATATAACGTGGATTTTTTGAAATACTTAAATTTTGAAAAAGTTTCAAACAAAAATCATTGAAATTCTTAATTTTTCATATTTTTGACAAAAAAAATTCTGTAGAAATGATTCTTTTGAAAAGTTTAATAGGATTTTTATTGAAATTATTTCAAGTTTTTTTCAATATTTATTTCATTGCAGAATTTACGAATAATTGAAATTTTGTAAATTTGAATTGTAAACGACTAAATTTGAAAATTCTCATAAAACTTCATCGCAGCGTTTTAATTATTTGTCATACAATTATAATTAAATTCCTTGAAAAAAGATAATTATGTTCATGCAAGTTTTAATAAAATTCAAACAAAATAATTGAATTATTAAAAAATTTGTTACTAAAATTCTTTATGAGAATTGAATTTTGAGAAAGATTCAATTATTCAATAAATTATTTACTTTTGCATTTAAATAATTAAATTCTTGTAGAATTTTGTAATAAAAATTTATTTTCATTTCATAAAAATGAATTTCAGTTAAAATTTTAGATTATAATTGAATATTAAAATGAAATATAGAGTGAACTTTTTGGAAATAATTGAATTTTGAAATTATTTTTGAAAAAGTTGAATTGGATTTTTTAATATTGTTTGAAGTTTATATTTTCTAATATGTATTTAATTGAAGAATTTAGGAATAAAAATAAAATTATTTATAATTAAATTATAGGAATAAAAATTTCGTGAAATTGATTAATTAATTATTAATAAAAATAATATATATATATATATATATATATATAAAAAAAGTAAAATTGTAGTTAAAAATTTTTGAAAATAAAAATTGAATTGAAATAATGAAAATTTATAGTTATAAATAGTTTTAATAAACTAAAATTTCATTAATTATTGTAAAAAATAACACCAAAATTGATTATTTTAATACTTTTTCGTGTTAATTCAATCTGCAACACTTTTTTATACCTCACGATTTACTGTGTTTAAATTTTCATTCAGATCTATAAAAATCGACGAATGTTACTTATATGTCAATTGAAGAATTTATTTTCAATTTGAGAAACTTGTTAAAAATTCATTTTTTGTTATCAATTATTAAAATGATTTCCGTTTCACGAACACGGATAATAAATTAGTGGACGTTGTATATATGAAGACATATAGATATGAAAATAAACGTCGTCGCAACATGAAGGATATTATATTAACATTTTCCGCAATCAATATATATTTAGTATATATAATAATTTTAAGAGTGTCCATAAAATAACTTGCTTAAAAGGAACTCTTGTAAAGATAGCGCAAGTGGATGAGAGATAACTCGCTCATTTACTTAAACATATAGACAGCTAAAGTTAAGTAAATTAACGTCTTATCTATGTCTACGTCACTAAAGGGGTTAATTCAACTGCAAAGTGACTGATATCCAATAAGCAGTATTGAATAGTGTGAGGTCTTAAATAACTTCTATTCTATTTCAATCTTTTTTTTTAAATGCAATATACATCATTTTTAATATTATTAATATTGTTATTACTTAACATTATTAATAATATTAATATTATTCATTACTATTAATATTATTAATATTATTCATTACTATTAATATTATTAATATTATTCATTACTATTAATATTATTAATATTATTCATTACTATTAATATTATTAATATATTAATATATTTATATATTTATTTGCAATAGCAGTTTTTAAATACAAAATTGTAAAAAAATCGAAAGAAGACTTTGATCTGTATGATTTTAGTAATTTTTAATTCCGTTTGCTTAACAATAAGTCTTTCGATTCCCGTTTGAAGTTAATATTCCTTTCTTTAAAAGGAGAAAAAGAAGTAAATTACATCAGTGCTGAAAAAAAACTTGACTACGAACTTGTTCATCGATAATTAGAAAAAAAGGTACAACAAATTTTCAGTATAACGATTGTGGAGAAAAAACATAAAGATGTTAGAAATAAGAATAGAGTAGAAGAAAAGCTGTGACAAAACGGATTCAACGGATAAATTTTTCAATTTATATTTTACAAAATTGATGATTCTATTTAGACATTTCATTGTCTCGGATTATTTTCCAATAGGGGAAATAGCTTTGACCTATTATAGGAAAATTCGTCACGCGGCTTCAGTTTATGTATTGGTAGCAACAACAACAACTACAACATATACATATATACGAATCAATTTCTTTAGTTCGTGTATTTGAAATGAAGTAAGCAAAGCGTGCTGTATATGTATTACAAGGTAGTTTTTAATTCTTTGTGATTAACAATTATGAAAAAAAAATGTTTGCGTCACGATGAGGGCTGCACCCCCTAGGGCGCTACTTCATTACACCAGTTTCGTTTGTATGTTAAGATGATGATGACTCTTGTGAATTTTCTTTACAGCTCGACTACTATATTACATTCGTATTAAAAAATATATGTTCATATATTGAAAAATACACATTTACATTGAAAAATAAACATTCACATGTAAAAAATATACATTCACATGTAAAAAATATACATTCATATGTAAAAAATATACGTTCACGCATATAAAAAATATATGTTCACATGTAAAAAATGTATGCTCACATGTAAAAAATATACGTTCACATGTAAGAAATATATACATTCACATGTAAGGAATATACATTCACATGTAAAAAATATACATTCACATGTAAAAAATATACATTCACATGTAAAAAATATACATTCACATGTAAAAAATATACATTCACATTTAAAAATCTAGACACTTAACTATAATTGTATTGGTAACTCTTTAAGTATAAAGGTCGTGTACATGTATACGCAAATCGATAATCTAACTATAAAAAAGGCCTCAGGCGAAAAATTGCCGCTGATGAATGAACAAACGACTAATATGCGGAGAGAAAAAAAACCGAAGCCCTGGAGAAAACCTTAAGGAATCAAAGCAAGCAAAGTATAACCTTCCCCCTGCCTTAATTAAGAGCAGTAAACGAATCAAATTTTTTTTGCTCAACCTCAATCCTTTTTTTGTGAGTATACACAGTGGTCGACTCGTTTTTCTTAGCGCACGAAACGGTAAATTCGAGTTTAGACTGCTTAGCCGTGACAAAAGGATTACTGGATCGATTTTCTAGAAAAGACACTCCTCAACTTGCGGTGTAGAAATAAAATTTTGAATCCTTTATAGGCAAAGATCCTATGAGTTGCTTCTGAATACCGTACCTATAGATAAAAATCATTATTAATAGAATTATCAGATGTTTGTTGTGTTTCGAATTATAATGTTTACAAAAGAAAACATTTATTTTTAATCTCTATAATAAAGATTAAAACTAAATGTTAATTATATATAATACTATGCGTTCGGTATTTATACTACCGGTTCGGTTATACTACCGGTAATCTAGGTTCACAAATTGAGGCAAATTTTATCAAAATAGTTGCGAAGGAAAGTTTTGATAAATTTTTTCTCTTAATTTGACAACCGTATACAGAAAAACTGTGTTTCTATAAAGTAAAAGAGATAAGGGAAAGGTTCAGAGAGAGAGAGAAAAGGCCAAAGAGAGGAAGACAGAGCAGTAAAAAAGAGAAAAAAAACCTGTTCAAAGTTAATAATTTTTCGACTCGCATTTTTTCTTCCTTTTCTCGAAAATAAGCCGAACGAATGGAAGGACAACGGGCGTTAATTAGACAAGGCGCACTTCCGGTTCAACTAAGTGCATACCTATCTTGTGTTAGCTACGGCTTCTTGCTTGAGCAGCCCTGTCGTATTGCGCGCACACAGCAACAAGAATAAATGGTTATATAGTCTAAAACTTACAACTTCCGTCCGATACGGTATTATTCTTATACTTGATGACAATCACATCGTTTGCATTTGCTTCTATATAAAAAATACTTTTCCTTTTGCTAAGCAAAATAATAATGAATCGTGCAAATACAAAGTGATTAATGACAAGTTGCACCAATTTATAGCGTTGATTACCAGACTAATGCTCGATAACGGTCAAGTCTGAACAATTCACTCTCTGTTACTATTCTTACCTCGACTTCTGTTTGTCAAATTAAGAAACGAAGTAGATTTTATCTCTTGGAATTTATTTCAACAATTTTTTTTTCTTGCTTTGCAAATTGAAATTAGAAATGCTATTAAATGTTATTCTCTTATTCTTGCGAGGCTAATTTTGATTCAGTTGTAGCTATAACTCTTCCTGGGGGGATATAAAATAAATCCATTAAAGTGGTCATTATTTTTGACTGAACATTGTTCGAGTACAGAACATCAGATTGTTACGATTTTTTTGGCAATTAACGGAAAACATTCGTAATTTACAGAATTGTGTACAGAGTTATATTTTTGGTATAGAGGAAGTATTTATTTTGAGTATATGGTAGTACAGTATAGTATACAAATTATGGTATATACAAGACAAAAAGTTGATCAGCTTGATGAATTCCATTCCACAGACTCTTAATTTCGAGTCGGTAGCAGCAATCGATCATGAAGCGATCAGATAAAAGGAGAGAATTGTATGGGAGCAGTTTGATTGACTCTGGCGAAGCTGCAGATAAGTTCACCGCATGGGGCACTGGTAATTATCGGGACATCATCGACGTTTGAGAATCTTTAAAAAGTGCCGATACATATGCGTTGCCTTATTATTGAACGGTAGTGTCATTGAATATAGTGTAATAATTATATAGTGACTTATATACCAACTGCTGTGATGAGATTTCAGTTGCATCCTTTACCACCACCGCTGAGAGTCAATGCTGATTGGGGAATGAGTAATTCATTTATGGATATACTGTAGCACACCTGATGTGGGGCGATTCCTTCTTTGGAATGTGTATTATTTTATTTCTATTAATGATTTATTGAATGTTAGTCATGTTTCGTGTGAAATCAACAGAATTCTGTTGTAGTGGTAATGGATCTATGTTTGGTTTTATTAATAATAGATAGTAATTTGGTTTCTCCTTTCTGTTCTAGGTGAGTCTCGCTTCGATATTTGGATTTTCGTTCGCATTACTCGTTAGGAGCAATTTCGGTGAGTAATTTATTATCTTTAGATTTACGAATCCACGATTTACGAATTAACGATTTCTGTTAAGGAGAACTTATGGAACCTAGAACTTTTCTTAAGGTCATGTTATTCAGTGGTCACGTGTCTCATATACTTTCCTATGGCAACACGTGACCACTGAATAACATAACCTTAATGGTAGATCTAAAAATTCGGAACGTAGTTGCGCTGACTTTCGTTTCTTTAGGAACAACATTAGAACCTAGAACTTTTCTTAATGCGCGGCAAATCTGAAATTTTGGAACATAGTTCTAGACTTTCGTTTGTTTAGTAACAGTTAGAACCTAGAACTTTTCTTAATGTGGCAAATCTAAAAATTCGGAACATACAGACTTTCGTTTGTTTAGGAACAATATTTTTCTTAATGCGGCAAATCTAAAACCTCTAGGACTTTTCGTATTGCGTCAAATCTATAAACATTCGGAATATGCAGACTTTTGTTTGTTTAGGAACAATATCAGAACCCAGAACTTTTCTTAATGCAACAAATCTAAAAATTCGGAACATTGCTGACTGCAGGAAGCTCTTTAAATTTCTTACATATAGTTAAAAGTTAATCAATCAGCATTATCAATGAGTGCTTAAGAGTACATTAAGTATAAAGTAGACGCTCTCGAATAGCAACTTTGTCAGAGATAAAGATCGTCTTGATCATCATGTATAGTAACGATGATGATTATTGTTGTGTGCGGTAATCAAGTTTTGCAGTATTTGCTGCGCTCCGAATCAGTTCAATCAGAAGTATTTGGCTTGACAAATAGAATCCTAATGATGATAGTTTATCTCATCGTCTCGTCTCTCATCATGACGATCAATCAACATTTGGCCAAGCTGATGCCAACCTGATAAAATCGAAATTATCAAAGAAAATATTCATCTTGCGATCATTGACCTTGATGGAGAAACATCTTCAATTACCGTATATTTAAAAAGATCACAAAAAATACTCATTAGTATCAATACTCTTTAGTATATATACATTAGGGTTATATCGAATTAAATTTAATCGATACCACAATATTGATTATAGTACTAATAGCAATTGAAACCAAACCATGATTTTATTAAAATTATGAACAATTTTGGTTTAATTTCACTGTGCTTTTGTTGTTATAATTTTGTTACCGATTGTATAGTTATGCTATAAATCATTAGGATCAATTTTAATAGCTGTAAGCAGTATTGTACTATATGACAGTTTTGTCATAGTTCTGGTTTATTAGCTTTGGTACGTATCAATTTGTTAATTTGGTATCAGGTTTGGATAATTGTGGCACTAATCTAAAATTTGGATATTTTTAGTATTTGCTTTGCAGTTTCGATTTTTCGAAAGCGTAGAATCTGTAACAACAAAACTGTTTGATGGATTGTTGATTGGTATAAGTACAAACATTAATTAATCGAACTGTTTTGTATTTGTTGCAACTCAGTATCAGTTTTGGATCATTTTAGAACCTAACTGTTTCAATTTGGTACCAATTTGGTACCAATTTGGATAATTTTTGTACCAGTTTTGAATAATTTTGGTTCCAGTTTTGGATAATTGTGGTACTAGTTTTGAATAATTGCGTGGCACCAGTTTTGAATAATTGTGGTATCTGTTTCGAATAATTGTGGCACCAGTTTTGAATGATTTTGGAATTGCTTTTGGCCAATTTTTCGGAACCAATTCGGCATGAAAAAAATCATTTTTTGACACGTTCGAGAGATGAGTACCGATAGTAAGAGACACGGTATAGTAGAGAATGGTCTCTCCCAGCAGAATTGCATTAAGGCACAACTCGTTCCCACAATCATGGGCGTGGATTTCTGACATAAGCAACCGACGACAGCGCACTGAGATCAGCTGACGATTGGTTGCTGGCGGCATGTAGAGGCGGAACTTGGTTTACCCAGCGGGCGTTTCGCCTTGACGTTCTTTTTACACTCGAGTGAGAAACCAGTGGGGGAACCATTCTGAGCTTCCATCCACTGGAGGAGCCACACTGGTTCACGCAACCGCGGCGAACACTCTGGAGAACGCGCAGCCGTACACCTCCAGTTCTGCCCAGTATACACACTTGTTACGGTGCGTTCCGTTTTGTTCGGCTCGTCCTCTTTATTGCATTTTGCACACATTCGCACACATTACACTCATACAGACTCATACACTCTCTTATACGCATATACTTTATACTCGTACACATATAGACAATCGTGTACAAATACAACAACACATGAGTGATACACAACATCAAATCTCCCATCCAGATGGCAAGTCGTTAAGGTCAAGTCGTCGTATTTTTGTTGTTCTTCTTAATTGATGTGAGTGAACATTTGGTGAACTTTGTGCAATCTCATCATGAGCAAATATTAACACTTTGTGCGCCTGATCGTGTTTTGAGCGGAAACGATTTTCGTTTATATACAAAGTTGACGTTTTGATCATCTCGCCAGACGGCGACGAGTAAACCTGTCGACGCATCAAGGTAGGTTCTTTATAGTTTGGTATTTTTGCCCTACGGTTTTTTTCGTACTGCGAACATTTATTTTCATTCATTCAGTTTTGCTTGCTTGTTTCTTTTTCTTGTCGTTGGCAAATTTGTGTTTTATTTATTACCGATATGATTGTTAGTGGAATTTTAATTGTAGTGTTTACTTAATTTTTTTTTGTTTGCATGATGTTTATTGTTAATCCTTCTTGGAATTTTTGTTGTATTGTTCATTAAAATTATGATTCTGCGGTTTTGATCCATTCGTTTAATGATCATTTCGTTTACGAACAGTTAAATGTTTCTTGAAGTTTTCTTGTTTGTTTATTGATTTGTTGTTTGTTTATTCGGTGATTAATTCCTTATCGTCAATTTGATTCGGCTTGGAATTTAGTCTTGTGATGAATTTTTGACTGTTCTTTTGGTCATTTGTTTATTCAATCTGTTAATATTTCTTCATGAAATTTTTGTCGTACTCATTCAATTTTGCGTCCTTTGATGTTTATTTATTACTGATTTGATCGTTTCTGAAAATTTTGTAATAGTTCGTTCTCCAATATTGTTGATTACTAACATGTAGTAGCAAACTGGGAGCAAGAATATCAAATGGATACAAACATTTAAATCAGTTGCATATAGTTTTGGTATCATTTGATATACTTTTGTCGTAAATTTGGAGCTTTTAAAATCATTTTGATACTTTTGGCGTCAGTTTGATTCTTAAGGTATCGATTTGATACTTTCGGTACCATTTTGACACTTTTGGAACCATTTTGACACTTTTGGAACCATTTTGACACTTTTGGAACCATTTTGACACTTTTGGAACTAGTTTGACTCTTTCGGTACCAGTTTGAAACTTTTGGTGCCAGCTTGGCACTTCTGCTTTGGTTTACTATACCCCAGTTTTTTTACGGATATCAAATTAAGACAAAACAAACCTAAAATTGTTGCAAAGCAACGTTCAGGTTCGTTTTTCGTCTCAATTTGCAATCCTTAAAAAATAAAATCGCTTTTATACTTTTTGTACTTTTGAATCAAAACAATAAACGAATTACACTGCGGAAAAAACGTCATTAACAATAATCGCTTTCATGAATCAGTGCGCGAAATTTCAAGTATATACTCACTTTTTCAATGAAAACCATATATAATAAAACATGAACCGAACAAAATGATTTTGATAATGAGACATTTATTATCCGCGTTGATTTCAAACAAATAACACCAATTTCGTGCAAACAATGTTCTCTCGCACGTGAAAGGAGTAGAGAATGCGCGCTTATCGGCGGCTATTGTATATTCCACTTGAGCATATATATAATTTCTTTCTTTTTTTTTTTTTTTTTGAATCGTCTATATAGTTTCGACGATTGGATGTGTGAATGTAGAGAAAGAACAATAATGGACGATCGTAAAACGTTCGCACAATGCTTGTTATGCGGATTGTTGCAGAGTGTGTCTGTGTGTGTGTATGGGTTAATGTGTCTTATCGGTGTTAACTTGGTATCCCGAACTCTCACGTGATTGGTCGATTTAAAACTATATAATAGCAAATTATTGTCGAATAACCTTTCATTTGCAATGGAGTTAAAGATCTTTATCTATAGTTGTGTGTAGGTATATTTCAAATGTTAACGAACCTTGTTTGTCTATATGTGATGTGTGTATATGTTAATTTCGGAAATAATTCTTCTTTTTATTTAATTTCGTTCATTTTGTATGATAATAAGTTCCTTATATTCCTGAATTTGGAGTCAAAAATTATTATTTCAAATTTTTAGGAATCAAAATGTATTATATAATTTATAACCATTTTTATTATATTATAATTTTACCTCTATTTCCTAGAGAAATAGTTTATTTCGACACTTGACAATCACAAAAAATTTATTCTTCAAATCTCAAGTACTATTTATACAAAATAAAATTCTTCCCAAAATTTCGATTAAGAATTAATAAAACTTCCACAGGAATTAAATTATTTATAAATTTGATAAAAATTTCTTTGCGAAAATTTAATTATTTTCATAAATAGTCAAATTCATCTCTGAATTTCAATAATTTTTAAATACAATTTTAATCGAATTATTCGAAAAATCTATAATTATTAAAATTTATTAAAATTCGTTGAAAGAAATCAATTATTACAAATTTTATTGATAAAATTCTTGATGAGAATTCAATTGAAGAGTTGGATGATATAAGAATAAATTATTTATTTTTGTATTTAAATAATTGAAAAATTCTTAAATTATCTGAAAAAAATGTTGTTAAATTTTTTTTTTTTTTTGCAAAGATTCAATAATTTTTTGATATTTTTTTTTTTTTTACAATTTTCGTGATATTTTCCAAAAAGAAGTGAATTATTTTGTAAAAAATGTTTATAAATTTCTTGCTAAGAATTAAATTATTTTCACAAGTAAGTAAAAAAATTATTCTGTGAAATGCAATTATTTTGAAAAAAAATTTAAAAGAATTTCTAAAGAAAATTTAATTGATTTCATTAATAATGAAACTCTTCGGAGGATTTCAAATATTTCTATTCAATTTTAAACGAATTCTTTGAATTATTGCAAACATTTTTCACAATTTTATTAAACTTTTTCGAAAGAATTCAAGTAATTAGAAATTTTTGATAAAATTCTTGATAAGAATTATTCAATTCTTGAATAATTTATGTATTTCTTTTTATTAAATAATTGAACTTCGGTTGAGAATTTTGAAATAAAAATTGACTTAAAAATAAATTTTTGTTTATATTTTAGATACCTACTGAAATATTGAAATAATTATAGCTTGAATTTTTTGTAATAATTAAATTTTGAAATGTTTTTAAATTAAACTGTTTGAAAATTTGAATTTTTCATTCTTTTTACTTCCAATTCAGAAGAATTAATTTTTTTTTAAAAAGTTTTATTGAGTTTTTTTGGAATTATTTTTAGTTTTTATTTTCTAAGATACAATTGAAGAATTTGCGAATAATCGATGAAATTTTGTAAAATTGACTTGTGAACAAATCGAATTGAAAATTCTCAAAGAATTTGAATTCAAAATTTATTTTCAAAAATTATTTTTAAAAAATTGATTTAGAGAAGAATTTTAGTTAAAAATTTAGAAAATAATAATTAAATTTAAATGATGAACGTAACTTTTAAGATGTTAGAGTAACAATGTATATTTGTTTAATATAAAATAATTATTTTATCTCTCGATTATTTTTAATTATTACAAAAAATGAAGAAATTGATCACGCCGAGACGAAGATGAATTTTATTATTTATAAAAATAATTGAATTCCAGAGAAATTGTCATTAATTAATTGGAATTTTGCTAAGATTTTTAACGTCGGTGAAGTTTGCAACGTTTATAATCAACGATTGAAGGGCAAAAATTAATTTTCCTACCAAGAAAACAACATTTTTTGTTCATAAATATTTTTTTTGTGAATTTTATTAAAAAAAGATTAATCGTTCTATTTTCTTTACAAAAATTTTGTAAAAATTTGCTTAAAAAATAATTTTCTTTTGAAATCGTTGACTATGAACGTTGTAAACTTTACCAATGTGATTTTTTAAAAAAATTTTTGAAAATAATTCAATTTTGAAGAAGAATTTATTATTTATAAATTATAATGATAATTGAGATTATGACAAGAATATTTTTTTATTTTTTAAAAGAATTATTACTCTAGAAAATAACTTTATTTCTTCAGAAAGTATTAATTGAATTTCTGCAAACATCTATAACTTTTCAAGAACTTATTTTTTACTCCTGTTTTAAAGTAAATTTTTTTTTACATCCATTAGTTATTAATTTTTTTGAGTTTTTTTAGAATTATAGACATTTGTAAATTAATGTTAGAGAACATTTTTTCGAGTATCTATATGATCCATGGGTTTTGAACGTTCAAATGAACGAAATACTTTTTATTGACAATATTTTCAAAAATTACTGATTACAATATAAAATTAATAGCATAAATTTTATAATTAGAAACTTTGTAAATAATTTTATTCATAGTGACAAAAAATATTGTAATAAAAACTTAATTTGAAGAAGAAAAAAATAATTTTCATTCATTTGAACGTTCAGAACTTTAGGATCATGAGCATCTTATAAATTTTAGAGCGAATTATAGAATATGTTCCGTAATATGATCCCCAAATTTTTCTCTTCAAATGAACGAAATACTTTTTTATTGAAGATATTTTAATAAATTACAAATCATAAAAAAAATTAAAAACCAAAATTGTACTTTTACAAACATAGTAATTAATTTTTTGGACATAGTAAAGCAAAATAATTGCAATAAAAATTTAGTTTTTAGAAGAAATAAATATAAAATTCAGTCATTTAAACGTTCAGAACTTTAAGATCTCTGTTTTTATCTATTTTTACCAAAGTTCTTCGACAATTTTAAATTCAGTATTTGTTTGAAATTCGATTTTACGAAATTTTGATTATATAGAATTTCTTCAATAAAATGTACTTATTAGAAAGTAAAAACATCAAATAAGTTTCAACATAGTTCTGACTAAAATTTTTAAATAATAAAATTAGTTCTATAGAATTGTTAATTAAATGTACAAAAGCTTCACATTTTCAAAGATTTTAATTTAAATCCGTTATAAATTTTAAATAGGTGTCGAATTAAAATTTTTAAAATTCAGGCTACAATGTTTTAAAATGTTTAAATTTTATCTGAAATTGATTTTTAAGAAAATTTTTATTACAAAACTCTACGAGAATTAAACTATTATTTAATCACAAATATTAAATCATTGATTGTTTTTTAAAGTTATACTTTTTTATTGAAGATATTTTAATAAATAAAAAATTATAAAAAACTAAAATTTTACTTTTACAAACTCAGTGATTAATTTTTTGGACATATAGTGAAGGAAAATAATTGCTATGAAAATTTAGTTTTTAGAAGAAATAATTAAATTTTGTTTATTTTAACGTTCAGAACTTTAGGATCTTTAAAGAGTCAGGAAAAAGGTAAAATATTTGTCTGGAAATTAGGAAAAAAAAATTTTTTTTTTTGTGCAACTTTGTAAAAGACTTTATTGAATTAAATTATTTTTTAAAGAATCGTTTACAAAATGAATAATATACTAAACACGCGGTGAAAAAATATACAAGGTATTCTGCTCGTTTCCTTCTCTTTTTTTTCATTCTCTTCAAGTGCAGGATGATAACATGCAAATGAGAGGCTGAGAGGAAGATTAGTGACCCTTTGGCTCTGCGGGTGGAACGAACAAAAACCGTAATGCACTCTATATATGAGAGACCATGTCCTAAATAAGGTTAGGCACTCACAAACACAAACACACACAATCCAATTATGGGCGGGTCGTTTTCGACCCCGAAAGTAAATTGCGAACCACTATACGTGTGTGTATGTATATATAATGCACGAGCGTGTAATTTATTGGAACCGACAATATTCTAATTAAACACTCCAATTAATAAGGAAGGAAATTTATAATATATACCTCTAGGAGAGAAGTTGATATCGCGCGCGAGCGTTTATAAATATATTTAATACTTGTTAATAATGTTAAGTTGGGACAGTTTTATCGACACGGATAGACACACGAAAAGATAATGCCAAGTTATCGTCACTCGTTTCATTATAGGAGTTTCAAGTTCTACTTCTGACGTGCGAGTATACACGTAAGAATTTCATTAGCTTAATTACAAGGAAGTGTAATTGCGAGGCAAAAATCGATTTATCCGCACAGTCGGGCTTGCAATTAGAGCGTAACGCAAGAAAAGTTAAAAGTCCATTTGCCTCCTATCTCCTTTTGCGCCAATCCATTATAATTTCAATTTTTAAATGAGCCTAATTCGACTATATCACCGGGAGTTTTTTTTTTCGTTTTTCCCCTTTTTTCTTATTTTCTTTTTTAATTTTTATTTTTTTCTGTTCCAACCAAACGTAATTTATGCGAATTGAATAAAAATTAATTTTTCTGTCCAAGCGGGTAAGAATTTGTTGCTACAAATTTTGCTAATTTAGTTCAGGGTGTCTTCTAATCGCGAAATAGCCACGGAATTTTGTGACAGATTTTGGGAATTTTTTCACCAAATTAAAATAAGTTTTTTTATATTTTAATTTGTTTCTAAAAAATCGCTTTTTATTTCAATTTTTATATAAATTAATATACTGTTCTCTGAAATTTGAATTAGTTTAAAATAATTAATTTTAGAGTAAAAAATCAGTGACTGATTCAAATATAGGTAAATAATTTGTTTAAAATTGTAGAATTAGTAGAAATTTTGTAATATTTAACTGAAAATAATTAAATTTGTTAAAGAATGTCATTAGGAACTTTTTAGCAAATAGAATTTTCAAAATATTTTTGTTTGATAATGGAATTTACTTAATTAATTTACTATTACATATTCTAATCAAAAATCTTTAAATGTAAATTTAAAAATGAAAATTAATCTAAACTATCCTCTAACTTTTTAAAATTCAATAATTGCAGTATTTTTGTAACTAAAATTATTAAAATTTTTGAAAATAATTGTTCAAGAATTGCAATTGAAAATTTGTTAAGTAATTAAACTATTAAATTATAAATTTTTACGAAAAATCATTAAATATAAATTTAAAAATGTAAATGAATGAAAATTATCTTTTGATTTCTTAAAAATTCATAATTTCAGTATTTTTGGAATTAAAATTGTTAACAATAAATTTTTAAAACCAACTGTTCAAGAATTATAATTGCAAATTTTTTAAGTAATTACATTATCATTATAAATTTTTATGAAAAATTTATACTGTATAATTATTTGTAAATTTAAAAATGTAAATGAATGAAAATTATCTTCTGATTTCTTAAAAATTCATAATTTTAAGTATTTTTGGAATTAAAATTGTTAAAAATTTTTAAAACCAACTGTTCAAGGATTATAATTCCAAATTGTTTAAGTAATTAAATTATTATTAAAAAATTTAATGAAAAATCTTTAAATGTAAATTTAGAAATGAAAATTAATGAAAATTATCCTCTGATTTTTTAAAAATCAATAATTTCGGTATTTTTAAACTGAAAATTGTTAAAATTTTTGAAAATTAACTTTTAAAGAATTTTAAGTAATTTGTCTTTCAAAAATCGCTTTTTATTTCAATTTTTATATGTCTTTATACTTTGTCTTTAAATTTGAATTAGTTTAAAATAATTAATTTGTCAGTAAAAAATCAGTCACTGATTCAAATATAGTATGTAAATAATTTAAAAAAAAATAATCGAATTAATAGAAATTTTGTTAAATTCAACAGAAAATAATTAAATTTTGTAAATGAATTTCATTAGAAACTTAAACAATTAGAATTTTTTAAGTATTTTATTTAAATAACTGATAAATAATTGAATTTTATAAAAAGTCACGCGTTCTAATTTATTCATGTTTCTTGAGGCGAAAATTAACAATTTAAATTTTTATTACTCAATTTAATAAAAGATACACTGTTTTATTTTTTTTCAAATTGAATTTTCCCAAAAGTTTTATATTGAAAATTCTGAAAAATAATGTTTTTTAAATTTTTCAATTCTATTGTTTCACGATAATTGAATTTTTAAAAACAATTGAAAATCTTTGAAATAATTGAAATTTCTTTACATTTTTTTTTTTGAAAAATAATTAAATTATTTTCAAGAATTTTATTTAAACTTTCCGAAAATAATTTAAAAAAGTTTAATTTATTTATTTTCCAAAATTTTAATTAAAAATATTTAAAACAACATTAATTTCAATCTATTTAAAGAAACATGTCAAAATAATTTAATTATTCATAAAAACTATAGTTAAAAATGTTTGTAGTTATTTGTAGATTTATCTATTTTCAAAAGTAAATGAATTTAAATTTGATGAGAAATAAAAACGTCAAAATAACCGGAAATTTTGTTTCCGTCGGATGGAAAATTTTTATCTCTGCGTAGCAAAAATTAAGAAAGCATTAATGAAAATTTAGTAGTAAACTGAAAAAACAATATATTTGATTCAAATAATCGATTTTTTATAAGAAAATTTCGATTTGTCACACTTTTTTCCCAAATTGTAAAATAGTTTAACAAAATTTGATAAAAATAATTAAAAAAATAAAAAAATTTAATAAATAAAATGAAATATAGAAAAATTAATAAATTTATATTCAATTATAATTAGGAATTAATTGTTTATACGAAAACAAATTTTTTTCAAAGCAAATTTAATAAATATAAAAATAGTAAAGTTTCATCGCTTATTTATAGATACATTTGAAACTTTAGGGATAATGGAAAAGTTTATTTGAAATTTTCATATAAATACTTTTTTTTATACAGTACTGGTGTAAATTGGAGGAATTATATTGAAAAATTATCTTTTCATGAATAAAAAGAGAAATCTTGCCTGTTTTTGTCCGCGGTTTCGATGTGCGAATATAATAAACAGTAATATTATATTGAATTGCGTCACATCCTTTTTTTAAGGGCCTTTTTGTATATACATTTTGTGCGCTCAAATTGAACGCTCTAGAGAGTCGAAATCTCATTAATTTAAGTTGCGCGCAATTGATTTCCCAATAATTTTTCACCGCAAATTATTATTGATATTAAAAATTTGTAATTTTATCATGAAAATCGTTAAGTGGTCTCTAATTAGGAGACATTTTTTCTACAATAATGAATTTCTGTGAACAATAAAAATTGCAGGAGAGGAAAAATTATGAGGAAAAAAAAATTTTTTTTTTTACTTTGGCTCTGTTTAAAAATTTCTTACAATTGCAAGTTGTAATGGTAAAATTTACATTTAAAAAAGTAGATGAATGAAAATTAAATCTCTAATTTTTTTGAATTTAATATTTTCAGTATTTTTTAAATTAAAATTGTTCAAATTTGTGAAAATTAACTGTTCAAGAATTTTAATTCCAATTTTTTAAAGTAATTAAATTATTATTAAAAATTTTAATGAAAAATGTTTAAATACGAATTTAAAAATGAAAATTAATCAAAACTATTTTCTGATTTCTTAAAATTCAATATAATTTCAGTATTTTTGAAATTACAATTGTTAAAATTTTTGAAAATCAATTTTTCAAGAATTTTCATTGCAAATTTTGAAAGTAATTGAATTATTATTAAAAATTTGAATGAAAAATTTTGTAAATTTAAAAATCAAAATTAATTAAAATTATCTCTTAATTTTTTAAAATCCATCATTTTCGGTATTTTCGAAATGAAAATTAAATTTAAATAAAATATAAAATGACATATTTCCTAAAATTCAAATACATACAAAAAAATAATTTAGAATTACTTTTAATATCATTTTGAGGAATAAAAATTACGTTTAATATTTTTAATTAAAATTCATAGAAAAATAGATTTGTTTTTTTAAATTATACAAATATTTTTTAAAAATAATTTTCAATTATTTTGAAAAAATCACATGAAAATATTTTTAAAAACTAATTCTTAGAATTGTTTTATCATTTTTTAAATGTTTTAAAAATTGAATTATTTTTAAACGATTTTACCAAATTCGAATTGTTTGAAAATTTTTCATTTTTATATAAAATAATAAAATATAGTTAAAAAAACTGTTACACTTTAAAAAATAATTTAGAATTATTTTGGGAACATTAAAAAAATAGTTGTTTAATTATTGTAAAAAATTGAGTTTTTCAATTTAAATAATTAAATTCTAGAAGAATATTTGGAAAATTGTAGAAAATTATTTAATTCAAAGAGGATCATAATTGTATTGTTTTCGTTTTTTTAACAATTTTTTATCATTAGCAGCAAAGAATTAAATAACAATAAATCGAACAATGTCAAAAAAAATATCTAAATTAAAAAAATTCATTGTAAATAATTTTAAACACATTAAATAGTTATTGCAAATGTAATAACAAATGTGATAATAAGTGGAAAAAAATGAATATTTCCGATACGTAATCTTTATTAATACTATTTTCAATTTGTCATTGATAATTGACTCACTATAAATATACTATGATGGACGTAACATAAATTTAATCATAACAGCTAATTAAGATTAAACTTAAAGAAAAAAATATCCAAATGATTAAAAATCGCCTCGTTAATATTTTTTGGAATAAAAATAAATATATATGTAATAAATTTTACCGCACAATAAACACATTGTAATAATTAATAATTAATTTATTGCTTTGTTTTTTTTATGAAATACAAATTTACATATTTACATTTTACAATATACAAAATATTCTATACTTGGCATGTAGACTGGTTTTTCCTTAATAGGATCTAGAGAATATTGTGTGTGTGTACAAGTATAAATAAACAATAAAGATAAGTAATGACTTAACGCTAATTACTGTTTATCAACTTTTGTCTCTTGTCGATGAATAAAGCAACCTGCAAATTGTCGCAACAATTGCAATAATTTGAAATTTTAATAAAATAATTAGAGAATAAAAAAAATTTATATACATATTCAGTTAATTAAGTCTTTAATTAACAGATCTCGTTACTGTCAATTGCATCTAGCGTTTAATTTAGATTTCTGTTTTTCAGTATAATTTTTTTTCTCTATATAGTTTTATTTGAGAGGAAAAAATTCCTGGATAATTTTATTCTACATTGTCGACTTTTGAGTGTATATACTTTTTTACGACTTTTAAAATTTTTATCATTCCAGTGTGTGGAATTTTAAATAGCCATAATGATTTTGTAATTCTATTGATACGCGGAATTATTTATAACTTTTCTATTTAAATGACGCAATTTTTTTTCGAAATGTATAGACAATTTTTGTCTCCTTCATTAAAATAAAAAAAAATTAATTTTTGTTATTTATTATTGCATTGAGAGAAAATTATGGTTAAAAACGAGTTGAAAAACAAATTTTATTTGAGTTTTCGTTTTTTTTTGTTTTGTTTCAAACTAACTGGAAGTGTAAAATTACAAATTAAAATAATCTACAAAGTGTCTTCGTTATATGTGTGAAGAATGTTTAAAAAATAAATATGTGTGTGTGTGTATGAAAAAAATAAAAATAATAAAGTTTGTAAGATATTTTAATGAAAATTTTACGAGCAATGACAAATTCTAATCAGAAACCAATTATGTTGGCATTTTAAGTAGTTAGAGTATATTTATAGTCAGACAAAAGACTTTTAACACAATTTACATACTCGTCTACATTTTTGCATGACGAGATATTGCCTAGCGAGTGTTATTTCGAAATTAATAAATTTTAAAGGCCTTTCTTTAATTAGATATTGGCGAAATTCGTAATTTACATTTTTTAGACAGAGGAATTTTTCCAATTTTTGAATTGGTTAAAAATAAATAATGAGGAAAATGAAAAATTAATGAAATTGGATTAACTCCTTTTTCGATTGCTTGTTGGATAATTTCAATTATATTTAGAAATAATAAAATTCTTCTTCCAAATTCAATTATTTTGAAAAAAATTTTGATAAAATTATCGACAAAATTACAATTATTTTCAACAAATTTTTCTTAATTCAATGATTTTCAAATGCTACGATTTTAATATAGTTTTCCTCAAAATTCAATTGTTTTCAAACATTTTTCTCAATTCAATGATTTTCAATTTCTACGATTTCAATACAATTTCCCTAAAAATTCCATTATTTGATGATGAAACTTGCATTAAAATTCTCTGCAAATATTTAAATATTTGCGGTAAGTAATAAAAATTCCATGGTAATTAAGATATTTACAAATTTTTTATAAATTTCTTCGCAACAATTCACTTATTTCTATCTATAATAAAATGTTTTACAAGGATACAATTGTTTATATTTAAATGACTAAATTCCAGTAGAATTTTCAAATAAAAATTGATGTAAAATAAATTTTAGTTAAAAATTCTTTAGATAATATAATTCCCAATTGGAAGGATTTTAGAATGAATTTTTTGGAAGTAATTAAATTTTGAAATGATTTTAAATTTAAATATTTGAAAATTTAAATTTTCCATACCTTCAACTAACAATTCTGTAGAATTAATTATATTGAAATAGTATATTTGAATTTTTATTGAAATTATTATTAGTTTTTATTTTTTAATATAAATTTAATATAATTGAATTTCACCAAAGATTTATATTATTTATGAAAATAATTCAATTTTTTTGAGAGAAATTTTAATAAAATTTTATTGCAAATAATTTAATTCTTAAACAATATTTTATGTCTATTTTTCGAAATAATTAAATCGTTTCAAAAAATTTAAAGAACATTAAAAAAAATTGAATTTTTGCGAAGAATTGATTAAAATTAAAAAAAAGTTCACTTCTATTTCCGAATTGAAACTATATTTCATTTAAAAATAATTCAATTCGTGAGTAGAATTTTATTAAAATTTCTTTAAAATAATGGAATTTTCGCAAAAAATTATATAATTTCAGAAAATAATTGAATTATTTTGAGAAATTTTATTAAAATTGTATTTTAGAAATAATTAAGTTCTTGTGAAATATTTTATGAAAGTTTTTTGAATTAATTGAATCGTTTCAAAAAATGTTATGCACATTTTTTAAAAGTAATTACATTTTTTGTGAAGAATTTACTAAAATTAAAAATAAAATAATTCTTTCGACGAATTTACCTATAAATCTTTTGAATATAATTGAATTCTTGTATAGAATTTTATTCAAATTTATTCAAAACAATCGAATTTCTGCAAAAAATGATATTATTTATAAAAAATTTGAATTGTTTTAAAGAATTTTAAGAAAATTTAAAGAAAAATAATTAAAATTTTGCGAGAATTTATGAAAATTTACAAGAAAATTGAATGATGTCGAGGAATTGAATAATTATTGAATAGAAAATAATTTAAATTTTCTATAGAAGATTTGAATTATTTTTCATAAATTTTAATAAGATTCTCCATAAAGAGCTTATTAATTAAATAAATATTATTTAATATTATTTAAGGGCACTTGAACCATTATGATGTTACAATTTAACAAAAACATGAGTTTTAAAATTTTGACGTCATAATGGTTGAAATGCCCTTAAATAAATAAATAAATATATATTATTATTATTATTATTATTATTATTATTATTATATTTATTACAAATAATTGAATTCTTTTGATAAATTGATTTATAATTGCATTTAAAATAATCACATTTTTGTAAAAAAATATTACTAGGATTTATAAAAATATTCGGATTCGTGCAAAGATTTTTATTAAACCTTCGAAATTAATTTAATTGCTTTGAACAAGTTTTACTAAAAAAATTTTCATAAATAAATAAATAAATAAACTTATTAATTTATTTAAATAATTGTAGTTTAAAAAACTAAAATAGATTAAAAAATAGAAAAATTTCTTAGAATATAAGGGGGTAAATTTTCTACTAATTAAAGTATATGCACGCGAAGAAGAGAAAAAAAATTGATCATCGCACAATTGCGAGAAACATTTGGATATTTAAATTAGAACTGAATCCTTTTGGCGAGGAGCATCAGGACCCAGCTCTGAATGCTTTTAGCTCTTCGGCTTGAAGAAGAACAAGTTATTTATTGTTACTATCTTGTTCAGCGAGCGTTCCAAGCAAACGAGTGCCGGTGGGATGAGAAGCTCTCAATCCTTCTCTTATTAAAACCTGCCCTCCTTATCAGAAGTTATACTGTATATAGTGTACTGCACACATACATTCACGCACACACGGGTACAGTCTCTCGGTATAAATCTCCCCCGTCCTTGAAAAGACCAGAACTGCCAGTTCGTGTCCAAAAAGGAACAAATCCCGCTAAAAACTTAATTACTATTTTTTATTTGCTTTCCAAAAAGTTTTTTTTTAAAATAAATTTGTAAATAATCGTTTTTTAATAAGAAGTTATAAGTTATAAACTTATACACTGAAAAAAAAATTTATTTGATTCAAGTAAATATTTATTTGATTATAGAAAAATAATCGGTTATTTGAATCAAATAAATTTTTTTTCAGTGTAAGAAGTTATAAGTTGTAAACTTATCAGAATTTTTAAGTTCTATTTAATCCTATTTGCTATTTAAGTCCTATCCTAGTCAGTGATATTTAATTAGTCCAGAGGGGGGAAATATTGCTTTGGACTAATGTCAAAAGACTTGAATTTAAATAATAAACCAAGTATTTCTTAGTTTGCTTTTTCTAAATTTGAATTTCGCGCCAATTTAATTCCGGAAATTCCCGCCTAGATGGCATGAAAACTCTCTCACAGTCGAGACACATTTTTTCTGCGGATATTAAATTGAGACAAAAAACACAACAAAATTGTTGCTCCTTAAATTTGAATTAGTAAAAATGTTCTCTGAATTAGTGACTGACTTTTTGCCTTTGAATTAGTAAAGTTCACTTAATAATTAGTAGATTCTACTAATTTGTAAAATTTACTAATTTAAAAGTAAAACTACTTTAGTCACTAATTTTCATTAGTAAACGTATTTACTAATTGTGAAATTAAAACGTTTTCAAGAAATGTACCTAAGAAGCAAACGAATTATAGGTTAGGTTTCGTATTAGATTTATTTCGATTAAAAGTTTGTTTAATTATTTAATTATTTAAAGTCGAAACTAATTTTGATTGAATATTTTTTTGATTTAATGAAGACTTGAAAGATCAATAACTTTTAATTTATAATTGATTCTCATTCTGTAATTGTGACGCGATCTGAAGAAAGGGACCTTAGAAGCAAATCACTTTAAGGTTATGTTAGTCTTACTTTTTTATTGATTAAAAGTTTCTTTTTACTTTTTGAAAATTAAAATAATTGTTTATTAAATATTTTAGTTGTGATAAAAACTTTAACATTTTTGATTCTCATTGACAGTTGGTCATTTTTTTGTATTTTCATTTGAAAAATTGCAAACATAACCTACAATTTTTTGCTTCTAAGGTACCTTTCTTCAGATCGCGTCACAATTTTTACTCAAAAAATTAAAAACAACCTCAAATTTTTTTCTTCTTCGAAGCGTGACACAATTCAATTATCAGATACGTTTTTTGTCGTCTCAATAAAATAAAAATTTGCCTACCATTCGTTATTACGATAATAATATTTTCCTGACTGATTAGAAATTATTATCTATAAATTATTAAAAAATAAAAAAAAGGTTAATTATTAGTTTTCAATTTAATTTTTTTTTATTTACGACTAATGCGTGACTTATTTTTTTTTCTTTCCTACTCGCGTTTACGATTCCCTGCTTCTTTAAATTCGATGGTCTTTGTTGTCTTTTCTCAAAGCTGATATAGAGTTGTTGGGCCATTAGCGTAAATGGCCATATATATTGTATATGTGTTAGGGCAAAGTTAGCCCTTCGACTATATACTATATATATATATGATGTAATTCGCGCGTGTTTCGAACGCATTTCTCGCTGTCATTCATTTAACCTGGCACACGGAGCTCCATGAAGATCACTCCATTCTTCGAAAGTCTATGTTTCTATAACCGTTCTACGCGAAATGAGTCTCGTTCCTGGAAAAAGGCAATGGGGAAATAATACTTTTCCCGCGAGCATAACCAATCGCATTTGAATCACATCGAGGTCAGTGACCATTGTCAATTTTATGTGTCAAGAGATCTTCATTTTTTCTCGCCTTTATTCTGTCGAATTATATTCATTTTGTTGCTGGGAGAAAATAATTTGTTTTTCTTCGTTATATGAAGGAGGACAATTTTTCTTTAATCTGACACACAAAAATTAAATTTTCTTTTCCCTACTCTCTAGATCAAAATTAGTGCAGATTCGTTTACCAACATTGAATTAGTAACATTTTTTTACTAATTTTTAGTAATTTTTTTACTAATTGCTAGTAGAAAATTACTAATTTAATTAGTAGAACGTATTTTTTACTATTTAAAATTAGTAAATTTTTTACTAATAATTAGTAAAAAAAGTACTAAAAATAAGTAAAAACAGTTATTAATTCAATTGGTAAATGATTCCGCATTACTTCATTAGTAGAAAAGTACTAATTCAGATTTAGAGAATGATTTTTTGGACAAAAACTTTTTTTCCTTTTTCCAGATTCTAGAAAATATTCTGATTCAATCTTAAAAATTATTAGATACTCAAAGAAAAAATGCTTAATTGCAATTATTTACAATTAAATTGCAAAATTTTATTCAAACTTATTGATTTTTTTCATAAGGAAATAACAATTGTTCACGAATTTATTTACGAATAAATTTTCGAAATAATTAAAAAACAAATTAGAACGATTCAAATTTTGCAAAATTTTATTCAAACTTATTGATTTTTTTCATAAGGAAATAACAATTGTTCACGAATTTATTTACGAATAAATTTTCGTAATAATTAGAAAAAATTTTAAATGATTCAAATTTTGTAAAAAATTTTTCAAACTTATTAATTTTTTCATAAGAAAATAAAAATTATTTACGAATTTATTTACGAATGAATTTTCGTAATAAATAGAAAAAATTTTAAATGATTCAAATTTTGTAAAATTTTATTCAGACTTATTGATTTTCTTAATAAATAAATGAAAATTTTGGAAAATACAAATTTTTAATTACAAATGTTAAAACTAATCGAATTTTCAAAAATTGTCATGAAAATTAATTTTAAAAATTGTAAACTAAGAAATTATTTTTAAAAAGTAATTCTTAGAAGTTTTTTCATGATAATATACGAAGTTAAAGTCCACAACGTTTATCAACGAAAAAAATTTGTTTAATGGAATAAAATATTTCTTTGAATTTAATATTTGATTGTACAACAATTATTATCGAAACATAAACTTCAATCTTTTTGTTTAAATTATTTTGTGGCAATATTAATGCATTATTTTTATTTAATTTACTTAATGAACAATTTTTTTTCGTTGATCAACGTTGTGGACTTCAACTTGGTGATTATATTCAGATTCAAGTATATTTCGAATTTCAAATTACGTATTTCCAAAAATAAAAAAATGGAATTAGAAAAATTTGTTTTAACATTTATTTTTAAGAATTATTGAAATTTTGAAAAAACAATTATTTGTAAAAAAATGAAATTTTAGAGAAGTTACAAGTGATTGCAGGGGTTCAATTATTCTTTTCAAAAATTAATAAAATTCTTCACAGAAATTCAATTATTTTGAAAAACTTTTGAAACTTCTTGTTAAAAATTCAATTATGTTTAGAATTACAAAAAAATTCTTCTTGCAAATTGAATTCGTTTCAAAAATTCTAAAATATTTCTCGGCAAAATTTCAATTATTTTCAAGAATTTTCCTCCATTCCATGATTTTCAATATTTTTACTATATTTTGAATAAAATTTTCGAAAAGACTTAAATTATTTAAAGAAAAATATGTATAAAGTTTTATGCAAATATTTAATTATTTTCATAAATAATACAAATTTCCTAGGAATTCAAGTATTTAAAAAAAATATTTTTATCAAATTCCATGCAAACGTTCATTTATTTTAATAAATAATAAAAATTTTACAAGAATTCAATTATTTACAAATTTTTTATTACTTTCTTCGTTAGAATTCTATTATTTTTAAAAGTAATAAAACTTTTACGCAGGGAATCAATTATTTTCATAAAATTCTTGTTAAAAATTTTAATTCTTCTTATTAATAATAAAACTTATCTTCGAATTTCAGTCACTTTTAATAAAAGTTTAAATAAAGTTTTTGAAAAAGCAAACAACTTTTTTAATTTTTATTAAAATTCTTTTAAAGTCTTCTAAATTAAATTATTTTTGAAAATAAATAAATATAATTTTTACAAAATATCATATATATAAAAGTTCAATTTGTTTTAAAAAATTTTAAGGTCTGTATTAATTGAATCATGTTCTCTCTGAATTAATAAAAATAAAAATGTTTACTAATTTAAATTATTGACTGACTTTTTGCTTTTGAATTAGTAAATTTTACTAAAAAAAATAGTGGAAATCTATGCATTGATTCGAAATTATTATATGTTTAAAGCAAACATAATTTTTGGTTGACTGTATAACAATGATCATTATGTTTGATTCAAATATATTGTTTTCTCAGTTGCATTAATTCAAATAAGTAAACATTTTAACTAATTTACAATTTTGAGAGTGGATTTAGAAAATTCTTTTATAATTTTTTATAAGAAAGAAAATTTATAAATTTATAAAAGAGAATAAAAAATGTTCTTAAAGTTATTTGAAGGTTCAAATGTATTAATTATTTACAATTAATTAATAAATTATTATTATTATTAAAAATATTATTATTATTATTTATTATTATTATTATTAATTATTATTATTAAAAATATTATTATTATTATTTATTATTATTAATTAATAATTTTTTACTTCTTCTAATTTGTATTTCTTTAGAAAAAAATTGTTTTTTAAATGAAAACAAATTAAAATTTCTAAAATACTTGAGGTGAAAAAAAATTTCGTTCATTTGAACGTTCGAAACTTTTGTCACATGAATAAAAATAAAAAAATAAAGTAAAGAATTAAAAGTATTGCAAAAATTAAGTATAGTAAAAAAAAGACTTTGAAGAAAGTAAAGTTTGAAATTCTTGGAAAAATAAAGAATTTAGGGGAAAGTGTATATGGAGTTTTTAGAAATTATTTAAAAGTCGTAAACATGTTCGGTTTGCAGTGAGTGTCGATACGCATTTCCTACAATTGATTAAGGCGAAACCGAGAATAATTAATGTGCCAGCAGCGACTCGCTTTACGAGCCCCTGCCATCTTTTCCTGTGTCTTGTTTCGCTCCACCTTCGAGAAAGACATGGAGGAACCCATCGAGGGTAAAGAGTTCGTTATTCAATTCCTGGAAAATTTTTCTTACACTCTTGTTTTAGGGTCAAACGTACTACCTATATATGGGTGAATTTTCTGAAAGTGACATTTTTGATGTCTCGATTAATTTTACAAAATCTACTCTTCAATAATTATTATCAATGTCCATAGTGAAAATTTAGCACTTATTTATCATTTTTAAAAGGAAATTAAATAATTTTATGCAACTTAATTTACGTAATAACTAAATTACTTTCATCTCCGAAGCCTTTTCAACATGTCTCCAATAGGACTTCTACAATAAAATTAAATTTTCATGGTTTTTTTCAAATTCTCAGAAATTTTTTTAAAATATCGTCAGAAAGTACAATGTTTTTTCTATCATTATGTGCATTTTAAAAATTTGTAGACCTCACTTTTATTTTTGATAAAAATGTTTAAACTTTGTCTTCAGTTTTAGGTTAAAATTACTTTACAATGATTACTGACATTTTATACTTTAAAAATATCTTAAACAAAATTTTAATGCACATTAAAATAAAGCTGAGAATCTGACGTTAAATTCACAGTAAAACGCGAGGTGTTAAAATAACACCAGAATTGATTAAAATAATCTGCAACAGTTTAATCCCTCTAGGATTAAATTAACATCAAAAAGGATTAAAATAGTCTATTTTGGTGTTATTTTTAACTATAAATGAAATTTTATTTAAAAAAACACCAAAGTCAACGATTTGGAAAAATTCAACGAATTTAGCTTCTCCAGGGAGAATAGTAAGTTAGTTACTAAATAAATTAGTAACATACTTAGGTACTAAATTCAATTGTGTTCGAAAATTTAAAAAAATTCACGTCAATATTTCAATTCTCTTCATAAATAATAAATAACTTATTTAATAATAATAAAATAAAATTCTTCTCTGATATTCAATTATTTTACAAAATTTTAAACAAATTCTCGTCAAAATTTCAATTACCCAAGTCAAAATTTAGACCCTCTTTTGACCCTCTTTTTTTCAACCTCTTTTGAACCTGAAAATGATGCGGAAAAATCCATATTCCGATGTTAGCAGGTTGAAAAGAGGGTTTAAAATATTTAGGAAAATTACATTTTTTAAATTTCTATCTATCCTAATAGATTTATTGAAATCACTCAAAAACTCATTTCTGTATCTTCTACAGGGCAATTGAAATACAACTGTGTGAAAAAAATTCGCATTTTCGTTTTCGAAAAATTAAAAAAAAAATTTTTTGAACCTCTTTTAAGCCTTGTAACTTCTCTCTTTCAACCTCTTTTGAACCTCTAAATGTGCGGAAAAATACAAATCTGCAGTTTTGAGGTTCAAAAGAGGATTTGGGAGTGTGAAAGAGGCTTAAAAGAGGTTAAAAAGAGGGTTTTGGAGAACTAAAAGAGAGTTAAAATTTCGACTCGGGTACTTTCAAAAGTTTTCTAAAATTCCATAATTTTCAATATCTACTATTTTAATAGAATTTTCCAAAAGAATTCCATTATTAAAAAAAATTTCAATACAATTCTACGCAAGCATTCTATTACTTTCATAAATAATAAAAATTTTTACAGGAATTCAATTGTTTACAAATTTTTTTTATAAACTTCTTCGATATAATTCAATTATTTTCATAAATAATAACATTTCTACAGGGATTCAATTATTTTCATAAATAATTAAATTCATTGCAGAATTTCATTTATTTTTAATAGAATTTTAATGAAATTTCTCGAAAAATGTAATTTTTGTATTTAAATAATTGAATTCTCGTAGAATTTACTAATAAAAATGGTTTAAAAAATAAATTTCAGTTAAAATAATATATTATACTTAAGTATTAAAAGCATTACAACGTGGATTTTTAGAAATAATTAAATTTTGAAAAAGTTTCAAACTAAAATCATTTAAATTCTTAATTTTCATATTTTTGACAAAAAATTCTGTAGAATTAATTTTTTTAAAAGTATAATACGATTTTTACTGAAATTATTTGAAGTTTTTATTTTTCATTACATATATAATTGCTAAATTTTCGAATAATTGAAATTTTGTAAAATTGAATTGTAAACGAATAAATTTGAAAATTTTCATAAAACTCATCGCAGCGTTTCAATTATTTTTCATACAATTATAATTAAAATTCCTTGAAAAAAGTAATTAGGTTAGTGCAAGTTTTAAGAAAATTCGACAAAAGAATTGAATTATTAAAAAATTTGTTACTAAAATTCTCTATGAAAATTGAATTTTGAGAAGCTTTCAATTATTAAACAAATTATTTACTTTTGCATGTAAATAATTAAATTCTTGTAGAATTTTTTAATAAAAATTGATTTTCATTTCATAAAAATGAATTTCAGTTAAAATTTTAGATTATAATTGAGAATTAAAAGAAATACAGAGTGGACTTTTTGGAAATAATTGAATTTTTAAATTAACATTTTTGGAAAAGTGTAATTGAATTTTTTTAATATTATTTGAAGTTTTTATTTTCTAATTTGCATTTAGTTGAAGAATTTAGGAATAATAGAAATTTCGTGAAATTTATTAATTAATTATTATTAAAAATAATACATATAATGTAAAATTGTTGTTAAAATTATTTGAAAATAATAATTGATTTGAAATAATGAAAATAATTTTGAAAACGTATAATATTATTATAATATAAAATAATGATTTTATTACTTGGTCATCTTTAATTATTATAAAATATGAAGAAATCGATCACTAGTTCGAGATATCGACATCTTAATGTTTTATAGTTATAAAAAAAATTAATAAACCAAAATTTCATTCATTGTAAAAAACAACTCCAAAATTGATTATTTTAATCTTTTTTAGTGTTAATTTAATTTGCAACAGTTTTTAATACCTCACGATTTACTGTGTTTTCCTATATTTTATCTACAAAAAGGAGAAAAATTATTGCTGTTATAAATAATCGAAATTTACATTTTTCTCCGAGTAAACATTAATTTCATCTCCGAAGCCTTCCTTTTTCATAAATAACTGAATGTAGAAGTAAATTTAACGGAATATTTCGATGGTAATATAAAATGAGGGTGTGAGATTTGTATGTTTTACTAAAAAACATATTTTAATTGCGCCCTAATGTATACAAATATGAAAGAAAATTTATTTTTCATCTTCCAAGCTTTTCATCTCCGAAGCCTTTTCCTTGAAATATGCTAGTTTTTCTTTTGTTTTTAGTATTTACCTGCATTGCTTTGAAAAAATTAACCTAAATTACCATTAAATCAAATACTTTAAATACATTTATATTTGGTATTAAAATATACAAATTATTAATTTTTAAGCAGTGTAATTTTATTTTCGCTTTCGTGAACGCGATATTAGCGTGAATTTTTAATAGAAAAGCTCGCCAATTAAATAAAATTAATTTAATAAAGCAACAATAATATTTTTCAAATGAAAAAAACTTTAATATTTTTAAGAATTAATTTTGCGCAACCTAAAAATCTTACTCTTGAGTATGAAATTAAGTAGTTTTAATAGAAAAAACCATATAATTGAAGAAAATTAATTGAAGAATTAATTGAAAAACTGAAATTTAAAAGTGTCACTTTCAGAAAATTCACCCATATACAACATTGCAACTTAACTACTGTATTCTATTTATTCAATTTTTCGCCACTTCGTCAATAGAAAATTAAATTCCCTCTCACTATAACTTCCTGTCGTAACAAAAACTCTAAATTAATTTTCTTCTCATTTTTTTCCTTAAAGAAAATTGAAAAGCTAATCAAGAAAACAATTATCCCCTTAAGAGCAATATAGCAGAAGATGATAAATATCTCGCAAATTGGATTTGTAGAATTGCTATTTGTCTTGTGATGGTGTAAAAAGAGAGAAAATAAAAAAAAATTGTGAAAAACGACAGGATGTCAAAAACTATGAAGAGATCGGAATTCAAGGCCAGGGATAATGTTTTGAGTGATGAGGTTGGGAAAGGAAGAAAGGTGGAGACAAAGTAGAGGAAAAGAAACGTTAGAAGGTTGTAAAAAAAATGTTTACAACTGGTCACCGCCCTGTTATTTGCGGGGGTGGTCTTCTTTGGGTTCCTGTTTCCTTCGAGAATAAGTTGGGTGCCGGTGCTGGTGCCGCCACAGTCCGCGCCGTGTATATAGGTAGTAACTACTAGCTATCGATAACTGCCACTTACCCAACTGCATCACTTCCGGTTTCGACCTACCGTTTACGATTTTACGGCCCACCAGTCACGTTCCCTCTCGAGAGAAAGAGAGAACGAGAGGGAGTGGGACTTGTTGAAATTACCAATCGACTAATTGGCTATTGCACTTTGACTCCCATGAGACATGACTCTCTCTCTCTCACTCTCTCTCGCTCTTTAGGAAGTCAACCAAACAAATTGATCGTTTTTATCAAGTCTTCTATGCTGATTAGTAAAATATCTCTCCTATGAACACACACTAAGGGTTATTTATTTGTTCCGGAAGCGTGCCGATAATTTTTATAGTAAATGGAAAGTTTATTTTAGGGGTGGAAAATTACCGCAGGTGCCTGATTCATAGTTAATAGGAAAAAATTGTTTGTAATTAAAATTTTTTGGTTTTTTTTTCAAGGAGTAATTTTATTATGCTCTTCATAATTTAGTTAGAGATGGGTATTTTTTTTATTAAATAAATTTACGACTTTAAGGAGAAAACGAATAAATTACATGTAAACGAATAAATTACTTACATTAAAGGAAAATTACATTTACATTAAATTACATAAAGTTAAATTCTTCTTGTCACTGAGAAACAGCATGTGCCTCAAAGACTATTTTTCAAACTTTTAATTCTAGTTTTATTAATTTATTATTATTATTATTATTATTATAATTATTATTTATTATTATTTTATTATTTATTATTTTTATTTATTTATTTTTCAAAATTTTATTAATTTTAAATAATAAATAACAAAAATATAAATATTTCTTTACTGAAGTAGTAAACAGGGTTACAAAAAATGCCCTTTCGTAATATAAAGAAAAAAATATTAAAAATAAAATATAAATCTTAAAAATCTTTAAAAAAAATTTTTTTTATGATTAAAAACTGTATTTTAAAATACAGAAATGTTCAATTGTAGTATTTTTCATTTCAATAAATTAAAATACAATTTTTGAAAAAAACATTAAAACAAAAAGAAATTTTTAATGAAAGCTCCACATGGAATGACCCATATTTTCAGCTTTTTGGTCTTTTTCCAATTTTTTTCGAAAAGAGTCGAATTTTTTCGACTTTTATTTCAAAGTTTACGATAAAATACTACTTTTTTTGTGTAAACTGCAAATAACTACTAATTTCATATTATAGAAATAATAAATCGTCAGATTATTCAAAATATATTTTTTACTTTTTAGTAATTATATCAATTCTTCTGTAATAATATAAATAAATTTTCGAAATGTATAATTAAAAAGTTTTTAAATGATTGAAATTTTGTAAAATTTTACTCAAACTTATTGATTTTTTTAATAAATAAAAAAAAATTTTTTAAATTACAAAATTTTCATTACAAAATTTACGAATAAATTTTCAAAATAATTAAAAATAAATTAAAACGATTCAAATTTTGTAAAATTTTATTCAAACTTATTGATTTTTTTCATAAGAGAATAAAAATTATTTACGAATGAATTTTTGTAAAAATTAGAAAAAATTTTGAATGATTCAAATTTTATGAAATTTTGAATGATTCAAATTTTGTAAAATTTTGAATGATTCAAATTTCGTAAAATTTTATACAGACTTATTGATTTTTTAAATAAATAAATAAAAATTTTGGAAAATATAAATCTTTAATTACTTTTAAAAATAATCGAATTTTCAAAAATTGTCATAAAAAGTAATTTTAAAAATTGTAAACTAAGAAATTGTTTTAAAAAAGTTATTTTTAGAAGTTTTTTCATGATAATATTCAGATTTAATTATATTCAGAATATTAAATTACGTACTTCCAAAAATAAAAAAAAGGAATTAGAAAAATTTTTATAAACATTTTTTTTAAGAATTATTATTAAAATTTTGAAAAAAACAATAATTTGTAAAAAAAATGAAATTTTGGAGAAGTTATAAATTATTGCAGGAGTTCAATTATGATTTTCAAAATTAATAAAATTCTTCACAGAAATTCACAAATTATTTGCAAAATAGTAAAAGAATTCTTCGACAAAATTCAATTGATGTTGAAAAACTTTTGAAAATTCTTGTCAAAATTTAAATTATGTTTAAAATAGTTTCAAAAAAATTCTTCTTCCAAAATTGAATCAGTTTCAAAAGTTCTAAAATAGTTCTCGACAAAATTTCATTTGTTTTCAAAAACTTTCCGCCACTTCATGATTTTCAATATTTCACTATACTTTAATAAAATTTTCATAAAAGAATTTAATTATTTGAAAAGATAATTCTATTATAATATTTTATGTAATTATTGGATTTTTTTCGTAAGTAATAAAAGTTTCACAGAAATTCAATTATTTAATAACAAAATTTTCATAAAATTCCATGCAAACATTTATTTGTTTTTATAAATAATAAAAATTTTACATGAATTTAATTATTTACAAATTTTTTATCAATTTCTTCGCAATAATTCTATTATTTTTAAAAGTAGTAAAATTTTTACAGGGAATCAATTATTTTTATAAAATTCTTTTTAGAAATTTTAATTCTTCTTACAAATAGTAAAACTTATCTCCGAATTTCAATTATTTTTGATAAAATTTTAAATAAACTCTACGAGAAACGCAATTACTTTTTAAAATTTTTTTATTAAAATTCTTCTAAAAAATTCAATTATTTTCATTAATAAAACTTATTACAGGATTTAAATTATTTTTAATAAAATGCCAATCGAATTTCTAGTAAAATGTAATAATTGTTTATAAAAATGTTATTAAGCTTCGTCCAATTTTATTAATTTACAAATTTATTAATAAAATTATTTTTGTGATTACAATTTCAATAGACACTTAATTATTCAATGAATTATTCAGTTTTCTATTTATAAACAATTGAATTCTCGTATGAGTTTTTAATAGAAATTTATTTAAAAATGAATTTCAGTTAAAATGTATTTTCAATTATTATTACATTGAAAGAAAATGTATATTAAATTTTGTAAAAGTATTTTATAATTTGGGGAAAAAATGCAACAAACCGAAATTTTGATGTAAATAATACTAAACATTAAAAAAAATGATGTGAAATTTAGTAAAGTTATATTAAAATTGAATAAAAATTCTTGATATTTGATATAACTGTACTAAATCCCACATAATTTTTTGTAATGTTTATTATTTTTTCTGTAAAAAATTCCGTTTATTGCCCTTTTTCCTAAATTTTAAAATATTTGTGCAAAAATTGAATATACATTTTCTTTCAGTTGAATGAGTTGTTGAATTAAAAATGTTCAATTTTACAAGTTTGAATTTGAAATTTTTGAAATAATTATAATTCTTAATAATTCTAATAGTCAGGAGTACTTATCATTTTGCCAACTTAGCAACTTTGTTTCTAATAATTTTTAAATTGAATCAATATATTTTTTAAGTTCAGGGAAAAAGTCAAAGTCAGTCAGGGAAAAGTCGGGAAAAAACAAAATTAAATTTTTGTCGCTACCCTGAAATAAATATTTATTTAATAGAAAACTTGTAAACAATCATTTATTTGAATCAAATGGATTTTTCTATTACACCAAATTTTATAGGAATCAAAAAACGAAAATTTTCATTACAAAATGTTTTATTTCTAATATTATTTATTATTTTATTTGTAATTTTTTTTATTATTTTATTTATTATTTTATTTATTATTTTATTTATTATTTTATTTATTATTTTATTTATTATTTTATTTATTATTTTATTTATTATTTTATTTATTATTTTATTTATTATTTTATTTATTATTTTATTTATTATTTTATTTATTGTTTTATTTATTACAAAATTGTTTATAAAATGGGTTAATAATCAACACTTATTGCTTCAAAGCAAAATAAAGACATTTTCCCTCTCGAGTCTGGGTTGAAGGTTAATGTTTTCTCTCCCAGGAGACAAAAATAGAATAAGAAAATAATTATTAATGAAATAAAAGCGACGGATGTAAATTGTAAATGGTAGCGTTCAACTGATAATTAAATAGCTTGTAAATACATGCAACAACCACTTTTAGATCGCAAGAGAAATTATTATCAGTGTGATATGTGTGAAGATGAATATATATTCACGTAGCGCGGAAGAGATTAGTAAATTGTTTATATAGGAAGAATAAATTGTAGGCTCTGATATTTCGTTATTAGCCGTTTTCCAATCCTGCTTCAATATACAAAAAAATAAAAAAAAATGTGTCAGAACACTTAACATTTCTCTTTTTCTTTCATTTAAACTAATTATTACGTTGCCATAATCTATACTTAAATATAGAACACAATTAAAAAAATGCAGAATCTTCATTTCCGTTGTAGGAGAATTTTTCTTCAATTTTCACGGGAATTATGTGTGTCTCAAGAGAGAAAAAAAAGGAATCGGTTGATAGCGTTTTACTATTCTATCGACATCTAAATCGTATCAATTAAATTTTTTCCCTATTGCGCTCGAAATCCAATTTAGATCTACGCCTCTCAGGTTTACTTTACTGGTAATTATCCGTATTTACTTGCCTATATTACGTGACTTTTTTTTTAAATTAATTAATTTTTTTTCTCATCTCGAAGATTGATTTTCACTCGGAAATTGTGGTTCTTTTTTTATGCTGCGGAATTGGGTTTGGTTCGTAACGAAGATTTGTTGAGAATTTTAATTGAGCGTTGAAAAATGTTTTTTTGATGCGTTTAACATTATTGAAAAGTAAATCGTTTTTTCAAATTCAGTCGAAAGATGGAATTCAATTTCGCAAAAAAAGTTTTATGTTTGGAAAGCAAACGTAGAAGCAGCTTTTTCATTATGATATTACAATTAGCAATTTACTAATCAAACACATATTTTTTGCGAATATAACGTTTCAGCGTGAGAGATATATAATTTTTTTCTATACTTTCCTCTTTTTTTTTGCTGTTGAGTAATGATAAGTGTTATCGTCGTAAGTTTTCATTATGCGGCATTCGCTCATCGCTAATGTGTTTCGAATTACGATAATGTCATGAATATTTCACTTTTCTTAGAATCGGGATATCACCAGTAAAATTGTAAAGTACCTGTGCGCGCGATGTGCCAGTTTTACCGAAGGGGCCTCTCCCTTATCTCTATTTATCTAAATGCCATGGTAAATTATGACCACACGAATGAAAACCCTCGTATAACTTAACTATTGCCATAATGTTAACATGTCTCTGTTAGTATAAGCACTTATATCATATATTGAATTTTCCTACGATATCGTACATGACTTTTTAATTGTCACGTTATATGGGCTTTAGTTTATGCCTGAATATAGACGATAACACGCACCATTGACAAAAATGTACGCGGAAAAAAAAATTGACAACAAAAAATAATAATAACACTTTTACTTGTATATTTAATCTTTGACAATTTTAAATAATATCATCTTTGCGATAAATATTCCAATTAGCGTGAATTTTCACTAACATTTCAATTTTCTCATTTCGAGACTGTTTTTTTCTTTTTCTAAAGTTTAATATAGAATTATTTTAAAAAGCTGAAGTCCACAATGTTGATCAACGAAAAAAAATTGTTCACTAAGTAAATTAATTAAAAATAATGCATTAATATTGACAAAAAAAGATTTAAACAAAAAGATTGAAGTTTATGTTTTTTTTGATAATATTTGTTGAACAATAAAATATTAAATTAAAAATAATATTTGTTGAACAGTAAAATATTAAATTAAAAATAATATTTTTTGAACAATAAAATATTAAATTAAAAATAATATTTTATTGCATTAAACAAATTTTTTTCGTTGATAAACGATGTGAACTTCAACTTCCTAATTTTTTCCCAAACAAAAATGTTCAAATCCATTTATTTACGAATTTTGTTAATTTGTGGAATTATTCGAAAACATCGATAACTTCATTCTTAAATAAATATAATTAATTATTATTTTTCCATGTGGCTAAACTTTCGAACGTTCAAATAAACGAAATTGTTTTTCATCTTAATTTTTTTTTTAGAAAATTACAATCTGAAAAAGAAAAAAAATTGTAATTCAACAATATTTAGTTCAGAATGAATTTGTTTTAATCTAAAAATACTTTTTTTTTGGAAAAAAAATACAAATTAGAAGAAGTAAAGAAAAAATTGTCTTTCATTTGAACGTTTGAAACTTTAGAAACATATTTTTCCGAAGGAATTAAAATTTTGCAAAACATTATTTGAATTAAAAACTTTTGAGAAGCAAAAAAATTATTGATACACTGAAGAAAATGTATGTTAAATTTTGTAAATTTTTTTTTGGTTCTAATATTTTGTAATTTAGGGGAAAAGTGCAACAAACGGAAATTTTGATATAAAAAATACTAAATTAAAAATTTTCTTTTGGAATTTAGAAAAATTATATCAAATATCAAGAATTTTTATTCAATTTTAATATAACTTTACTAAATTTCACATCATTTTTTTTAATGTTTAGTATTATTTACATCAAAATTTCGGTTTGTTGCACTTTTTCTCCAAAATTGAAAAATACTTTTACAAAATTTAATATACATTTTTTTTTCAGTGTAATCTAACTTCCTTAAAATCACTTTTATAATTCAAATTTAATAATTAATATTTACAACAATTTTTAACTAAAATTCTCCATTAAATCGCACTTAATTTTAGTAATTTTGGACAATGTCCTTTGAGAATTTTCAAATTCACTGTTTGTTTAAAAAAAAAAATAAATAAAAAAAAAAATAAAATAAAACAGGAACTTTAAGTAATTTCAATAAAATATTCATTAAAATTTTTCAAATAAAATTATTTGTACAGTATTAAAAGAAAAATTCTCGTAGAATTAATTAATAAAATTTTAAATAATGATTATTTAAAAATTTTTTGATGAAATTCTTCATGAGAATTTAATTTTTAAGAAACAATCAACTATTTATTTTTGTATTTATCAATAATTGAATTCTCGTAGAATTTTGTATTAAAAATTTTCTTAAAAATAAATTTTAGGTTAATTTAAAAAAATTAAAATCATTGTCTTTTAAAAAATTGGATTGGTTTGAGAAATTTTATTAAATTAGCAGATATTGAGAATCATTAAAATGAAAAAAAGTTTTTGAAAAATAATTGAATTTCGTCGAAGAATTTTACTATTTTTAAAAATATTTAAATTCTTAAAAAGAATTTGACTATTTACGAAAATAATTGAAACTCTGTAAAAATTTTATTATTTTGGAAAATAATTGAAATCTAGACAAGAATTTAAAAGGAATTTTTGAAAATAATTGTATTTTTGCGAAGAATTGAATTTTTCTTTCAAAAATAATGGAATTCGGGTAATGTAGAAAAAATTGAAGTTTTTTTCTATTAAAATTAATAAATGAAATTAATAAATGTTTTCAATTTTTTTTAAAAATAATTTGAATTTGTTTGAGAAATTTTATTAAAATAGTTTTATTAATTCATGAAATTGAGAAAAAGTGAGCAAAAATTGATTTAAATTTTGCCAAATTTTGTCATTCTAATAAAATTTTCGAAAATAATTGATTTTCGGCAAAGAATTTTACAATTTATAAAAATAATTAAAATCTTGCGGAGAATTTTAATAAAAAAATTTGAAAATTTTGATGAATTTTGTCGAAGAATTTTGTTGATTCAAAAAAAAATAATTGAAATTTTGAGGAGAATAGAAACTGAATTTATTGAAAATAATTGTATCTTAGTGAAGAATTTTGATTTCTTTCAAAAATAATTGAATTCTGTCTATAAAGAAAAAATTTAAAGCTTTTTATTATAGAAATTCTTGGAAATGTTATAGTTTATAAACAAAGAAAGAAAAACAAAGACCTCAAATATTCAGAATTTTATTATCATTTCCAGAAATTTAATTTTTTTTCCCACTACTTTTAATGTAACGCCCTGATTTTTCTTTGGGTTTTCCAAATTTTTCTAACTTTTGGAAACATTGTTATAATATATATTTTTTTAATGTTTAACGTTCAAATGGACAAAATTTATTTCCGTTTCGAATATTTTGAAAAATTTCTCGCAAATCGAATGAAAAATAAAAAAATACACTTAATTACTTAAGAATTAGTTTTTTATAAAAAAAAATATTTTTTTCATTAGTAAAATTTAAATCCGATCAAAGCATTAAAAACAAGTCTTTCTCATTTTTGTTGAGATTGTAAAAAAAAATCGTCGTTCAATCAATACTTTTCAATACTTTTTTTAAATAATAATACACTTAATAATAATAATAATAATAATAATAATAATAATAATAATAATAATCCTTCAATACTTTTTAATATAGAGACATTATGATAATAATTAATAATATTACATAACGTACTAAAAATTTTTCCTGTTCACAAAATTTAGCGCAAATTGTAAGAAAAAAAACTTTGTATTTCTTTAATCGAGGTTGAATTAGTAGAAAAGTTTATTTTTTCTTCACATAATATAATTTTCTATAAAAAAAGAACCACGTCACTTGGTCTAATTGCGTAATTGGAAGCTTTATCATTTTAGAACTGTGACAGTTAATAATTAACCGGTTACTCATCAAGTCCACATTGTTCGAACAGTTAAGTGACACAATAATTATGTGCAAATTTATTTCTCTCTTTGTGTATGTCGTTCACTTAACGATGCACGCCGTCATTTATAGAATATATATTTTATACACTCCGCGCCTAATTATATATGCGCAGATTTTCGCCTTCAAATAAATTAACACTCCAATGTTTCAATATTTATTTCATTTCAATTGAAATAAAAATATAAAAAATAAATAAATTAAGTAAATAACCAAATATGAAAATACGTCATTATATTTTAATTTAAAGTAATTTCTCTTCAAGTAGTAAGAAAAGAAATAAATTAAGTTACAGAAAAATAAATTACAAAACAATAAGTAATAAAAATTTAAATATAAAAATTTTAATACAAAAAAATTAATAAAAAAAATTAAATTTAAATATAAAATAAAATCTAAAAAGATAATTCTAAAATGAATTCTAAAAAAATTCTAAAATAAATTCTAAAAAAATTCTAAAAAAGAATTATAGAGAAATAAGTTTAAAAAAAGGATGAAAAAATAAATTCCGTTAAAACACAAATTAAGTTATTTGAAAATATATACTTTTTGTAATACTCTATTATTTTGTGAAAATATTTTTTCAATTAGATAAGAAGTAAATGAATTTTCATTATTATTTTTTTACTTGACGAAGGTCGGAAACGTGTTTTTTTTAGATATGGAAAATTGCTTTTTAATGTAACGAATGGATTCATTTACTTTTCCGAAGAATTAATTAAGAAATTGTGAGAATTTACGTGTGTTTCTTTCTTCACTAAAATATTTTCTACTGTTTTATAAATTCTGATGGTCATATTTGTATATGTATAGGAAGGCAAAGTATAATGTAATTAGCTTACCGTTAATCATTATTTCATCCGTTTTCATTTATATTGTTGCAAGTGTAATACGCTTTAACAATTAAATTACCACATTGCTAGATAATTTAATAATTATCCTCTCTATACCCATTAATTCTTACGCGATTCCAAAGATTATATCATTGTTGCACTCGTGTTCAATGTGCTTTTAATTTTTCTTTACAACATTCTATTCACGAAGCAATTTTAATTCAGTTAATTTTCAGTTTGAAAATATTTATTTTTTTTCAATATCTTTAATTGGAGGGGAAAAAAAGTCCCGCGCAGGCGCAAAAACGGCCATTTTTCATCGGTGCGTAACATAACCTCAACAAAGTGACTTTAATTAATTTTTTTACCGGTGCGAAACATAACCTCGAAAAAAATTAACTTTAATTAATATTTCCAAGTGTTTTAAAGTTAATTTCGAAAATTTTTTCTCTCAGGAAATTACTTTGAAAGTTTATTAGAAATGAAATTGTTCTCTCATCATTTTTTCTCCAACAGTTCGTTAAAATTCCGTTTAAATCCGTTGGTTTAAACGTTTTGAAAAGTTACATGAATTGTTTGTTAAAAATTGGTCCAAGGGAGGTGGAGTTTGTTTTTTTTTGTCTTGAAAACTAATTCAGAGTGTTAATTTTTCTAGACACGTTTTTTTTTGTGTTGAGACAAGTTGTAGTCGCGCAGGTGTTGGTTTATTATTCATCTATTTTCGAAGGAACTAGATATGGTAGTTGATAGTTTCTGCAGGTGTAAAAATCTGCCTGAAGAGAGCATCTCATGCGCGAACAATCAATTTTTTGCCTCAACGAACCCATCGGGCTACTATAATATACCTCCATATTTATTTTTGTCGAACGTCGGTCCCTTCTTCATTTCAACGTCGCTTCAATGATTACTGTATTTTTCGATGCAGGTAACGGGACGTTTGCAGGATGCGGGAAAGGCGTCAACTATTTTTTTTTTTTAATGACAAAAATTTTCTATCGCGATAATTACTTGGGGGCATCGTGTTAAATTACTGCTGATTACTGATAAATTATTATACTAAACGTAATGTATGCTTTATAATTTAAAACTGATAAAACAAATATGTTTAAATCAGACATAATTGAGTCTTAGTTTTTTTACTACTTTTTTCAATCTTAAAGATACATTTTGATAGAATTAAAATTAATTGAAATTGAAAAAAAATCAATTAAAATTAATTAAAAAAGAAATTAAAAAGTCGATATTTAATGAATTTAAAGTAATTTTAAATTCATTTAAAATTATTTTTAATTCATTTAAAATTATTTTTATTTAATTTAAAATTATTTTTAATTCATTTAAAATTATTTTTATTTAATTTAAAATTATTTTTAATTCATTTAAAATTATTTTTATTTAATTTAAAATTATTTTTAATACATTTAAGATTATTTTTATTTAATTTAAAATTATTTTTAATTTATTTAAAATTTTTTTAATTCATTATAAAATTCATTAAAATACGAAGTTGAAGTCCACAACGTTTATCAACAAAAAAAATTTGTTTCATTTATTTCGAAATTATTTTTAATTTAATATTTATTCATATAACAATTATAATCATTACATAAACATCAATCTGTTTTTTCTAAATATTTTTACAACAATCTTGCTGTTTAATTTTTTTTAATTTATTAAGTGAACAATGTTTTTCGTTGATAAACGTTGTGGACTTCAACGTCGTATTAAAATTCATTATCGAGTATGAAGCCCGATTTAGTTTAAACTTTAAAATAATAATTATATCCTTATTTCAGAATTGATTCCTTATAATTTTTTTTTCTTTTTGTTCCAGGTGAGTCTCCTCTTTGATCAGTATTTGTAATATTTCTTACAGCCAATACCATTATTTTCGGTGAGTAATTTAATTTATTTTAAAATCTATACAAAATTCAATTAATTTCAAAATTTTTTATTAAAATTCTCCTCAAGATTTAAATTATTTTTATAAATTGTAAAATTCTTCGCCAAAATTCAATTATTTTCAAAAATTTTATTAGAATGACAAAATTGACAAAATTTCAATTAATTTTTTTTCACTTTTTCTCAATTTTATGATTTAATAAAACTATTTTAATAAAATTTCTCAAACCAATCCAAATTATTTAGGAAAAATATTGATAAAATTTATTAATTTCATTTATTAATTTTAATAGAAAAAAACTTTAATTTTTTCTACATTACCCGAATTCCATTATTTTTGAAAGAAAAATTCAATTCTTCGCAAAAATTGAATTATTTTCAAAAATTCCTTTTAAATTCTCATCACAATTTCAATTATTTTTGAAAATAGTAAAATTCCTACAGGGATTCAATTATTCTCGTAAATTGTCAAATTCTTTTTAGGAATTCAAATGTTTTTAAAAATAGTAAAATTCTTCGACGAAATTCAATTATTTTCCAAAATTCCTTTTAAATTCTCGTCAAAATTCCAATTATTTTTTGAAAATAGTAAAATTCCTACAGGGATTCAATTATTTTCGTGAATAGTCAAATTCTTATAAGGAATTAAAATATTTATAAAAATAGTAAAATTCTTCAACGAAATTTAATTATTTTTAAAAATTTTATTCTAATGGCAAAAATTTGGCAAAATTTTAATTATTTTCAAAGAAATTTTCTCATTTTAACGATTCTCAATATCTGCTAATTTAATAAAATTTACCAAACGAATCCAATTTGTTAAAAAAAAATGTTGATAGTATTTATTAATTTAATTTATCAATTTAAAAATTTATCAATTTATTATTTAATAATAATAATTGTTATCTATTTGTTAAATATTTAAAATTTCCTAGGAATTCAATTATTTTCACAATTTTTAGAAATATAAATATTTAAATTTGCATAAGTATTCATATATAAATAATTATTTTCAATTTCAATATATAAGTAATTTAATAATACAGTTATTTTCATAAACAAAAAAATTGTTTACAGGGTTTCAATTATTTGCGTTTTTTGTTGGTAAAATTATTTATGAGAATTTAAATTTAAAAAGCAATCAATGATTTATTTTTGTAATTAAATTGTTTAATTCGCGTAGAATTTTGTAATAAAAATTTTCTTAAAAATCAATTTCAGGTAAAATTTTAACATTTTAAAACATTGTAGCCTGAATTTAAAAAATTTTAATTTGACACCTATTTAAAATTTATGACGGTTTTAAATTAAAATCTTTGAAAATGTGAAGCTTTTGTACATTTAATTAACAATTCTATAGAACTAATTTTATTATTTAAATATTTTAGTCAAAACTATGTTGAAACTAATTGATGTTTTTATTTTCTAATACGTACATTTTATTGAAGAAATTCTATATAATCAAAATTTTGCAAAATTGAATTTTAAACAAATACTGAATTTAAAAATTTTAGAAGGACTTTGGTAATAATAGATAAAAACAAAGATCTTAAAGTTCTGAACGTTGAAATGAACGAATTTTATTTATTTCTTCTAAAAATTAAATTTTTATTGCACATATTTTGCTTTAAAAACCAAAAAATTGATTACTGAGTTTGTAAAAGTAAAATTTTAGTTTTTAAATTTTTTTATGATTAGTAATTTATTAAAATATCTTCAATAAAAAATATTCCGTTCATTTGAACGTTCAAAACTTGGGGATCATTAAAAACAAGTGATTTAAAGAAGAATTTAAGTTTAAAGTGGTTTTAAATAATAATTGAATTTAAATGATAAGGATATTTTTCAAGAAGTTACATTAGCAATAATTTTTTTTTTATTTAAAAGTTTCGAATTTGAATGTTTTGAAAATTTTTTATTTCTTTTGGTAAAATAGTAACGAAAAATTAATATTAAAGATTAAGGACGAAAAAAATTTGTTTTTTTTTAAATTGAGTGTTCGAAAAAATTGGAGAACCTAACAATGCTGTTAACTATAGAAAAACAACATTATTTCTTCATCTGACTTTGGATTAACCGGAAAATAAAATTCATGCAAAAAAAAATGGTGGAGTTGATTAAAAATTATTTTTTCTCAGTGTGTGTATTCAGCATTTGATCTCGATTCTCGAAAATTGCATGACTGCGTGAAATTATAAGGATAATGATTGTAATTGTGACAAATAAATTCTAAGTAACAATTCATGGTCGGTTGACTAAAGTTTTACTTGTCTGTGGAAGGAAGAAGAAAAAAAAATTCGCTAAGGTAGTTATTAGACCTGAATTAAATGAAGAAATCTTTTGTTCAACTATGTAATTTTGCTTTAAACGAAACCATTAAAGTAGACCGAGAAAATATTAATTGACAAGAATATTTTTGTTATTTTCCGCTTTTTCCCGAGATTTTCTATATAATATAGAAAATATAGAGTTGAAAAATGAAATAACGGTAGCTATATTGTATTTCTTTTTTGCCCGGCAAATATCTTTATTCTTATTTTAAACATTATTGTTTTATTCTCTATTCTTATTTTATTCTTTTCATTTTCTTTATTTTATTCCTTTTATCCTTTTTATTGTTTTTCTTTTTATTTCGTTTTTTTTTCTTTTCATTTTAATGAATATTGCGAAAAATGGAAATAATTGGCTTCTTTTTTTCAACCTGAATTAGAAATAATTAGTCCAATAATTGGAAGTTTGAAAAGTGTTTAGGATTTTTTTTTTGTTTGTGTATAGAAACGGAAGTGCTTGGAAAATTGATTGAAATGTAACTTTAGTTTTATTATTTATTGTAATAATTTACTTTTTGATGTTTAACGACTAAGTTTGTGGTCTGATGATTGTAACATTTGGGAAAGGGAAAAATTTCCTGAACTGCTTATAATTCCCAACTCTGCGGTAAAACTGTACAATTTTATGCTTCTGATTTATGTAATTCAATCTCGTGATTACAAATTATTTCCGTTAAATCACGTCGAAGTGGTATTATTGTCGAATTTGTTTAAACTAATATGATATTCTGAAATTTAATTCTATTCCCCGTACTATGCAATTTTGGTATTTCTTTCGAAAGTTGGATATTTAATTTTTTTTTCTCGAAAATCTGATTTATTTTAAACTATGAAGTAATTTTTTTAAATTTACATTTTGTATTAATTTGTTTTTAAAAATAGAGAAAAGAAAAAAATTCCTGGAATTATAGAAGTTTGTACTTGACGCATGCGCGTTGACTCGTCGTGGTGCGCATGCGCCTCTAGAGAGAGAAAGAAGAGGGGCCGTTAGAAACTTTCTTCAAATTATTATCACTCCCTGCAGGACTTTAAGAGAAAAAAATAATTTTTTCTTTGATTCTACATTAATAATTCACCGGAGAATAATTTATGGGAGTTTAGTGTGACATACGCAACAGCGCTGTTAACGCAAATATAAATGCAGATGAAATTATGCCCACGAGGAAATATTATCGGAATGTTAAATATATGTGTTTGCGGAACATTATTTTTGAGAAAAAAAAAAATCTTGTTGCACTGCAATAAAACTTGACGCTCGCGCGCGAAGCACTTTACAATATCACCTTGAATGATATATTAAATTGTAATGAGGTGGAGGCGCATCTGACGTTTGATATAACCGTTTTGGGCCAGCTGCAAAGATCACAGAAATGGAAAACATGCGGGTCATATCTTTATCGTAATACATGTGACGGCATACTTACTGAAATAACATTATTGGCTTGCGGAATATCGAATTAACCTGACGAGAAGAGCCCTCATTTCATCAATTAAATATATCCACTAATGGCTCTCGCACGCCATACACCTTGAGACATATTACTCCACAAAATATAAAGACGTTTATATAAATTTCAATATTCAACTTTGTGTTACATATCTGTCTAAAAAAGTAAAGTGAAACTAAAGTTTCGAACATTATCTATATTTTAAAGAAGATGTTTATGTTAATTGTATTATTTATATTTTATTTATTTATTTATTTTTAATTTTTAATTCGTAGGAAAGAGAAAAAAAATTAGTGACGCAGGGGAAAAAAGTGACGCGCAGTCGTTAACGCGCCTGCGCGTTACTTTTTTCCCCTGCATCACCTAACCTATAAATTTTCGAGTTTCAATCACTTTACCCACAATGAACCTAGTTTTTGAGCCTATTTTTAATTTTTAAATTAGTTCATTGAAAATTATTGAATTCTTGCAAAGAATTTTATGGAAAAAATTTTAAAATAATTGAATTCCTTCGAAGAATTTTATTATTTACACAAATAATTAAATTATTGTTAAATTGTTATTAAATTATTGAGAAATTAGTTAAAGTAAAATTAAATTAAATTATTTAAAGTAAAATGCTTAATAACCGCAATTCGATTCCATTGGAGAATTTTTTTCGTATTTTTATTAAAACAATGGAGTTTTTTTAATCATTAAAAATTTTAATTAGAAATTTTGATTAATTTTGGGAACAATTTCTTTTAAGTTTTAAAATAATCTTGTTTTTTTTAATAACAATTGATTTTGTTAATAATTTAATTAATAATTTGACTATTAAAATTATATTAAAATTTTGTCTAGAAAACTAAACACTTTTTGAAAAATTTTATTAGGCGTTTTTGTAAATAATTAAATTTTTTTTAATGAATTTTTTTATAGTCTTTTGAAAATAATATACTTTTTTGAAGGATTTTAATTGAAAATTTAGAAAATAATAGAATTTAAAAAAAAAATAATTTTCTAAGAACTTTTTAAAATAATCGTGTCTATTAGTAATTATATTAAATACACATATGATTATTTTTGAAGTTTATTAAAATTGCTTTGATAATAATTGAATTTTTGAGAAGATTTTTATTATTTACGAAAAATAATTAAATTACTGCGATGAATTTTACTACTAAATAAAAATAATTAAATTGTGTGGACAAAGATATTATAATTACTGAAAATGATTCGATTCTTTTAAGAAAAATTTTATTAAAAATTAGAAAAAAATTGTTTTGAAAAATTTATTAAAATCTTTAGAAAATTATTTTTTGCAAAGATTTTCTATTTGAAAAAATATTTCAATTGTTTTGAAAAATGTAATCAAATTTTAAAAAACAATTGAATATTTAAAAAAAATTTAATAAAAATTAAAAAAAGTTTTGAGGAATTTATGAAAATTTTAGAAAATAATTCAATTGTTTTGAAAAATGTATTTAAATTTTAGAAAATAATTGAATTCTTTCGAGAAAAATTTTAATACAACAAAATAAAAATTGTTTTGAAGAATTAATTAAAATTTTAGAAAATAATTGAATTCTTTCGAGAAAAATTTTAATAAATCATTAAAAAAAATTGTTTTGAAGAATTTATTAAAATTTTAGAAAATAATTGAATTCTTTCGAGAAAAATTTTAATAAAGCATTAAAAAGTATTGTTTTGAAGAATTTATTAAAATTTTAGAAAATAATTGAATTCTTTCGAGAAAAATTTTAATAAAGCATTAAAAAATATTGTTTTCAAGAATTTATTAAAATTTTAGAAAATAATTGAATTCTTTCGAGAAAAATTTTAATAAATCATTAAAAAAAAATTGTTTTGAAGAATTTATTAAAATTTTAGAAAATAATTGAATTCTTTCGAGAAAAATTTTAATAAAATATTTTAAAAAATTGTTTTGAAGAATTTATTAAAATTTTAGAAAATAATTGAATTCTTTCGAGAAAAATTTTAATAAAGCATTAAAAAATATTGTTTTGAAGAATTTATTAAAATTTTAGAAAATAATTGAATTCTTTCGAGAAAAATTTTAATAAATCATTAAAAAAAATTGTTTTGAAGAATTTATTAAAATTTTAGAAAATAATTGAATTCTATCGAGAAAAATTTTAATAAAATATTTTAAAAAATTGTTTTGAAGAATTTATTAAAATTTTAGAAAATAATTGAATTCTTTCGAGAAAAATTTTAATAAAGCATTAAAAAATATTGTTTTGAAGAATTTATTAAAATTTTAGAAAATAATTCCATTTTTTAAGGAAAATTTTAAAAAAAGTTGTTTCGAAAAATTTGTTAAAGTTGTGAAAAGTAATTAAATTTTTTTGAGAAAAATTTTATTAGAAATTAAAAAAAAAATTTTAATAAAGAATTTATTGAAATTTTTACAAAATAATTGAATTGTTTTCAAAAATTTATTACAATTTTAGAAAAAAATTGAATTCGTCAGAAGAATTTTATTATTATTAAAAATAATAATAGAATCTCTATCAAAAAATGTATTATTTATGAATATAATTGTGTTATTTTGTAGGACATATTAAATTTTTTAGAAAAATAATTGAATGTCTTCAAAAAATATCAAAAATTAAAAAAAAGTAGAATTTTTTCATCAAATTTTATTAACGTGTATTAAAAATAATTGAATTTTAGCAAAGAATGTTTTCTGTTTATAAAAATAATAATTGAAATGTTTCGAAAAATTTATAAAAATTTTAGAAAATAATTGAATTCTTTTGCATATTTTTAAAACACGATTTGAGAAAAAAATCTATTTCTTTCCTAAAGTTGTATTGAAAGTAATTGAATTTTTTATTTACTATTTAAAAGTGATTTACTATTTAAAAAAATGTAATGAATCGTTTCGAAAAATTCATTAAATTTTCAAAAAATAATTGAATTTTCACAAAAAATTTTACTATTCATGAAAACAATTAAAAAAATGCTATTACTTATCAAAAGAACTAAAGAGCATTATTATTTACGAAAAGAAATTTAAAGCAAGAATATTCTAAATTAACAAAAAATTAATTTTTTCAAAACAAAAATTCATTTATAAAAATTATTTCCCCCCCCCCTAGTTGAAATTTACAGCTCCTTTAGATGATTGCAATTAAAATTAATGACCAGCAGATAATGTGAAGTCGCTTGCAAAAAATGTCAAGGTGTAATTTTATTTAAGTACTGAGCACTATAAAAGATAGTATTTTTGCAATGTAAAGAGAGAAAAAGAGAGACAGAGACAGAGAGAAGGGGGAATTATTCGTGAATTAAAACCTGTTTTCGGGATCCAGGAAAAAACATATTTAGAGTTGATGTATATATACCTCGTTGGAAAATGAAATGCGCACTAGGAGAATATTCAACGAAAAACCGCACGATGGAAAGAAAGTGAGATTTACTATTGTGCAACATGAGAAAAATTTTATCATTTCGTTTTGTGACTCACGCATAATTGCCCTTTGTTTGTGTTCCCGACGATATTTTTCAGTGAGGCAACAATTTATAGACCTCTGATCCGCGGTAATTCCTTATCGTATATAGAATTTATATAAATTCTCGTAAATGCGCTTTGAGAAAGTGTCTTATATATAGTAGTTATACTGAAATTAGAAAAAAAAACATTTTCTCACTTTTTAAATTGAGAAAAAAAACCATTTTTCAGTTGTGCTTAATTTTTTTATTATTATTATTTTAGTTTCAATATTATTTTTTTATTTTTAATATTATTTTTTTATTTCTAATATTATTTTTTTATTGTTAATATTATTTTTTTATTTTTAACACAATTTTTTATTTTATTTATTTTTAAGTTACCTATAATTTTGTTTGTATGTAACAAATTTTGTAAAATTGAATAGTTTTGCATATTTTTTTCCATAGTAAACTCTTCTTTTATGACTTGGCGGAATCTAAAAATATTTCTTTTTAACAGAAATAGATAAACTTGGATTTAAAATTGAAATTTATGCTTAAACAATTCTAATCTACTTGATTAGGAATTTTATTTTTGTTCTGAAGAGTAGAAAAAGGAAAAACAGTTTTTTTTCTAAATAAGGAGTTATTAAAAAGGAAATTAACTTTTTTGGATTTATTTCCATTTTGTTAAATCCGAGGTTGGAACGTTCCAAAAAAAGCAGGCGAATAAATATTTCTGTATAAATTTAAATACTTTACTAGAATTATATTTTTTGTTCGCTTTTCTGTTTTTCAAATTTGAATTTGGCGCCATTATGTTTCCTTAAATTCCCGTCCAGATGGCATGAAAACTCTCTCGTAAACGAGTTGAATCAACGATCCGTTGAGTTCTTATTACATTTGCTTTTATTTACCAATGGTAAATAATTTTATTAGTATAAATAAAAAATAGAAAATAATTAACTAACTTATTAATTATTATAATATAATTATTATTCAACTCGTTTTTTATATTTGTTAATTTTATATATTATTTTTTGTTTTTATTTTACCAACCCCACATAATCTTGGAGTGCGGAATCCTATAGGTATCTGTAGGCAGATTTCCCAAAAGTCCCTAAGCAAAAAAAAGAAAAAAAAGACGATTGATAAATTCAAATATTTAATAACAATTGTTTGCGCAAAAAAAATTCGAAGATTTTTCAAGAGCCATTCGAGAATACTTCAGGAATCATAAAATATCGAAAAATAATTCATCAGGAAAACTGATAAAGAATAAATAATCATTGATTGTTGGAGAGTGTTAGATAATGGACAGACATCGCCGTGGGAAGTCGCGCGTATTTATTTTAGAAGAAAAAAAAAGAAAAGGGTTGGATTTGAACAAGAATTTACGAAGCGGGATTGAAACGAGACAAGTAATTACGCAGCGAGTTCTGGACGTTTTCGAAAAGAGACAGGTGCTTGGGATATCTTTGCCTGACTTAACTGTTGCGAGCAAGCTACCAGGCACGAGCGACGACACTTTTCAATCCTTTGGAACTCTTCTGCTTGGAGGCAATGCATCCTTCCTCTCTCGCATTTCTTATTCTCTTTCCTCTTCAACTTTCTTTCTCTCTTTCTTTCTTGTGTGTCCTTGTCTCTTCTTTTTCTCCCATTCTCGCATCCTCCACTGTCTGTGTTTATACGGTGCCACAAAAGATGATAGCAAAAAGATCGATATTACTCCGCGACAAATTGCTTGATGGCGTCGAGGTTGAATGGCACGCCATAAATTTCCATGTCGTAAAGCTCGCGAGACTGAAAGGTACGAGTTTAATATCAAGCACTCTCCTATATACAGTGAACGTAGACATATTTTTAACCAACGGCTAATTTATTCAAGAAACTTTTCTTTGTATCTCCCTTTTCCTTTTTTTTTCTTCTCTACATTCGTTTTATAAATTCTTCTCTTTTTTCTTCTTCCTCTTTTTTCGCCAATTAGAAAAGTTCATTTGAATTTCAACGAAAGGACTTTCTGCATTCCTGAATTTAGATTTTTGTTACATTTCGCGCCATTTTGTTTCCTTAAGTTGCCGTCCAGGTGGCGTGAAAACTCTCTCATAAACAAAGTGAATCGTTCGAACTGTAAGTTCGGACTAATAACCAAAGGTATAACACCTTTGGTTATTAGTCCAAACTTACAGTTCGAACGATCAACAAAAGATTTTTTCCATAATTTTGATGATTTTGAATTCATTTTTGAAGCGCGAAAAATATTTACTGAGAATAATTTGTCTAAATTAAAGAGATTGACTTTTATTTTGCAACCCAAGAGAGAGAGAGAAGAATGCGACGATTGAATTCATTGAAGCGTAGGAAGGATTCAGCTGAGTAAATTTCGCAGAAGAAATAGTGGCTCTTCCGGTGTGGTATGGCGGAAATTTTCAAGACGAAAGAAACCGAGCGAATCGAATGATTTTGTGCTCCCCTATACTGATGATGGCATTCAGCGACTGTTGAAGATGTTTTTTGTATACACACTATTCGTAAAACAATGCCGAAGGGCATAGTTTTTAATTTAGCGAAGCCATTACGAAAAGTGATATGCACCATTCGAAAATAAATAGCCAGCACAAAGTGAGTTTGTGTGATTTTTTTTTTTTGGTGATGAGTTCGCTCAGAGTGAGAGAATGGAGGGTGGAAGGAGGAAAATTAGCCCCGTGGTGGCAGGTAGTAGTTATCTCGAGTGAGCTCCCAGTTAATGACAACCCCTGCGTTTTGGTTCTGTATAACCTATCCTATATTACGTATCAGCTGTCCAACATAATTCACACTACTTTGTCTTTCTTCCTTTCACTTTTCTCCACAAAAGTATCTTTTAGCTGGACTAAAAGGGAGTTTAGTAAAATTTACCATTTTTTTATTTTCGTTTGCTATAAAAAATTATCCTTCAAGATATATATTTTGCTGAAGAGTTCCAAAAAGCAGGTGGTAGTTCTTTAATAATTAATATTTCTCTATCAAATATACTTTAGAACTGTATAAATGATTTTTCAGAAACATTACCGAATAGTTATTTTCTGGACAGTAGCAACTGTTGTTACTAACAGTCAGTGTCAGTGCGTCAAAGGACATATGTATTATATTTAATGATGAATAAATTAAAATTACGATAAACTGTCTTCAGAAGAAGACTTCAATAATCATGTCATAAAATACAATTGCAATTTAGTAAATTTTGTCAAAGTTAAGAGTCTACAGTTCTGAAAGTTCAAATGAAAGAAATTTATTTATTTCTTCTAAAAATTAAATTTTTATTGCAATTATTTTGCTTAACGTAAAAAAAATTAATTACTGAGTATGTAAAAGTAAAATTTTAGGTTTTAAATTTTTTTATGATTAGTAATTCATAAAAATATCTTTAATAAAAAATATTTCGTTTATTTGAACGTTCGAAACTGGAGGATCGTTCATAGTTTATTTTGAATATAGTACGAAGTCAAAGTACATTCAAAGAAGAAAATATTCTTAATTCTTAAATTTTTTCGAATTTAGAAATGATTCAGAAAGTCAATTAAGTTTATTACTGTACACTTATTATTAAATGTAAAATAAGATTTGTTTCAGAAAGAACACATGTTTCAAAACCAAACACACTTTACCCGCATATACACAAATATTCAATAATATTACTAGAAACTCTTTAAATCGAAAAATCCACTCGATTTTATACAGCAAATCTCACATCAACGGGTATAATTAATTTATTTTGCAAGAAAGCAATTGCTTGATTTACCATTAATTACTTGAGTTCTTTTTTTAGAAAAACAAATTCCTAATTGCATTTTCCTTGAAACAATTATGTGTGTATATATATATAAATAAAAAAAGTCTATTTTGTAAAAAAAACTCTAAGTGTGTGTATATAGAATGACGAAAAGAGAAACATAAAAGAGGATATTAACTGGCAATCTATGCAGACGTTTAATGAGGCAAATCCTTCATAAAAGTTATTTTGTATCATTTTATGAGACGACGACATTAATACTTATCATCCTACTTCAATGATAAATAGTTAAAGTCATTACTGCCTGAGAAAAACCTAGGAAACCAAGTCTTTTATAGCTTTTACTATTATAATTATTTCATTTTTCATTCTTGCGACTATGTTTATTTCATTATGCTAATATTACACCCTCATAATTTTTTGATTTGTTGCACTATCAGAATGTTTGTAATCTTATCGCAAAGATTTTAATTTACACAAGTAATTGTTTTGGTAATTTAATTAAGTACTGAATAAGTATTTACTAACTTAATATTTTTTATTGGATGTTTGCTAACTAAAAATTTTTTATTGAATATTTCCTAACTAAATATTTACTTATTAAATGCATTTACTAAATATTTTCTAACTGAAGGTATTTGCGAATTAAATACATTTACTAAATATTTACTAATTGAAGGTATTTGCGATTTAAATATTTATGTAAACTGAATATTTGCTAACTAAATATTTATGCAAATCAAATATTTGCTAATTTAAATCCTTACTATCCATTCTTAAAACGAATAAAAAAATGTTTCTTGAAAAGAAAGTTCACTCTCCTGGAAGTTCTCGAATAAATAAACCGAAACTGACTTCGATTTGTAAAAAAGAAAACAGAAAGAATTAATATTTACGATCCTTTTTGGACTTTAGTTCTACCAATTACAAGTTGAAACGCCTTGGGTCAGAGGAAGGTCAGGGTTCATCACTCAAAGTTGCCTCTGGACAGCTGAGACTCTCCCATTAGCGAGAACTCGTGTACCAGGATGTGTTTGTTTGCCTTTTTTGAAAAAGGAAAAAAATCGCTTAACCTGGACGCACGTATACACTCTCATAGCGCCCATAGGTCTATGAGGAAAGGGAAATGAAATTTTGTTACTAATTGAGTTTCAGCATGCGATAACATTTCTACTCTGTACAGGTGTTTCTATAGGGTGGATCAAGTTGTAAAAGTTACGCATGCATTAAAGTAGGTACCTAAATGTACTTGTAACATTATACTGTTAATTTCTCATTTTCCGTTATACGTACACTCCAGAAGCTTTGCCTAATTAATCGAAAAATGCAATTTATTTTCATTACACGGTTAATTGTTTTTTGTCCTTTTTTAATTGACGAAATGTTTTTGGAGGAGTTGCAAGAATTTTATTTTGGTATTTTTCATTACTTTTATTTATTTATTCGCTTTTTTGTCACAGTTTTTCTGAGCATATCAAGTTGGGACTGTTGGTGCGTCAAAGGACAAGTTTTTCATATTAGATGATGAATAAATTAGAAAATTTTTCTCCTGATTGTATTTAATGATGGAAAAGAATTTTTTTTTGGTTCGGTTTAGTATTTTTTTTACGCTTTTCAAATGCAATTAATAAGTACACTTGTTAGTGGGAGTGTAACTTGTCGGTGTGGGGAGGAAAAAAAAGAATAATCCACTCTGAACAAATTTCAAAAGACACACGCACTCAATCTGATGGGAAGAAAAATTAATCACGAGAATTGTATCATGATCTGCGACGTGATTGCCGTGTGAGTAAAAAATGATGAGGGGGAAAAAAAGGTTTGAAGTACAGACTCGTTGCTTCTGTTCATCGTCCACGGTTTATAGAGGAGAAATACTCTCGGGTGTAACGCGATTAAGGGGAGAGTACGGGAGTTTTATAGTGTGTCCAACTATCCTTCTTTGACTGCTCGGACGTCTTCATCAAGGAGTACCAATCAGGAGTGATACCGGTCGAGAAAAACAAGCCGATCTTCAACCGGGAGACTTGGGGCAAACTGAAGACATAATGTGCTCTCTTTTCTCTCTCTCTCACACACTTTTTTGTCTCCTTCTTTCGCTCTCCCTTTTTTCTATATTTAGCACAGTTTTTCCGAGGATGTTAAATTCAAACAAAAAGCTAATCAAAACGTTGCTTCGTAACACTTTTGATCTTTTGGCTCAATTTGGTATCCTTGGTAGAAGCTGTTGTTTTTGCTAAGGTGGTACTAGAGAGAGAAAGAAGAGGGGACGTTACGCGAAATGGTTGTCTCTTTCTATCTACCTGACGGTAGATGACGGTTCGATTTGAACGAGAAATAGAAGAGAAAAAAAGAAAGGTAAGGAAGATGGAAAAAAGAATAGGAAGGAAGGAAGAAAAAAGAATAGAAAGGAAGAAGGGAAAAGGAAAAAAGAAAGAAAGAGGAGAAAAAAGAAGGAAATAGATATGGACGAAGATAGAAAATGATGATGATGATGATGATGGAGGAAGCAGTAGTTAATAGCACCTGCAAGAGAGTTAACCTTGTATTAACCAGATCTGCTGGCCTTCGTCTTTGGTGAACAATTACCGCAAAACATGATGCTACTTGGAGTGGAGATAACGCGATTGAACCATCGGGAGTAGAAGAAAAAGATCCACTAACGTGTCGTCAGTGCTCGTCTGCAAACTCTTTAATTCATGAGCACGAGTTTCAACCGGTAATCACATCGAGGCATTTCTTTCGCAAGAGAGAGCCATCCGTTCCATACCTATAAGGCAGCGGATGAGGGTTTATCCGATTCCTCGAACTAATCCATTTAAGGTCAGACACCTGTGTGTACTAATATGGCACTCGGGGTGTGCTGCGTTGAGAGAGTCTCTTTCTCTCTTTTGCAGCGAAAAGAAATAATGTCGACGATACAAGTGTCGCTGGCAATGGTACATTAAGTGGTTTGACGATCTTTACCGACTGTCATCAGGTGATTCATTGCTGAAAAATATCCTACAAACACACACACACACACACAAGATGAGAGTCTCCTTCTGATTTTACGTCGTTTCTCAGATTGCTTCTCTCAAAAACATGTTCATTGTGTCACGAAAAAGAGGATGAACTCACTTGACATAGATCTATGAGTTGCGCTGCTCCTGGTGAGATTCTTCCTCAGCAAGAAATGAAGACGCGACTTGAAAAGAATGTGTTTTAAAACGCGAGAGGAGGATATATAGTTTATATAGTTAACTAGTAGCGGAGTGAAGAAGAGTTGTTACTGCTCGGCATATGTGGGATGCTGGGGAGATTTTTCCTTCACTGCAAACTGCTGACTCGAAATTATATAATCGAGATTCTCTATGGCAGAAGTGTTGTGTTAATAGACCACACGCAGAAAGTCATTTACAGGAGGATGTGAGAATTGCAGCGGGGAAAATGTAATTAAATTCATTAGAGATCATCTGGAGATAAAAAGAATAACCACATATGTGGAATATGTTTATATCTCCTATATGGATCTTAATTAAATTTCCTCAATTTCTTTCATTCGCAGTTCGATATTTGATCCCGATTTAATTTTTAGAGATTTTAAAAGAAATTTCTCTAATGCTAGACTCTATACCTGAGTTTTGGATATCCAAATTTCCGATTGTACACAAATAATAACAATGTAATTATAGGACATTCGTGACTTAGGAATTTATTCTTTTCGTTTTCGTGACTCTATTTAGTGAATATATATATTGCGTGAGGGGTTTTTAATTTCTAGGAAGACTATTTTGTGGACACCATAAAGAAGAGAGCAATCCATCGAGCGCGCGCATTCCGCTGTCTAATCCATTTAACATAAAGTTGCCGACGATGGATTGTTTCGTTTTGGAATCCTCGCGCGACGAGTCAATTCTCTGTAAAGCAGATTCGAGTTTTCGATGGATGGTCCTGGGTAATCCGCGGGTGGGCTCCTTCCGAGCGTGGAATGTCCTTTTGGTTTGTTATAAAAGAGGGCCCCGCGAGAACGCAGTAATGTTCAGGCGATCTCTTTCGGGAACCAGCATAGCGTTCCAATGCTTGTATAGATATTTTCTTTTTTTGGTCGCAAAAAAAGGAGATAATTGTTTTGTCGGTTAAACACGAACGAGATCATTTCGCTGTTTTTTTGGCCATTTCTTCAAAATCATTTCAATTATCCTTAAGCATGATTTCGAAACATCTTCTCGATAACTTCTTGCAATTTTTCTTTTTGTTGATTATGAAGAACAGGATTGTGATAGTGTGAAAAATAATTATCAGCTGAGCATATATTATACAGGGCTCGAATTGTGCGACTTTTTCGACTTTTTTCGACTTTTCTAAGGAAATGTGACTTTTTTCGACTTTTTTGTAAAAATATGCGACTAATTGACTTTTTCAAAATTTTATTTAGTAAAATGCGACTGAAATTTTAAAAATTTTCAGAAAAATAAAGTTACAGGAATAAGTTGTAGTCAAACAAATGTTCTGTTAAGTTTATTTACTGATTTCTTTCAAATTTTTCAAAAACACATAAATAACTTCTTTTTTAAATAAATATTTAATTATTATTTTTCCATAAGAATTAAAATTCTTTAAAAGATTCAAATTCAAACCTTTTTGAAATTAAACTACTTATAAAAAATTGTCACTGTTACCTAAAAGTATCAAATTGCAACGAATTGATCTCAAAAAGTGGATCAAATCATCATTTGATCTTAATTTTTGGATCGTTTCGATCCACTTGAGGATTATTTTGACATTTTTAAAAAAACAGTGGTTATAAAACATGAAGAAATCGAGTCCTCGACTCAGAGCAACCGATGTCTTCGTGTTTTATAATAATTAAAAATGACCGAGTGATAAAATCATTATTTTACATTAAAAGATTTCATAAAGAAAAAAAATTTGAAAATAATTGAATTTCTAGGATGAATTTATTTATTTATAAAGATAATTAAAATTTTGACAATAATTTTATTAATATTCTTTGCAAATAATTGAATTTCAGAGAAGAATTTTATTATCTATAAGGATAATTAAATTTTTCAACAGTTTTTTTTAAAAAAATGTTTAAAAGTAATTGAATTTTGAAGAAGAAGTTTGATATTTTTCAAAATAGTTGAAATTGTGGGAAGAATTTTAAAAAAATTTGAAAATAATTCAATTTCTGCGATGAATTTTGTTATTTTTTAAGATAATTGAATTTCGCAAAGAATTTTATCAGAACTTTTGAAAATAAATGAATTTCTAGGATGAATTTTATTATTTATAATGATAATTACAACTGTACAGAAATAAATAAATTATTTAAATTCTGACAAGAATTTTATTAAAATTCTTTAAAAATAATTGAATTACAAAGAAGAATTTTATTATTTATAAAGATAATTGAAATTTTGAGAATTTAAAAAAAATTGAAAATAATTTAATTTCTCCGATGACTTTTCTTACTTTTGAAGTTAATGGAATTTTGCAAAGAATTTTATCAGAACTTTTGTAAATAAATGAATTTCTGGGATGAATTTTATTACATATAATGATAATTACAAATTTACAGAAATGAATAAACAAATAATTTAAATTCTGACAAGAATTTTATTAAAATTCTTTGAAAATAATTGAATTACAGAGAAGAATTTTATTATTTATAATGGTAAATTGAATTTTTGAACAGATTTTTTTTTAATGTTTAAAAGTAATTGAATTTTTATGTTCCTAAAGTTTCGAATGTTCAAATGAATGACAATATTTTTTTCTACTTCTTCTAATTTGTATTTCTTTACAAAAAAAAATTTTTTATTAAATAAAAACAAATTAGTTCTAAACTAAATATTATTTAATTTCAATTATTTTCATTTTTTGGATAGCAATTTTCTAAAATACTTAAAGTAAAAAAAATTTCGTTTATTTAAACGTTCGAAACTTTAGTCACATGAATTTTTATATATTTATAAAAATAGTTGAAATTGTGGGGAGAATTTAAAAAAATTTGAAAATAATTGAATTTCTTCGATGAATTTTCTTGTTTTTTAAGATAATTGAATTTTGCATAGAATTTTATCTGAACTTTTGAAAATAATTAAATTTCCACGATGAATTTTTTTATTTATGAAGATAATGATGATACGAAGTTGAAGTCCGCAACGGTTTTAAAAACGAAAAATCAAAACAGAGTTTTTTTTCAAATAAAATTCATCTCTAATTTTCATGTGCCTCAATTTTTAAGAAATCAGTTGTTACTGAGGATTTAATTGTCGAAGAATAACATTATTTACAATGAAAAATAAAAGTACCGTCCCATTATTTTTTTGTTTTCGTTTTTAAAAACGTTGTGGACTTCAGCTTCATATGATGATTTGGCAAGAAATTAAAAAAAATTTGAAAATAATTGGAAGTCTGCGGAGAATTTTATTACTTTTGAAAATAATTGAATTTCCATGAAGAATTTTATTATTTATAAAATTTTGCCGAGAAGTTTTAAAAAATTTTTTGAATGTAATTGAATTTTTGCGAAGAATTTTGTTACTTTTGAAAATAAATTAATTTTATTATTTATAAAGATAATTGAAATTATGACAGGTATTTTATTAAAATTTTTTAAATAATTGAATTTTGGATAAGAATTTTGTTAATCAAAAAAATAATTGAAATTTTGGAAAAGAATTTTATTATTTATAAAAATAATTGAAATTTTGAAAAGATTTTTTAAAAAAATGTTAAAATACCTAATTAAAATTTTGACATACATTTTATTAAATTTTATTAAATATTAATTTGTCAAACAAAAACAAAAATTACAAATTTATTAAATATTATTACAGATTGTTTGATGTTAAAGTATGTGTTGGCAAGAAGTGTGATTTTTGTTACAATTTTGACAATTTCGTGTTTCCTTTTTGGCGTTTTTTTTCTAAAATTTAATTCGACTTTTTTCCGACTTTTTCGGAAATTTTGTGCGACTTTTCGTGACTTTTGTTGTTTAGTTGGACTAAAGCGACTTTTTTTTGAGTCTTAAAGACAATCCGAGCCCTGATTATAGCTAACTCAATTCTCTCCATGCAAGGAACACTCACCCCTTGGGTATTAATTACAGAATAAGTTAAAATAGAAAGCAAAGCAGAGTTAGCAAAAAAGAATGAAAGAAAGCAGAAGAATTCATCCAAGGAATATTATTTATAAAAAAAAAAGGAGAAACCCGAAACGTTATAGCCTTGGCATTCCAATTCGGTTGATTTGAAAAGTTTTTAATTAAAATTTTGATAAATTGTTTATTTTTATTGTTGAAAGTATAGAATTTGGAGGAGAGTGTGTATTTGTGTGTTTGTGTGATGGTCACTAATGTAGTCAGGGATCTTAAAAGAAGAGAAAGAGAGAGATTAGCAGGCGTCAGGTCTGCATCCTTGGGGCTTGACGCCACATATATCCGAAGGTGGTCCACAGGCTCCGAAGAGAGTGCTGGTATAAATCGGTGAATCACTTGAAGAACACGCTTCGCTGTTCATTTACTAACATACTAATGAGGCTCTTAGGATTGAAGAGCACCCACGTCGTTGGCACGCGCTCTCCAGGCGACATTCAGCCTCCACTGCGAGATGCTATCTAGTTCTCTTCTCTCTCTCTCTCTCTCTCTCTCTCTCTCGACTTTAGATCCTAATTCGTTGTGTCGGCAATAGTGGACCCTTATTTGTAATCTGAGGTGGCTACGTTCGCCACCTAAGATAAAGGCCTCATCTCCACAAACTGAGGAATGACCAAGAAATCAGTAAATAAGAATCTGAATATTTTTCCAAAAAATGGACTTCCTGCCTTTTAAAAATACCTAGCCTCGCTTCCTCCTATTCAGACATTCTTCTAAAACATTCGTTGTTTGGATATTCAATCTTTTCGAAACATTGAAAATGTTTTTTTCTTTCCTCTCTATCGAAAATCCGAACAGTCTTTCAGGTCCTAAATTCCTAGAAGATAAAAATAAAAACTTCCGCAAACAGTTCAAAAAAGATCTAGATCATCACGATTATAGAAACCTTATTACGCAAGAAACAAAGTAGTTCCAGGCACACATATAGTAGAAAAAAAATTCCTTTTCATCTTCTGCTAATTTAATTTAATTTTTTTCTACATGGCAGGAGAGGAAAAAAAAATGGTTTCAGTTCGAGAATAGTTTGCAAGAGAGTTAAATGTTGAGTGTGAAAGAGACCCAAACGGTTCTTGGTATGCTGAATCACGGGGAGAACTAAATTATGGTGTATTTTTTGCTCGATGTTAATGTGAATATCTTTAAAATTGTTTCTTGAAAGAGAAGAATAAAATAATGTTAAAGAACTTAACCTACTTTGTAGCAATAGTTGGAACTTCTTCTTTTGCGAATGTTCTCCAGATTTTACAGAATGGCGAATTTGTTTTACTTAGAGAAATTTTCGGTTGATTTTCGCACCCCCCAAACCTGGGAGTTCGAGGAGAAATTTTCCAAATGCAGGAAAAAATAAATATGAAAAAAGTGCGACTAAAATATAGTTATTTGAAAAAGAAGACGAATTTTTGGAATATACTACTCGTTTGGGAGTGTTTTTAATAAGTAAAACAAAAATGTTTGGAAGCATTTTGAGAAGAGAGCCTCTCTCTCTCTCTTTATTATCAGCGAGTAAGAGTGGTTTGAAAGTTTCGGATTAATCGGAAGGAGAGACAAGGCAAAAGCACATTACTGAGGGCCTGATAGTGAAGGGATATAGCGCCACCCAAAGCAGCAACGAAACTCCGAGAATTCGACACCGAGGAAACGAGCGGCGTCCCTTCAGTAAGAGAAGAGAGAGAAAGAGAGCGAGAGAGTAATTGGTAGGCCTCTCCAATTCTGTGACGGGTTAATCCTCCCAGCTTCCAAGAAGCAGAAAACAAGTTGGGTTGAGATCAACTCGCGGAAATTGCAACTGCTGCGAGAAGTCATCCGAGCAAAAGAAGTTTAATTTACACTTTACTCACACACACACAATCGGTCTTTCAATCAAAATTCAGGAAACACAATTAATTTCTTTCCTCTAGTGTGTCGTATATAAGTGGATTATCAGAACATAACTTTTGGGAAAAATAGTTTCGAGATCTTTTTTTTTTTTAGATTGTGGATTTTGGAAGAATTTTCGACAACAGTTTTCGATAATTTTTTTCTGCTTTTATTGTGGATTATTTTTTAATCGGGGGGAAGAATTTGAAACTAACATTGAATTATTAAAAAGCTAGTGATATTAGAAGATCCTAAAGTTCTGAACATTCGAATGAATGAAATTTATTTGTTTCTTCTAAAAATTAAATTTTTATTGCAGTTATTTTGCTTCACTATCCAAAAAATTAATTACTGAGTTTGTAAAAGTACAATTTTAGTTTTTAAATTTTTTTATGATTTGTGATTTATTAAAATGTGTTCAATAAAAATATTTCGTTCATATTTGAACGTTCAAAACTTGGGGATCATGATATTAATGATTATTTTTAAGAGCCTAAAGTTCTGAACGTTCAAATGAACGAAATTAATTTATTTCTTCTAAAAATTAAATTTTTATTGCAATTATTATAATTATAAAAAAATAATTACTGAGTTTTTAAATGTAAAATTGTAGTTTTTAAATTTTGTTATTATTAGTAATTTATTAAAATATCTTCATTAAAAAAAATTTCGTTCATTTGAACGTTCAAAACTTGAGGATCATTATTTTTCGGTGGATTATGGAAATTTTCTTGGTTTTTGCATTCTTTTATTCTATTGGTTAATGAAATCTGCGCGCGCATTGAGCGATGCGCATAAACTTTGTGCGCATGTACGGAACTTCCTTCAAGTGGAACTAACCTTAATTTTCTAAGTTTACCTCTTGGTAATAACCAGTTTTCGATTAATTAAATAATTGCATTAATTATATATAACTTTTTAAGTAGATTTATATTTTGTATTAATTTATAAATTTGTTTAAATATATATACATATATATATATATATATATATATATATATATATATATATATATATATATATATATATATATATATATATATATATATATATATATATATATATATATAATTTTGTAAAAAAAAATTTAAACAATATTATTAATTTATCAATTTAAAATTTTTTAATTTAAATAAATTTATTTGTAAAAGTTATATTACAAATAAATTATTTATTAATATAATTCATAAACCTATAAATTATTATTTAATAAAATTGATTTATATAATAAAAATAGAATAGTATGTAATAAAATTTGTTGAATAGAAGTTATTCGATTTTTATTTTCGTTATATTCTAATATAAGTATTTTCTTTTTGTTTCAGGTAAGTCAGACATGTTTTCAAACGAGTTTGTTTCGTAAGTAAATATAAATTAAAATAAATTTAATTATTTACTATAACAAAAATACAGTTAAGAAGGAAATAATTAAAAAATTCATGATCCCCAAGTTTTGAACGTTCAAATGAACGAAATATTTTTTATTGAAGATATTTTAATAAATTACTAATCGTAAAAAAATTTATATACTAAAATTTAACGATTACAAACTCAGTAATTAATTTTTTGGATAGTGAAGCAAAATAATTACAATAAAAATTTAATTTTTGGAAAAAATAAATAAATTTTGCTCATTTGAACGTTCAGAACTTTAGGATCCTAAAAATTCTTTTATTAAACGAAAATTATATTTATCAGTATTGCAATAATTCGCACGACGAAGCGCGCGTCTAATTTTTTACATACCTTTTTAAAATAAAATTAACAATTTAAGGAAATAGAATTTAAAAATTTTTAATTCAAATTTTTTTTTCATAAATGTAAAATAAGATTTACAATTATTACTACTTTGAAATAATTTAATGGAAATTTTACTAAAATATTTCAAAAATAATTCAATTTTAAAAGAGTTGCGTTTTTAATATTCATAAAGATAAAGAAACATCAAAAGGATTTTAATTTTTATTTATTTTTAGTACTATTTTAATCGAATTTTTGAAAAAATGTAATTTTTCTCTAAAATTTGATGAAAATTCATGAAAATAATTAGATTATATTTGAAAATTTGTTGACAAAATACTTTACAAGAATTAATTCTTAAACAACATTTAATTATTTAATAAAATATTAATTTTTTTTTTTAAATAAATAATTTAAAGATCTTAAAAATCATCTTGAAAAGATTTTAAATTAAAATATTACAAAATTTGAATTTTCTATACTGTTAACTGATAATTTTGAAGAATTAATTTTTTTTTCAAAAAGTTTCATTCAATTTCTTTCAATAATTTGAAGTTACATGGAAATATTTTCAAATATGGTATTTTATTCAAATTCTCAAAAATTTGCCTATATTTTCGTTTTGAGGAAATTTTCCTAAATATTTAGGAGAATTTTTCAAAATTTTTGAGATTTTTTTCTATAATTTTCCATCATTTTTTTAGAAAAATCCCCTTATTTTTGTTAGTAAATGTTTCTAAATAGTTAGTGGAATTTATTTTTTAAACTTTTTTAAATTTATAGTGTAATTTACTTTCTAAATATTTTTTTGAGTAAATTTCGAAAAAATTTCTTACAGTGCATTTAATTGAAGAATTTTCCAAAAATCGAAATTTCGTAAAATTGAATTTTAAACAAATGTATTTGCAAATTCGCTAAAAAGTTTTTCAAAACTTTCTTAAAATTGTTGATTGAAAGAGGAATATTAGTGAAAAGTTCTAGAAGATAAAAATTGAATCGTAATCATGAAAATAATTTTTAAAACCGATTACAGTAAAAATATTCTTAATATAAAATAATAATAACATTTTTATAAGCTGTTTAATTTCAAGGAGCTTTGAATTTGAATCTTTGAAGAATTTTAATTCCTATGAAATTAATAATAATGATTAAATATTTATTTTCAAAAGAAGTTATTGATGTTTTCGAATAATTTTACAATTTAATTTTGAATTTTATTTAAAAAATATATAATTAAGAAGTAGAAATGATGCAAATTATTTCTTGACGAAAATTGGGAATTTTGTGGAAAAATATTAGAAACAGAAATTGTAACGTTTTTTTTAAAAGAATTAATTTTTGATGAATATTGTTATTGAGAAAAAAATTATTTATTTATAGTTAAAAAGCGGTTAACATTTTCTATTTCTTTATTATGATTTTTTAACAAACAATAATTCTGTATTTTTTATAAATAGAAAAGGGAAAAGTGTACAAAATATATAAAAAATTTACAAAAAAATAGAAATAGTAAATTTATTATATATAGTTTCCCAACTATCGTCAATAGTTTTTCTAAAGCCGATAAGAATTTTCTGAAATTGATTTATAACAAACCTTATAATCAAGTATTTATTTACTCCAAGAATCAGATAAGCGGATAATTAATAGAAGATAAGAATACAATAACGAAAAATAACCTTCTCTAATTTTCAATTTCGAATGTGTGCGTTTATAATTTACCCGTCTCTGGTTATTACAATTTTTATTTTCCTCAAATTCTGAAATAATTGAATTTAACATTTTTTTTCCTTGGGATGATGGCGAAGGTTAAATCAAGTATAATTTAAAATTACAGTTTTAGCTCCATTGTGTCAGCAAGTGCTCGCTATTCTCTTTGATATTGATCATCTTGGACGTTGTCTGGTTAAATTGCGTTTCGAAAATCCGTCGAGTGCATCGAAGCGACGCTCTTTTAAAGAGTCTATATACAATAACGAAAAAAAAAAATGAAAAAGAAACAGAGTAGACGACTCGAACTTTTAAAGACATTTTACTTCCACTACAAAGTAATTAGTTTAGTCAATAGCAGATAGACAGGATGTCGTCCATAATAGAATTACCCATAGAAAATAATTTCTTATCGTTATCTTTTGCTTAATTTGGTAATTATTTTTTCTTAACTAATTCATTGCTGTGAGTATATTTTGTTTGCAATTTTTAACTGTTTTATGAAACATTTTTTGTGGGAGGATTTAGAATTGTTGCGTGATCTGAAGAAAGAGAGCTTGGAAGCAAATCACAAGCAAATCACTTTAAGGTTATGTTAGTGTTAATTTTGTTGATTAAAAGTTTCTTTTTACCTTTTTGCAAATTAAGTTCAGTGTTTATTGAATGTTTATTGAATGTTTTAGTTGTAATGAAAAGTTTACGATTAATAATTACAATTGAGAGTTGATCCTTTTCTTGTATTTTTGTTTTAAAAATTGTAAACATAACCTAAAAGTTATTGCTTCTAAGGTCTTTTTCTTTAGATCGCGTCACAGATTTATTTTTGAAAATATTAATTTGAAGGAATAAGGAAAAATTAGAAGAAGGTGAAGTCGAAAATATATAGTTTAACTGCTCCACCTTTTCGAGGAGAATAATTCTAATTAAGAAGATCGAGAGATAGGATATCACTTTCTGTCATTCCTGACGGGGGTTATTAGACTTTTTTTTTCTCTCTCTCTCTCTCTTTCCCCGGAGGCAAAGCGGCGGCTGTCTGCAATTATTATTCAATTTCCGTAACTGCACTTATCTTAACTCGATGTCACAACCGCGTGCGCCAAACGGTGAGGGAAACTCGCATCAGGCTTTGCGAACAATTGCGCGAGTCACAATTAAAGTGTATTAGCCTGATCCTGGCGTGACTGCGACATTGCCCGGTTAATTTCAACGAATCGGTTATAAGCGACACCCTTGACATTCTTTATAATTTTACATTCACCATGGCATTTTTCATCTCGCATTAAAAAAAAATCACTTTTTTCACATTCATCCATACATCATCATCATCATCATCATCTTCTTATCAATTTTCCATGTAATTTCATATTTCACGACGCGACTTTCCATAATAATATTATTATTGTAAAGGAAAAATAATTTCATTAATTGGACAACAAAATTGCCTCTCCATTGAAAAATTCAATTTCAATATTGTACATCCATTTTCAAATTGAATTGCATTCTCTGTTCTTATAATTAAATAATTTCGATTATCAGCTTAGAGCAGTGGAAAAAAATCTGATAAACAGTCGGCAATAATTTATTAAGCCTTGTCAATCTATTGTTCAAAGGAAAATAAAATTAAAAAAATAAAATATAATAATAATAAATAAAATAAAAATAAATAAAATAAAATATAATAATAATAAATAAAATAAAAATAAATAAAATAAAATATAATAAAAATAAATAAAATAAAAATAAATAAAATAATAATAAAATAATAAATAAAATAAAAATAAATAAAATAATAATAAAATAATAAATAAAATAAAAATAAACTATTGTTCAAAGGAAAATAAATAAGTTAAACAAATTATAAATTTCAAATTTAATTGAAATTAATTCCTTTCCAAATTTTAATTTGTTGCAATGTTCGCTAATTTTTTTTTTTTTGCTTCCGAATTAGTAATTTTTACTAAAGTAGTCAAGTTTATTGATTCGAAAGCAAACAGACGGCGACTGATTCAAATCACTAAATATTTTTAATTTCCAATTCAAAATTTACAGTAATTAATTTAATCTAATTATTCTAAAATTAATAAATAAATTAATGTGAAAATGAAGACATTAATCTTAAAATTGAGAAGTGAATAAATTAATGAAACATTAATCCAATTCTGGAGAACAAAAAAAAACATTGATTAGCATTTTTTGTGAAGTGGGAAATTATATTTCGCGGTAGGTTGGCGGCCTTGAGGTGTAATGAAAAAAAGAAGAATTAAAAGAATGTATCGCGATCGTATCTAATTCTGTATTCACTGATTACTAATTGTTAAACAAAGCCTCTTTGTAATAATAATAATAATAATAACAATAATAATAATGATAATAATAACAATTAAAATAATAATTATAATAATGATAATAATAATAATAATAATAATAATATTCATAATAATAATAATAATAATAATAATAATAATAACAATAATGATAATGATAATGATAATGATAATGATAATGATAATGATAATGATAATGATAATGATAATGATAATGATAATGATAATGATAATGATAATGATAATGATAATGATAATAAAAATAATAATAATAAAATACGTGACTTGAGATAGTAAACAAATACTAAATTCCAGTCATTTGTATACATTCTCATCAATGGGAAAACGTGAATCATTCCATCAACAATATGTGCGATAATTTTCAGATTTTATCAAAATCATTTATCTAAATTGTTATACTCATTGTGCGAGTTAAAAAAAAAGAATAAATAATATACAGTATGTGATTCAGGAAAGAGTGTGAAAAAAATACACAAGACGAGTATAATAAGAGCAGGGTAATTTTCTCTAATGTCTCTTTTGATGAAACCAGAAAGTCATATATTTTTCGACGCCTTTCGTTGTGATAAAATCTTACTTCAATTGTCGAAGTAATTAAATTTTATTTGGAGATTATTTCCAGTGTTCACTTCGTCTCCTTTCTTTATTTCAGATTTGATTCATTTATTAATAATAATAATTATCTACAATTTGTTGTATTCACTTAATATTTCATTAAACAATTAAAGAATTCACTATTCACTTCATTTCGTTTGTGAGAGAATTTTAACGCCCCCTAGGCGGCAATTTGAGGAACTAAATTGGCGGGAAATTTAAAAAAAAGAAAATTTAATTCTAATATACTTTTGGATGGAAATTTCTTTTGAACTAAATTTAAATTCACATGAACTTAAATTATTTTAATGTTAAAGAGACATTTCAGTATTTTCTATAATTCAATGATTTTTTATTATTTTTTTGTATTTTAATAAAATTTTTCATAAGAAATTAAATATTATAAAAGAAAAATTTAATGTAATTCTACGTTAACATTTAATTATTTTTATAAATAATAAAAATTCCACGGGGATTCTACTGTGTATAAATTTTCTATAAATTTCTTAGCAATCATTCAATTTTTTTTTAGTAATAATACATTTTTTTGTTAGGATTTAATTATTTAGATACAATTTTTATAAAATTTTTCCAAAAAAATCAATTACTTAAAATTTTCAAGTCTTTTTATAAATTTTTTTGCAAGAATTATTTTCATAAATAATAAAAATTTCACATAAAATCTATTATTTACAGATTCTTTACAAATTTCTTTGCTATAATTCGATTATTTTTATATATTATAAAATTTTTCACATGAGTTTATTAATTTAATAAACAATTTTCGTAAAATATTCAGAAAAAATTAATTATTTAAAAAGAAATTATTTTATTTAATAAAATTGTTTGCAAGAATTCAATTATTTTTAGAAATAATAACATTCTTCACAGAACTTCAATTGTTTAAAGAAAAAAAAATTTATTAAAATTTCGTACCGAAAATTCAATTATTTTTTTATGACTTTTAAAAAAATCCTCGGAGGATTTAAATGATTTTTAATACAAGTTTAAATCAATTTTTCGAATACTGTAATTATAGAATTTTATAAAAATCAATTAAAGGAATTGAAATATTTAAAAAAATATTTTTAAACAAATTTTAATAAAATTGTCTATTTAAAATGAAATATTTAAAAAAAAATGTTATCAAATTCTACGTAAAAATTTAATTCTTTTCATAAATAATAAATGTGTCACAAACTATTTACAATTTTTTATAAATTTCTTAGCGATAATTCAATTATTTTCATTAATGATAATTTTTTTACAGGAATTAAATTATTTAAAGACGATTTTCATAAAAATTTTAAAAACACTCAATTATTTAAAAAGATTTTCAAACAAATTTTTTTGCAAGAATTAAATTATTTTTATAAATAAATTTCTTTTTTAGAAATTCAATTATTTAAAAAGAAAAAATTTATTAAAATTCGTTGCGAAAATTAAATTATTTTCATGACTTTTAAAAATCATTGCAGAATGAAATTAAATTATTTGTAATACAAGTTTAAATAAATTTCTCAAAAAACTGCAATTATTGAATTTTATAAAAAAACACATTAAAAGAATTGAATTATTTTTTAAAGTATATTTAAAATCAAATTTGAATAAAATTGTCCATAAAAAGTTCAATATTTCAAAAAATTCAGTTGATTCAATTATTATTATTAATATTCATTTTTTTACAAGAATTAAATTATTTAAACACGATTTTTATCCGATATTTAAAAAAATCAATTACTTGAAAAGATTTTTATAAAATTTTTTGCATGAATTTAATCATTTTTATAAATAATGAAATTGTTCGCAGAAATTCAATTATTTATAAAAATTGTAATAAAATTCGTTGCGAAAATTCGATTTTTTTTTATGACTATCAAATAATGTATATTAAAAATTTTAAATTAAATAATTATTTTTAAAACATTTTTTTTAAAATTTCTCGATCGAATTAAATTCATTTTAAAAAGTTAATCAAAATTTGTTGGTAAAATACAATTTATAATTCATATGTTGGTCATTTTTAGTTATTATTTGTTATTAATTTTTAAATAGATTTTGGATTTGAAATTTTTGAAAATCTTAATTTCTATATGGAATAATATAATAATAATACAATTTTTCTTGAACCTTCGAAGTAAAATTTATTATTTTGTCAATTGAATTAAGATCGTATCAATGGACACTTTATTTAAACGATTTCTTGTAGAAAAACAAGAGAGTTATTTACAGCCCATTTTGAAATTTTTTTTCTCCACATTCTCGAAGAAAATAATTGCCATTTGATATTATTATGGAAAACGATATTTCAAAAAAAGGAATAAATAGAATATTTCCGGTCCCCTGTATATATACCTATATGGAACGTCATCTTGATCTCCGGACGTAATGCAATTTTTCCATTGCGCAATTTTCAACGTGCGGCTAATGCGATTAAAAAGGCATAATGATTACGATCAATTATTAACAATTACAAGGACGGCAAAAACGTAATTACCCGCCATTAATCAAGTCGCAACGTCGCTTATTGCTTGTAGGTTAAATTGTTAAACAGATCCTCAATTCTCCCGCGGGATTTATAATAATAATAATAATAATAATAATAATAATAATAATCATTCTCGAATATGAAAAAAATATTAATAGTTTCATAACTAAAAAGTATATCGTCTTTTTTTAGAAATTTTTAATTTACAAACAAAAAATCAAAAAGAAAATATACATCTATAATTATTTTTAAGTGATTTCTTCCGGGACTCATTAGGGGCATTATTGAATTTGCGCCCAGGAGAGAAATGATGATAAATCATCATTTGAGAAAATGAATAAAATGAATAAAATGAATAAAATGAATGAAGTGAATGAAGTGAATGAAGTGAATCATAGAAGAAAAAAGATGTTTCAAGTGGTGGTGGTGTTGGCAATCAATCAAATATTTCATTCCCTCATTATAAATTCATTCTCATCAAAATGTATCTACTTTGCAATAAATTAAGATGCGTTTAATTACAAGTGCATTGTTGTGTACGTACGTGTATATAAGACACTTGTGCAACACCTTAATTGTAGAACATTAACACAAATTTTCATATTCTTCTTTTTCTTCTTCTTCTTCTGCTTTATAATTGAATTGAAATTTTTAATAATTAAATTTCCTGTTTGTTGTTAATCAGATAAATAGAATCAGATCTTGATTATAGCGGTTCGCGTTAATTTTCTTGCATAACAATCTTAAAAAGTGATCTCTTAACATTTTAATCTACTTAGCATAGAGAAGTAATAAGCTAATAAGTTGATGATGATTTTCATATGCGAATAAAAAATGTAACTACCGCATCGTGGGCCCTACTTATTTGTGAGCAATCAACGTGTACCCATGCTCATCACATGGGAAAGCTATACTTACTCATTCCAGCTGCATTGTAATTTAGTAATTAATAGTGACATTGCGCGTAATTACCTGCCATGGATAATTGTAATTGTACTTAAGAATCAGCTTGTGTTCTTTTAACGAATAACAACAACAGCAGCAGCAGCAGTAGAGGCAGCAAAAAAAAAAATAAAGAAAAATGAGAAGAAACAAAATTAACTCAACATCTCTACTTGAAAAGAGCGCGCGGCTTAGTTTGTTCTTGGAATTACGACAAGGACGATGAGTCTCCCGACAAATCGACGACGAATGCCGCTTGTTCGACCGGTCGTCAACTACTCGTCCATAAACACATTTATACTGATCGATGAAATGAAAATTCTTCCTCTGTTTTAACGACAAATATCTATATACCATATGGACTGATGACTGACATACCTCCCGGTTTCTTCAACTATAATTGATTTCATTTTTATCGATACGTCACAGGCTTTGGTTATAATTCACCGATTGTGACAGTTCGTGATTGACTTTATATACAAGATGTATGTTCTATTGATATGTCGCGATGTGCTTATATATACAAGTTGGGAAAAGGGGTGGAAAAAAGGGATCTGATAATAACTTGTTTGGATGCATTACTCACAGAATTACTCGCGTTGGAATTGCAATAGGGGACAAATTGTCGAACAAAACAATCGAGGGAACTTTATGAAACTGAAGTTACCAACGTTGATTCAACGAAAAACTTAAAAAAAAATTTTCTCAGAATACAAATTTTCCTTGTATATTTTTAACCCAAGTAAACCCTCCAAACCCTAAAATAAAAAAAAAAACGTGGAAAAAAAGTGATATTTATTTTTTTTTTTTTGAATTGTTTCCAAAAATCACGAAATTTTAATTAAATTCATAATTTCTCGCCTCGGTAGTAATTTTTTTCTTTTGATAATTGTTTATTCTAATGTCGAGTGCCATTTAAAAAAAATTGCAAGTAGCTCCAAGTCGGGGAAAGCAGTGATTTTGGTTTTTCTGTCACGGATTTTTGGAAAATCCGTAAATTTGAAGTAATTTAATAATTCCTCGCCTGGGTAGTTAATTTTTTCTTTTGATAAATGTTTATGTTAATATTACACGTTATTTAAAAAAAATTTTAAGTAATTCCAAGTCGGGGAAAGCAGTGATTTTAAATTTTTTGGTGTCACGAAAATTCAAAAAATTCCGAAATTTTATTTAAATTCATAATTTCTCGCCTCGGTAGTCATTTTTTTCTTTTGATAATTGTTTATTTTAACATTAGGCGTTATTTTAAAAACATTTCAAGTGATTTCAAGTCGGGGAAAGTAGTGATTTTTATTCTTTTTTTTTGAATTGTTTCCAAAAATCACGAAATTTTAATTAAATTAATAGTTCCTCGACCCGGTAGTTATTTTTTTCTTTTGATAATTGTTTATTTTAATACTAGACGCAATTTAAAAAAAATTGTACGTTTCCTAATCGGGGAAAACAGTAATTTTGGTTTTTTTGTCACGGATTTTTGGAAAATCCGGGAATTTTAAGTAATTTAATAATTTCCCCGCCTCGGTAGTTAATTTTTTCTTTTAATAATTGTTTATGTTAATATTACACGTTATTTAAAAAAATTTAAGTAATTCCAAGTCGGGGAAAGCAGTGATTTTGAATTTTTTGGTGTCACGAATTTTCCAAAAATTCCGAAATTTTATTTAAATTCATAATTTTTCGCCTCGGTAGTCATTTTTTTCTTTTGATAATTGTTTATGTTAATATTACACGTTATTTAAAAAAAATTTCAATTGATTCCAATTCGGGGAAAGCAGTGATATTTATTTTTTTTGTCGAATTTTTTCCAAAAATCCTGGAATTTCTTTAAAAAAATCAAAATCACTGCTTTCCCCGACTTGGAACTACTTGAAATTTTTTTAAAATGGCACACGACATTAGAATACACAATTATCAACAGAAAAAAATGACTACCGAGGCGAGGAATTATTAATTTACTTAAAATTTCGTGATTTTTGGAAAAAATTCGACAACAAAAATAAAAATCACTGCTTTCCCCGACTTGGAATCACTTGAAATTTTTTTTAAATAACGTGTAATATTAACATAAACAATTAACAAAAGAAAAAAATGACTACCGAAGCGAGGAATCATTGATTAATTTGCAATTTCGGGAAGAGTTTGAAATAAATAAAATCTTTTCAATGCTGAGAACAATTCAGAATTTTCCCATAAGTTCTTGAAAGTGAAAATTATTCCAGCACTTTTTGTCAAAATTCCCTGACTTTTTCCTCATTTCCCTGAAAAAAATTTAGAAATTTAGAGATTCTGGGTATAATTCCCCGGAATAGTGGAATTTTTCAAATGTTAATGACACGAAAATGATATTAATTAATTTTGACTAGAAAACTATCAGAAAAAAAGAAGAAATAAGTAATTAATTGCAATTAAATGTAATTTATTTTACGTATTTTATTTTGATATATGTGACGCGATCTGAAGAAAGGGACCTTAGAAGCAAAAAATTATAGGTTATGTTTGCAATTTTTGAAATAAAAATACAAAAAGAGAGTCAACTGTCAATATAAATCAGTAATGTTTAGATCTTCATTACAACTAAAATATTTAATAAATACTGATTTTAATTTACAGTAAGTAAAAAGAAAGTATTAATAATAAAAAAGTAACACCAACATAACCTTAAAGTGATTTGCTTCTAAGGTCCCTTTCTTCAGATCGCGTCACATATGTTAAAAGTGAAATAAGAATAACTTTGTGCTAGTAAAAAAAATGTTTGATAAAATAGACGTAAGCAATTGTTCTATACGCTTCAAGTAAATTATTAAAATTAAGTTTTTAAATTTTTTAAATTAAAATTAAATACGTTGTGAAAAATGTATTTAAAAATAAATCCGAAAAGACGAATATAGAGGAAGAAATCGAATAGAAATTGGAAAATTAAATAAATAAGAAATAAAAATGTAATGGGCGTGAGTATCTATCTTCTCACGATTAATGCCGTCGGCAAATTCATGATTGGATTTACTCTCGATGACCAGCAGATCATATGCTCGATCCCCATGGAAATTGTTAAACCACGATCAGAGTCCGATCGCTGAGCTGTGATTAAATTGCGTGTGCCGCCGAACCTGTTGGCTACTGTACAATGTCGGGTTTAATTTAAAGACAAGCGTATATATTCCAAGGCGCAACACTTGGATGCTGTTAAATGCTTCAAAGAACGATTCATTAAATTTCTCCTCCCGATCTATTTTAATTGCAAACGTGCCATTTTTATTGTCTGCTTTTACAGTCGCACAAGAAGGTATATAATCTCCTATTAGAGATCTTCTCTTCCATCTCTTATTTTGTCTCTTTCTTTTTCTTTACATTAACTTGATGATCTTAAAAAAAAATTAAAAGGAGAAATATTTTTCTATTTTGGGTTTGGAAGGTTACTCCGCAAAGAGTAACAATTACAAAAGTTTACGGAAGTCATTTTTTAAATTGGAGAAATTAATTGACAATCGAGAGTCAGTTATAAACTTTTAAAATCAATTGAAAAACAACTTTCTAGAGCTTGTTTTTAGTACCAGTGTCAAAGAATTTTTAAATCAGGTTACAGTCGTTTACACCGCATTTTTACTCATGTCAAGCTTTGGATGTAAAAAAAGAAGGAAGAGAAGAAATTAAAGCTACAATTTTCAAGATTGGAAATAGATTCGTCATCTTTTTTTCATGAGGAATAAGACTCGAGTTAATTGCTTTCAGAATTAGTTGCGTATACTTTCCCTGGCGATAATGAGGCAATCGACTATGGCTTTAGAGAAAGAAGAAGGAGAAGAAGAAGAAGATGAAGATGAAGTGTGAAACAAAACAGCTTAACCTTTCTCTGCTCTTTTAGATGCAAGATATAAAGCTTCGGGCTATGTTTGCGAGAGTATAGAGATTATTGCCCCAACTTTGAGAACGCAATTTGATGAAGAGAAAAAAAGTGTGTGATGAGTAAAAGTGTATGATGTTTTTTACATGATAATCTTTGCCAGTGATAATAATCGAAAGTCAATTCCGCAGAGGATCAAGCTCGATATTTATTGCCGAGATAGAGTGTCGATGTTGACACACTGGATTGAGATATATCATCATGCTTTGGCAAATAGATTTGTCGGTTATGCTTTATGAACCATGATGTGTACCTTTGTGATCAATAGGTTTACGTGGAATCGTCATCGATGTGTGATAGAGAGGGAAAAATTAATTGGAGCATGTATCTGTTATAATAAAACAACAATGAGGAAAAGTGGTTTAAAACAATGTTCCTTTTCGTTGATTTTGATTTTTAGGCAACAGTTCAAAAACATTGATTCTTTTAATTTTTTCCTCAGTGGTGACTTTTGGGTTTGGTTCTTTCGAATGCTGTCGATTGTTCGAATGCTTTAGAACAAGAAAATCGTAAATTTAAAGAAAAATTAAACCAAAAATTGTACCAAAAATTGGAACCCAAAATTGAAGCAAACATTGAACCCAAAATCAGTTGGTGTTCTTTGACAGAAATAGAGTTTTTTTGCAAGGAAAATATGTGCGTGCGTGGAGAGAAAAGAAGGCGTAGAGAGCAAAGGCAAATTAATCAGCGGCACGTAATTCGCAATCGTATATATGTATGTTATTAAAAACAACAACCGACAGCAAACGACACTCGAGAGAATGGCTAATTTATTATATCGGTTAAATATATTTTCTGCGCTGCTTTATTATTTATACACACGAACTCATTCTTGTATATATATATAGCGTTATAATTGCATAGGTTGCGAGCAAATTGGTTATGTATTTGTAATGCCACAATATAATATATGCTGGGGCCAGGCGTGATTTATCGTTCTCTCGACACAACTTTTTCAGGATCTGTTAATGATCGTTTACAGATCGCTATCATCGATTTCCACTTTGCATCTTGTGAGCACAGTGCGTCTCAAAGCACGCGTTCATTGAACGACACTGCATTTATGTACGTACACCTTTATATGTTCTTATTTGTTTCTAATAAAATTTTTCTACATTATATTTATGAATAAATCTGAAGAAAGGGATCTTAGAAGCAAATCACTTTAAGGTTATGCTAGCTTTACTATTTTCGTTGTTTGAAAGTTTCTTTTCACTTATTGCAAATTAAAATCAATTTTTATTAAATATTTTAGTTCTAGTGAAGATTTAAACAATAATTAATCCAATTCACAGTTGATCCTTATTGTTGTATTTTCAGTTAAAAAATTGCAAACATAACCTATAATTTTTTTCTTCAGATCGCGTCACAAATGTCAAAATAAATAGAAAGTATTCGAAAAGTTTTGAAGATTGGAACCGAGTTTCAATCACTTCACGCACAATAAACGAATGTGACATTGAAAGTCGTTAAAAAAATTAATAAACTTAGCAGAAAATAATAAAAACTTAATAAGTGTATTACGAATTAAATTGATAAATATTTGATAATATTTATCTAATCTTAAAAAAATTTAAGTTAATAAAAATTAATCTTCAGTTAAAAACATCTTCTTTTAAAAACATCATTTAAATAATTGTAATAATGCTCTAAATGTTGTTAAAAATTATTGAATTGAGGAAAATTTCTAAAAATAATCAAAACATTGATGAAAAATTTATTAAAATTTATGAAAATAATTGAAGTTTTTTAAAATAATTTTATCGTCGGTGAAGTTGACAACGTTTTTGATCAAAGATTGAAAAAAAATTATATTCCTACCAAAAAGAATAAAAACTTTAGGTCACAACTATTTTTTTTTTTTGTAAATCATTATTCAAAAAATTAAACGTACTATTTTCTGTATAAAAAATTATAAAAATTTGCTTAAAAAAATATTTTTCTTTAAAAATCGTTGACTATAAATGTTGTGAACTTCACCAACGTGAATTTTATAACAAGTTTTAAACACAATTGAATATCGAAGAAGAAATTTTATTTTTTATAAAAATAACTGTAATTTTGACAAAACATATAATTAAATTTCTGCGAAGAATTGAATTACTTTTAAAAATAAATGAATACAACAATCAATAAAATACTGCAATACTGCTATCAATGTAAATTTCTCCAAAATTCTTTTTTCAAAAATATTTTTAACTAAAATTTTTCTATCAATCCTCCACTTTAATGATTAATTAAAAATTTATTTACAAATTTAAAAAATTTCTGATGAATCGGAGTTATTAAATTTGTTTCAAAATCCAAGTTCATTGAAAATTTTAAATTTCATTTGTTTAGAATTCAATTTTACAAAAAAATTTCGATTATTCGTAAATTTTCCAAGTAAATTGATGTCTATTAGAAATTATAAAAGCTTAAAATAAATTTAAAACATTTTCATTAAGTTTTAAGAAAAAAAATTAGATGCATAAATTTTTTTAAAATAAAAATATGAATGATTAAGATTTTCAAAGATTTTAATTTGAAACCTTTAGGAAATTCAATTATTTCTAAAAATTCTCACGCTATAATGATTTTAATATTCATTTATTGTCTAAAATTTTCGTGAAAATGCATTTTTTAATCAATTCTTATTGGGAAATTCTACAAAAATTCAATTATTTTAATAAAAAAATAAATGAATGTTTCTTAAAATTAAATTTTATGTAGAGTATTTAATCAACAAAATTTTTTAATAATTGAATTCTTTCGATTAATTTTAATAAAATTTTTACGAATATGTATTAAAAATAATTGACCTTTTGTGATGAGTATTATTATTTATGAAACTAATTAAATGTTTGCGTAAATGAAACTTTTTGACAAGAATTAAAAAATTTCCTTTTAACATATTTGAATTTTGACAAAGAATTTTATTACTTTTGAAAACAATTGACTTTTGTCATCAATTGTAGCTACTCCAAAATTCAATTTTTTTGTCTTTTTGTCTTTTAATTAAATACTTATATTAAAAAATTATCTTATTTTAGAAGAATTTGAATTATATCATTTTATTAAAAAAACAAGTTTTTTTTAAATTTCGATTTCAATTCATTATAAATTGAAATTTTCTAAAATTTTGAATTGAAGAATGGAAAAATTTATTAAAATTGTTAACGCAATTGTTTTAAAATTCAGTAAATTGAATAAAAATGTTTAATAATTGGATTTGAGTAAAATTAGTGATTAAATAATTTCTAACTAATAATTTTATTAGTTTTTATTTTAATTCTTGAAAAATTAAGTTATTTAAAAAGAAAATATTGTCAAAAATAAAAAAAGTTAAAGGTTATGTTTATTTTTACTAATTCAAATTTAAAAGTGTCTAAAGTTTCGAAAGTTTTTTTAACGAAATTTTTTTCACCTAAAGTGTTTTTAAAAATTACTATCCAAAAAAGAAACATAATTGAAATTAAAGAATATGTAGTTTGGAATTTGTTTTAATCTAAAAAATAATTTTTTTTTGTAGAGAAATAGAAATTTGGAGAAGGAAAAAAAATATTGTCGTTCATTTGAACGTTCGAAACATTTAGGAACATAAATTTAATGACTTATTCGAATCGAGTACATTCTTTTGAGCGCGTATTATTATATTATTATTTTTAATCCTTTTTTTCCGTAAATTAATTCTTCTCAACGCTTTTAATTTGAATCAGTTGAAAATCGTGGTTTTTAACTGATTTTTTTGCTTTTGAATCAGTTAAAATTTAAAAATAACTGATTTTTAGTGAAAAAATAGTTTTGATTAAGAAAAATAAGTGAAAAAATTTTTAAACTTGAGTAATTGAATCTTTATTGAAACTGATTAAATATTATTTGATTCAAGTAAATATTTAATTGATAATAGTCAATTGCCCGGTTATTTGAATCAATTAAATTTTTTTTCAGTGTAAGTAAAAGAAAAATTGTCATAATTCCAGCTCACATGGAGAAATAGATAATCATAGAACAACAGGACAATAAACTTGAACACCTTAAAAGGCTCTTTTAAAGCGCACTATTGCGCTCACGTGCAAGAAACTTGATTTCCAGACTGAAAAGTCTCTCCCGAGAATGTATATAGGGATGGCACGGTGAGCAGTCGTTTCGCTCTTAAATTACAGTGTTTACGCGAATTAGATTTTGGTTTCGGTAATTTTCAGTTAATAACGAAGCGAACGAACGAACCAACCAATCGAGACCCATTAATGCCATTATAATATATATAGAAAGCTACCTAAGTACCCTAAGTCTTTATATTGGAAAGAGCAAAAAGCAAAAAGAAAAAAGCAAAAACAAAAAATAAAAAACAAAAAAAAAAAAAAAAACAGCAACTATCTTCATTATATTATATACAATGCTGCACCACACCGTGTCTTGTGTTTCAAGTATATAAATTAAGAAGAAAAAATACATGTGCACTTACGTTTCCCTTGCAACTGATCGTATTAGATCACGGCTACCTGCATTATAATCTCATTTCCAATAAATCGATCCGATTAAAAATATCACATTAACCTTGGAAGCCATGATCGCGGGACTTGGTGCTCTTAAACGCGAGAAATTCTTATATCCCTTCTTTGCTTTTTCTGAAAAACGATTAATCTAATTATAGTTGATTACCCAATGAAGAATCTCGCTCTCTTGCCGCGCACTTCTTTTGAAGAAAATCGTTTTTTCACCCTCTTTGCAATTTTTTTTTCCTCAGCCTGCGCTGTGCCTTTATTTTTTATTTTCAAAGAAACACGATTCTGAAAAATTGTCCTTAAAACAAGGAAACTTTGAGAAACATGAATTTTAGCTTTTTTGCCACAAACTTTTAATTTTCTTTTTTCCACATTTCGAGACAAAATTTACACTTTTTTCCTCACCCTGAAGAACATTAATATAACTTCTATTTTTAAATTAATATTTAATCATTATTATTTTTATATAGAATGATCAGCAAATTTTTAACGTTTAAATGGAACGAACAAAATATTTTTTATTAAAGACATTTTTATAAATTACTAATCACAAATTTAGACAAATTTAAAAACTGAAATATTTACTTTTAGAAAATAAGTAATTAATTTTTTTCGATAGTAACGTAAAATAATTGCAAATAAAAATTTAATTTTTAGAAGAAATAAATAAATTTCGTTCAATTTGAACTTTCAGGATTTTAGGGTCTTTTTATAAAAATTAAAATTCTCGAATTCAATAACTCAATAAATGACTCAAAAAAACCAAATTAAAATAAAAAAAATTTATAAAATAAATTAAAATAAGTTTTGTAAATATTACTACAAAACATAAAGAAAACATGAAAATCTCATATTTTATAATAAATTTAAAATGATAGAGTGTTAAAATCATTATTTTACATTTAAGTCAAAATATTGTAATAACTATAAATTCAAATTTTCAAAGATTTTAATTTGAACCCTTTCAAAATTCAATTATTTCTAAAAATTCACTCTATAATGCTTTTTATATTAAATTATAATTTAAAATTTTAAGTAAACGACATTTTTTAATCAATTTTTATTAGAAAAGTTCTGATGAATTCAATTATTTAGAGAGAAAAAAATAATTTATTAAATGACTGAAGTTTTATAAAGAATTTTGTCAGAGTTTTTAAAAAATTATTGAATTCTTGCGGCGAATTAAAAAATTGTTTATGAGAATAAATGCAATTGTTTATCATTTTGTTTGAAATTGTATCAAAAATATTTTTAATTCTGCGATGAGTTTTTGTTATTATTTATGAAAATAATTGAATTCTTGCAAGAAATTTTACTAACAAATATTTAAAAGAATTGAATTCCTGTACAGAATTTTATTTGTGAAAATAATTGAGCTTCGGAAGAAAAATATTATTATTTATAAAAATAATTAATTTCTTGGGAAGAATTTTATTCAAATTTTTTTAAATAATTGAATAATTGAAAATTTTTGAAAGCTTTTTGAAAATAATTATAATTACATTCCATCCAGAAATTTAATTAATAAACAGAAAATAATTATAATTACATTCCATCCAGAAATTTCATTAATAAATTGAAAAAATTAAATTCTAATAAAGAATTAGAAAAAATTTTCATTAAATAATTGAATTCCAGTGAGAGTGTAGATTTTTGAAAAGAATTTGTACTCTTGGGAAGAATTTTATTAAAATTTTTTTGAATAATTGAATTTTTCAAAAAAATTTTAAACTATTTGAAATTAATTAAATTCTACCAAGAGATTTCATTAAAAATAGAAAATAATTAAAATCTGACAAAGAATTAGAAAACTTTTTCTTTAATTTTATGTTACGAAAATAATTGTATTCTATGGCAAATTTTATTATAATTTTTTTAAATAATTGAATTGTTATAAAAAATGTATTATTTTTGAAACCAATTGAATGGGAAAATTTTATTTAAAATGCAATTTTTATTAATTAGATCTTGTAAAGAATTTTGTCAACATTTTTTTTTTATTAATAGAATTTTTAAAACAGTTTTATGTAAATTTTTCCTAAAAACAGAATTTCTCAGAACTATTTTTTTCAATTGTCTGGATATATTTGAATTTTCTTGGAGAAACTTCAAAAAAAAAAATTAAAAATAATTCAATTGCGGTGCGAAGAAATAAATAAAAATTTGGCCAGTAATTGAATACCGGTGAAATTTTTATTAAAGATTTGTTTAAATCATGGAATTCTTTTGGAAAAATTTTATTGAAAGAGTAGATATTAAAAATAAATTTTGAAACGAGGCAAATTTTTGGAAAATAACTGAAATTTTGCCAAGAATTTTATAAAATTTTTTGAAAACAAATGAATTTTTAGAGAATAATTTTATTATTTATAAAGATTCTTCAAAATTTAGAAGAGAATTTATAAAAATTATTTTACATAATTGAATTTTATTACTTATAAAGATAATTGAAGTTTTCAAGACAATTTTTAAAAATTTTCGAACATAATTGAATTTATGCGAAAAAATTCATCACTTTTGAAAATAATTAAATTTCTGTAATCAGTATTATTCTTAAAATTTCTATTTAAATTTATTAAAAATTGTAATTTTTTAAAATTTGAAATTTAAAGAATTATTTATATTATTATTGTTGTTATTATTATTATTATTATTATTATTAAAAATTATGCAAAGTTATCTATAATAGTTTATCTATTTATGAAGATTGTAAACGCAACTCTTTTGAAATTCAATGAATTTTGAAATTTCTAAAACAAAATTATTCAGTAAATTATTTCTAAGTAATAATTTTATGACAGTTTTTCAATAATTAATTAAGTTGTATATTTAAAAATAAATTATTGCGTCAGTAATAGAAAAACTTGAAGGCTTTGTATTAGAATTTGTCGTAATTTTATGTTTTATGAGGCAAAGGAAAAAACACTGAAATTTTCTTATGAATTCTGAAAATTTAATTTTTTCCAATACGTTTAATAAATGTCCTCGATTTCCCTGACAAATTTTAATTTCCTTGATATATTCCCCCGAATTCCCCTGACTTGAGGCAACTCTACTTTACCTTTCAGCAAGAAAGCTTCAATTGTAAAGTTCCATTTTCATTTTCATGGAAATCTATAAATATACTTTTCAATTAAGAAAAAGGAAAATAATGTTATAAAGTAAAAGTAGATAATTTAAATTCATTCAACCTCTCTTTCTCGTTCTAAGTCATGTTAATGAGTTTATTTAATCCATCAGGAGAAACTAATTAATGGTACAAAGTTAAGAGGGTTAAAAAAAAGACAGTGTGTGTAAAATTCTTTTTTAGAAATCGCGAGGCATAATTGCCACACATCAAAGAGGGAAAAATAATCAATCGGGCTTCTGGAATTTTTCTACATAAATTAAAAGTAATGAGTACATTTCTTTGGAGATGTTGAATGATACAAAAGCAAGGCAGCGTTCCACTTTTATATTTATTTTTTACTTTTCATTGAGAGAAAAGAGAGGGAGAGAGAGAGAGAGAAAAAGGAAGATTGTCATTTGAGGAATTGATCGGCATACGTTAATTACAAATCTACTGTCAACGCGCGCAACGTTCAATTAGAGCGCTAATGGAGTTGATTTCTCATGAGTCCTGGATAAACACGCTCAACGAAACGATAAATCCAATTACATAAGAGACATGTAATTAATTCGTAAAACGAAGTGCCTTCATTGCGACTCTTGTGAATTATGAGCGATTTCTCAGTATAAAATACTGCGCGACAATTATAAACGTCCGCTAATGGCACAATTACGAGAAAATATTTTTCGTATTTCGGTAAATAGAGTGATTTCGATAAAATATTCCCCCCCCCCCCATACTATATTTATTGTAACGCTTTTTAGCTTTCGTAAAAAAATTTCTTATCCTTATTTTTGTTGAGTCAATTTTTTTTGTATAAAAGATTATTTTGCGCTCAAAAGTAAATAATTAAATGCAAAATAGAATTTAATCGTTTCTAAAATTTTAAACATTCAAATGAACGACTTTTTTGTTTCCTTGAATTTTATTTTTATAACAAAATTTTGGTTTTTGTTATAATTAACAAATTATAATTAATAATTATAATTAATAATTAACGAATTCATTTTTAGTTTCACAAAATGTTCATTTGAAGTATTTTTTATTTCATACTTGTAATTTTTAATAACACTTGTAAAAAAAAATATTTCTTCATTTAAACTTTCAAAATATTTAAAATTAGAAATTATAGGAGAAATTAAATTATTTTCAAAAATAATAAAATTCTTCGTAGATATTCAATTATGTTGAAAAAATACGAAATTAAAGTCCACAACGTTGATCAACGAAAAAAATTTGTTTAATTTATTCCAAAAAAATTTTTAATTTAACATTTATTCATATAACAATTATTACAATAACATAAACATCAATCCATTTTTTCTAAATATTTTTATAACAATATTGCTGCTTTATATTTTTTTTAATTTATTAAGTGAACAATTTTTTTCGTTGATAAACGTTGTGGACTTCAACGTCGTGAAAAAACAAAAAAAAAATCTTAGTCAAAATTTTTAATATTTTTATAAATAATAAAATTCGTCTTTGTATTGAATTATTCGAAAAAATTTTGATAAAAGTTTTTAGCAAAATATCAATTATTTTCCAATATTTTAATAAAATTCTTGACAAAATTTCAGTTCCTCCCGAAAATTGTAATAAAATTATCAGCAAAATTCAAATTATTTTCAAAAAATTTCCTTATTTTAATTACTTTTTAAAAGAAATAAAATTCTTATTCGAAATTTAATGATTTTCAATATTTACTATTTTCATAAAATTTTCAAAAGAATTCAATTGTTTAAAAAAAAATTTAATAAAATTTTAGACAGAAATTTTCAATCATGTTCAAAAATTTACTATTTTTATAAAATATATATATATATATATATATTTAAAAAAAAAAAAATTTTAAAATTAAAAATTTAAATTAAATTAAAAAAATTTACTATTTTTATAAAATATATATATATATATATATATTTTTTTGTTAACAAAAAAATTTAACAAAATTCTACACAGAAATTTTCAGTTATGTTCAAAAATTAAAATAAATTCTCGTCACAATTTTAAATATTTTTATAACTAATAAAATTCGTCTCTGCATTCAATTAATAAAAAAAATACAAATATTCTCCGCAGAATTTAAAATATTTTCAAAAAATTTTCCTTAATGATTTTTAATATCTAATTTTTTAATAAAACTTAAAAGAAAAATCTAATAATAAAAAAAATTTTTACAGCATTGTTATATTATTTTCATAAATCATAAAAGTTTAATAGAAATTCTCATATTTACAAATTAAAAAAAAAATTTCTTAGCAATGATTAAATTATTATTTCATAAATAAAATTTTTTTTCTAGGAATTCAATTATTTTCGTAAATAATAAATCGTTTCGCGCAATTTTAATTATTTTTTATACAATTTTTATACATTTCCTTGAAAAATGGAATTATTTTGAAAAATTTGATTAAAATTCGCCATAAGAATTAAATTCTTAATTGGAATTTTTTTTTCTTAAATTTTTTCTCATTAATTTAGTTAATTTTATAAATAATACAATTTTTACAGTGATTCGATTATTTTCCAAAAATACGAAAATTCTTTTTAATAAAATTATGATCGGATTATTTAAAAAATCTAATTTTTCTCCAAAAATTTATTAAAATTTGTCAAAAAAATGCAATTTAAAACCATGTTTTACGAATAATTTAATTTTTAAAGTGTTTCAAACTAGATTCTTCGAAAATTTTGATTTCTTATATTTATAACTGACAATTTTGTATAGAATTAATTTTTGTTGAAAAAGTTTAATTGAATTTTTTTTCAATAGTTTGAACTTTTTGTTTTAAAACATATTTCTAGTTAAACAATTATACAAGAATCTAAATTTTGTAAAATTAACTTGTAAACAAGTTGATTTGAAAATTCTCAACAAACATTTTTTAAAATTATTAAAAATTGAATGAATTGAAATTGTGGAAAAATTTTGGACAAAATTGTAGTTCGGTTTTTTCATGTTTTAAAATAATATTCTCATAAGTTATTGAATTTCAAAAGGGTTTGAATTTAGAATTTTTATTTCAATGGAAAAATAATAATTTGGTATTAATTGTTCTAATAACCGGAAAACAAATTAAAAATATAATTATTATTATTATTTATTTTACATTTTTACAAAATAAAATTAAAAGTATAATGTAAAATGTAAAGTGTTTTAAATTTTACATTCACTGTAATAAAAATTAAAAAGCTAAATTTAAAATTTAATATCTTTTATAATTAATTTTCTTTTCCTATGGCACGGAAAAATTATTGTAAAAAGTCGAAATTTTATCAAAGAAATGAATAAATTTTGACCTCTGAAACTTTTAGAATTTTGGTTGCATAATTAAAAATAAATAAATTTGTTTGAAAATTCTTACGAAATTATTTAAAAATTACAAGAAAAAATATAAATCATAAAATTTTCAATTATTTTCTCCAATTTTCTTTCACTTCTAAATATTGAATACCAGAAGTAATATTTAATAAAAAGTAAAATTAAAGTAATATTTAATACCAGAAGTATTTTCCTCACTTCATATCTATTCATTTACGAGCATTGATTAAACACTTTTCATTAGTGTGGGCTAAAAACCGTAATAGACGATCGATAACAATTTGTCCGCTCGGGAGAAAAAGGAAAAATTCTAAATAGTCTCATATGAAGAAAAAAAAATTGTGATTTGCATTCTTGAATTTAAAAACTTGCCCGCTCCATTCAAGTGTCATGTTCTATTACTTTACACTCACACTTCTTCTTTTTCTTTTTATTTTCTCTTTATTTTCACACTAAAAAAGAAAATAAATTCACTCTTAAACGGTTCTTGTATACGAATGCAAAATCTTTATTTTATTTTTTTTTTTTCGGAAAAAAAATGAACCAGCAAATATGAGAACCGTATAATTATATAAACGAGTCGAGTAAATACTCTCGCCATGAAATCGAAAATATCGCGATAAGGGAAATTTGCATTAGAAACTCGTTTGGACTTATAACAAGTTAATTTTCTGGCACTTCGCCATGTTAAAGATAAGAATCTTCTACAAGAGTTTATTCTTTATGTGCTTTTTTTGTAAAATACACCAATTTTTTTTCTTGCCAGGAGGGAGAAAGAAATCTGTTTTTGAGAATGACTTCCCGTTCCGCGAGGAGTTGTGTTTAGTTCCTAATTTGTTTTATTTTAAATTTATTACAAAATTATTTTTAAAAATTAGCTTTTGCTTTCTTCTGCACTGGAAAAAAATTTAATTGATTCAAGTATAACTGTTCGATTGCAACTATTGTCAATTAAATATTTAATTGAATGAAATAATATTTATTGCAGTCGATTGAATGGTTCAGTTCATATTTGCTTCAAATACTGAGGTTATTGATTTAAATACTGAAATTATTGATTTAAGTACTGGAGTTATTGATTCAAATACGATTTAAATGACTCTAATAAATATTATTTGTGATTCTTTTTTCTTTTGTAATTTATATAATTTATTTATTTATATTTATTTATTATATTTATTTACTATATTTATTATATTTATATTTATATAATAAATAAATAATTATTTAATTCGAGAAAATATTTAATTAATAGTCAATCAATTGGTTTTTTGAGTCAGTTAAATTTTTTTCAGTTTATAGATCGTTAGTGTTTCAAACATTTAAAATAGTACATAAATACGGCACTTATTTTTAATAAAGGTTAAAATAAAAAAAGAAAATTTAGAAATGTCGTCAAATAAGAGGAATAAAAATTTTCAACACTGGAAATAATTAATTAAAATTTTAAAAAGTTTAATTAAAAATTGAAATTATTAAAATTAAAAAAATTTTAATTCAAAATTATTAAAATTAAAAAATAAATTTGAGAAATGTCGCGAAGTAAGAGGAATAAAAATTCCCAACATTGGAAATAATTAATTAAAATTTGAAAAAGATTAATTCAAAATTGAAATTATTAAAATTAAAAAAATTTTAATTCAAAATTATTAAAATAAAAAAATAAATTTGAGAAATGTCGTCAAATAAGAGGAATAAAAATTTTTAACACTGGAAATGATTAATTAAAATTTAAAAATGATTAATTAAAAATTAAAATAAAATTAAAAAATTTTAAATTCAAAATTATTAAAATGAAAAAATAAATTTGAGAAATGTCGTCAAATAAGAGGAATAAAAATTTTCAACACTGGGAAATAATTAATGAAAATTTCAAAAAGATTATTAATTCAAAATTATTAAAATGAAAAAATAAATTTGAGAAATGTCGTCAAATAAGAGGAATAAAAATTTTCAACACTGGGAAATAATTAATGAAAATTTCAAAAAGATTATTAATTCAAAATTATTAAAATAAAAAAATAAATTTGAGAAATGTCGTCAAATAAGAGAAATAAAAATTTTCAACACTGAAAATAATTAATTAATATTTGAAAAAGATTAATCAAATATATTTAAAATAGTGAATAAATAACGCACTTATTTTAATAAAGATTAAAATAAAAAAATAAGTTTGAGAAATATCGACAAATAAGAGGAATACAAATTTTCAACACTGGAAATAATTAATTAAAATTTGAAAAAGATTAATCAAACATTTAAAATAGCAAATAAATAACGCACTTATTTTAATAAAGATTAAAATAAAAAAACTAAATTTGAGAAATGTCGTCAAATTAGAGGAATAAAAATTTTCAACACTGGAAATAATTAATTAAAATTTGAAAAAGATTAATTAAAAATTAAAATTATTAAAATTATTAAAATTAAATAATATAAATTCAAAATTATTAAAATTAAAAAAAAATTTAAATTCAAAATTATTAAAATTAAAAAAAAAATTAAATTCAAAATTATTAAAATTCAAAAAATTGAATTTAAATTTAAATTCATTAAAATAAAAATTAAATTAAATTGAAATAAAAAAAAAAACGAGAAATGTTTCGAGGCAAAAAATGTCAGTCCAGTAATTATTGTCAACACTGGAAAAAAGTAATAATTTGAAAGAAGAATTTGTAAAGAGTGTTCACGAAACACGATAATAAAAGTCGAATGAATCGATTTTATACGCCTATCGCATTTCCCATCTATCATTTCCTCCACATGTCCATACCATCTATATATACGTATGAAACATGGTTCGATGAAACTCATAAGAGTGAAGATAAGCGGAGAATTTCGTATCCGCCGTGTAAACGTTAGCAGTGTATCCGGAAGGTAAATAATTCACTTTATATCGAGCGATATCTGAGTTCGTAACAAAAGGGATCGTTGATAATTCATAATTACTGCGGAGCTATCGGATCGAAAGCGAACATCACCGGTTCTTGTCACAGGATGCATTGATGCGTCTATTAACTTGAATTTGCAAGTATGATTCGAAAGCCAGTATGTATCGTCGTAATATATAAAATGTATATAGCGCCGTGGGTTATACGCGCAATATATATATATATATAAGAAATATTCACCAAGTGCTTTTATTTATCCCCATTCACACGACTACACAGATTTACACACTAGAAATAAAGAGCGACTGCAATGAGTCGACTAATTAGTTTATTACACCGCGAGTTAATTTGCATGTCTATAAATCGCAATTTCCTCGCGAGTCTCTCTTGAGAGTGTCTGTCTGTGTGTGTGTGTGGTGTACCGAGAGTTATTAAACATAAATATTTTTTTAAGTTTATGCAATTTTTACACCGAGAAAACATAAAATGGAAAAATATTTTTTACTGATATCGTTTAATTGAAATTAGTTTGTACACTGAAAAAAAGTTTAATTGAAAAAAAAAAATATTTACCTGAATCAAATAATATTTATTACAAGAGCCTAAAGTTCTGAACGTTCAAATGAACGAAATTTATTTATTTCATCTAAAAATTAAATTTTTATTCCAATTACTCTGCGTTACTATCCAAAAAATTAATAATCGACTTTCTAAACGTAAAATTTCAGTTTAAAAATTTTTTTATGATAAGTAATTTATTAAAATATCTTGAATAAAAAATATTTCGTTAATTTAAACGTTCAAAACTTGAGAATCGTTTTATTAGATTCAAAATCAAGTGGTATTTGAATCAATAACTTCAGTATTTGAAGCAAATATGAAATAAACCATATTGAATTGACTCTAAAAAATATTATTTGATTCAATTAAATATTTAATTGATAATAGTCAATTATTCGGTTACTTGAATCAATTAAATTTTTTTTTCAGTGTAACTTTCAGTGAAAAACATTTTTTTTTTAATTCAAGAATAAGTAGTCAACCAAAAAATATGTTTAAATTAAATTAGTTATTTAATTAACAATTTGTTAATTAATTTAATTAATTTACCACCAAAGATTATAAGAGAACTGAAAACGAAATATAAAAATAAAATTAAAATTGATCAGTTAAAATTGAAAGTGGGATTAAAAAAAAGAAAATTTATATGGAAATGTTATTAATTTAATTTGCATTCAATTATATAATTTCTAAACTTTTCTAAAGTTCAATTAATATTCTCAATTTTTAATTAGTCTTTTTCTAAAAATAGAATTATACTTGAAAACCATTTTTAAAAGTAAAAAAATCTTATTTTTTAAGGTATCATTTATTAAATATTCGAAGGTTTTAAATCTAACATAAAAAAGAAGAAAAAATAAAAAACAGTAAGAATAAAGAGTAAAATAAAATAATAAGTTTAAATAAATAATTAGAAGTAAAAGTTATTTGGAATTTTTTTCGCGTAGAATTTGTCTGACTAAATATTATTTTTCTACTAAAAGTGTCGAAAGTGAAAAATTTTTTGACTTGGAATTAAAATTACATTATAAATTAAAATATGCATTTTTCTTAGAATGAAATTCAAATTAAAAAAATGAAATTAAAATTGATTAATTGAAAATTATTCAATAACATTAAAATTGATTTATTTAATTATTTATTTTTTCATAAATAATTAAACTTATCACAGAATTAAGATTATTTTTAGTACAATTATAATCGAATTTCTCGTAAAATGTAGGTAATTACATTTGCATAAATTTTATTAAAATTCATCTTAATAATTTAATTGTCATTAAAAAATTTGTTTTTAATTTTTTTTATGATAAATTAAATGTTAACAAACATGCAATTACTATATTACTGAAATTAAATTATTTTTAAAAATTATAATATTATTCAAGACAAAATTTCAATTCTTTTCTTTCTTTCTTACATAAATTTTATTAAAATTCGTCTAAACAATTCAATTATTATTAAAAAAATTTGTCGGTTAAATTCTTTATAATAATTAAATTTTAAGAAACATTTTATTATATTAATAAATTATTTATTTTTGTATCTAAATGATTAAATTCTCATAGGATTTTTTAAGAAAAATTAATCTAAAAATGATTTTTAATGCAAATTTAAAATAATAATAATAATTGAATGTTAAAAGCATTATAGCATGAATTATTAAAAAAAAAATGAATTTTAAAAATAATAAAATACAATTTTTGGGAAATTTTAATTATTTTCAAAAATTTTCTTCAAATTCAATGATTTTTCAATATTTACTATTCTTATCAAATTTCCCCTAAGAATCATCTTTAAAAAACGTGAATAAAAAATTTAAATCGATTTAAAACTTTAAAAAGAAATTATATTTTAAAAATAAAATCATAATGCGGATCACTAACATCCCTTGACTATTTTCGAAAAATTTAAGTAAATTTCATTAAAAGAATTCAATTATTTTTCAAGAATTCTAAAGAAATTTTAATTTTTTCAAAATTTTTCAATTATTTGTTTAGAAAAATTCCATTATCTTAAAATAATAGAATTGAAAAATTTCAAGAATCTTTTGTTTCAGAATTTAAAAAAACATTGCGAAAATTCAATTTTATTAAACAATTTAAATAGTGTTTATATTTCTTTAAAAATTAATTAATGAAAATTTTAATTATTAATCTTCGCCCTTAGAAACATGAATAAATAAAATAGAATGGGACTCTTTCTACAATCCAATTATTCATTAATTATTAAATTAAAATACTTCGAGAATTTTATTTATTAATAAGTTTCTAATGAAATTCGTTAACAAATTTAATGACATACTTTCAGTCAAAATTTCACAATATTTCTATTAATTTCATAATTTTTTTAAAAATATTTATGTAATATTACATTTAATATTTCATTACGTATATTTTTCAAAATTAATTAATAAAAATTTTAATTATTAACCTTCGCCTTTAGAAACATTAGTTAATTCCTAATATTAATTCTATTATTTCAAGATGATGGAATTTTTCTAAACAAAGAATTAAAAATTTTAGATAAATAATTGAAATTTCTTTTGAATCGGTGACTGAGTTTTTACTATCAAACTAATTATTTTCATCTAAATCAAATTTAGAGAATAGTAGAAATATCTACACACTGAATAAAACAAATTTAATTGATTCAAATAATCGATTGATTGACTATATTTTTAATTAAATATTTAATTAAATTAAGTAATACTTATTAGAGTCAATTAAATGGTTCAATTCATATTTGATTCAATAACTTCAGTATTTGAAGCAAATATGAAATGAACCATTTAATTGACTTGTGACGATATACGACTCTAATAAATATTACTTAATTTAATTAAATATTTAATTGATAATACTCAATCAATCGATTATTTGAATCAATTAAATTTTTTTCCAGTGTAAGAATTGAAGTAAAAAAGTGATTTTTTGAAAGCAAATTAAAATATTAAAACTATTTTTAATTTTGGTGAAAAAATTAAAATTCTGAATTATTAGACACCCGAAGAGTGTATAAAAAATAAATTTAGCAAAAAGAAGAAGAAGAAGAAGAAGAAATAAGCTTAGCACTTTTCCTCAATCACCTTTCACGCAATTAGTTTGTAATCGTATCGACAGTATTGAAATGTTAATTCGAGGCATGACCGCAGATGTACAACATCGGTCAATTAAATCGACGTTCAGGTTTCGAGGCGCCTTTGCCCTATAGGCAAGCATTAGTAACTCTGCAATAATACAGGTACACTTAAGGGGGGGAGATAAGCATGATTGTGTAAGATGAGATGCCCGAACTGAAAATTGTTCAGTGTGTGTGTGTGTCTGAGTATACATATCCTTTCACCGACCTTGCCGCATTAATGATTCGAAGCGAGAGACTGGCCCACACCTCGGCACGTTCGATGCTGCCATGCCGCAGTGATCATGTAACAGGCGAGATTCGCTTGTAACGATTCGAATCATTCTCACCGTTTCAGTGATCGATGCTTCATAGAGATTCTAAAGATCCCTGAAAATCGTTACAAGCACGCGACGATTCTCTCTCTCTCTCTCTCTTTCTTTTTTTCTCTTTTTTCTTCTATACACGTGTAGTTACGTGTCTTTTCGTATATGGGTGAATTTTCTGAAAGTGACATTTTTAAATTTCAGTTTTTCAATTAATTTTTTTCTTCAATTATATGGTTTTTTCTATTAAAACTACTTAATTTCATACTCAAGAGTAAGATTTTTAGGTTGCGCAAAATTAATTCTTAAAAATATTAAAGTTTTTTTCATTTGAAAAATATTATTGTTGCTCCATTAAATTAATTTTATTTAATTGGCGAGCTCTTCTATTAAAAATTCACGCTAATATCGCGTTCACGAAATCGAAAATAAAATTACACTGCTTAAAAATTAATAATTTGTATATTTTAATACCAAATGTATTCAATTAGATGAAAATATAAATGTATTTAAAGTATTTGATTTAATGGTAATTTGGGTTATATTTTTTCAAAGCAATGCAGGTAAATACTAAAAACAAAAGAAAAACTAGCATATTTCAAGGAAAAGGCTTCGGAGATGAAAAGCTTCGGAGATGAAAAATAAATTTTCTTTCATATTTGTATACATTAGGGCGCAATTAAAATATGTTTTTTAGTAAAACATACAAATCTCACACCCTCATTTTATATTACCATCGAAATATTCCGTTAAATTTACTTCGACATTCAGTTATTTATTAAAAAGAAAAGGCTTCGGAGATGAAATTAATTTTTACTCGGAGAAAAATGTAAATTTCGATTATTTATAACAGCAATAATTTTTCTCCTTTTTGTAGATAAAATATAGGAAAACACAGTAAATCGTGAGGTATTAAAAACTGTTGCAAATTAAATTAACACTAAAAAAGATTAAAATAATCAATTTTGGTATTGTTTTTTACAATGAATGAAATTTTGGTTTATTAATTTTTTTTATAACTATAAAACATTAAGATGTCGATATCTCGAACTAGTGATCGATTTCTTCATATTTTATAATAATTAAAGATGACCAAGTAATAAAATCATTATTTTATATTATAATAATATTATACGTTATTTCAAAATTATTTTCATTATTTCAAATCAATTATTATTTTCAAATAATTTTAACAACAATTTTACATTATATGTATTATTTTTAATAATAATTAATTAATAAATTTCACGAAATTTCTATTATTCCTAAATTCTTCAACTAAATGCAAATTAGAAAATAAAAACTTCAAATAATATTAAAAAAATTCAATTACACTTTTCCAAAAATGTTAATTTAAAAATTCAATTATTTCCAATAAGTCCACTCTGTATTTCTTTTAATTCTCAATTATAATCTAAAATTTTAACTGAAATTCATTTTTATGAAATGAAAATAAATTTTTATTAAAAAATTCTACAAGAATTTAATTATTTACATGCAAAAGTAAATAATTTATTCAATAATTGAAAGCTTCTCAAAATTCAATTTTCATAGAGAATTTTAGTAACAAATTTTTTAATAATTCAATTCTTTTGTCGAATTTTATTAAAACTTGCACTAATATAATTACTTTTTTCAAGGAATTTTAATTATAATTGTATGAAAAATAATTGAAACGCTGCGATGAGTTTTATGAAAATTTTCAAATTTATTCGTTTACAATTCAATTTTACAAAATTTCAATTATTCGAAAATTTAGCAATTATATATGTATTGAAAAATAAAAACTTGAAATAATTTCAGTAAAAATTGTATTATACTTTAAAAAAAATTAATTCTACAGAATTTTTTGTCAAAAATATGAAAATTAAGAATTTAAATGATTTTAGTTTGAAACTTTTTCAAAATTTAATTATTTCTAAAAATCCACGTTGTAATGCTTTTAATACTTAAGTATAATCTATTATTTTAACTGAAATTTATTTTTTAAACAATTTTTATTAGTAAATTCTACGAGAATTCAATTATTTAAATACAAAAATTACATTTTTCGAGGAATTTCATTAAAATTCTATTAAAAATAAATGAAATTCTGCAATGAATTTAATTATTTATGAAAATAATTGAATCCCTGTAGAAATGTTATTATTTATGAAAATAATTGAATTATATCGAAGAAGTTTAGAAAAAAAATTTGTAAACAATTGAATTCCTGTAAAAATTTTTATTATTTATGAAAGTAATAGAATGCTTGCGTAGAATTGTATTGAAATTTTTTTTAATAATGGAATTCTTTTGGAAAATTCTATTAAAATAGTAGATATTGAAAATTATGGAATTTTAGAAAACTTTTGAAAGTAATTGAAATTTTGACGAGAATTTGTTTAAAATTTTGTAAAATAATTGAATATCAGAGAAGAATTTTATTTTATTATTATTAAATAAGTTATTTATTATTTATGAAGAGAATTGAAATATTGACGAGAATTTTTTTAAATTTTCGAACACAATTGAATTTAGTACCTAAGTATGTTACTAATTTATTTAGTAACTAACTTACTATTCTCCCTGGAGAAGCTAAATTCGTTGAATTTTTCCAAATCGTTGACTTTGGTGTTTTTTTAAATAAAATTTCATTTATAGTTAAAAATAACACCAAAATAGACTATTTTAATCCTTTTTGATGTTAATTTAATCCTAGAGGGATTAAACTGTTGCAGATTATTTTAATCAATTCTGGTGTTATTTTAACACCTCGCGTTTTACTGTGAATTTAACGTCAAATTCTCAGCTTTATTTTAATGTGCATTAAAATTTTGTTTAAGATATTTTTAAAATAAAAAGGGCAGTAATCATTGTAAAGTAATTTTAACCTAAAACTGAAGACAAAGTTTAAACATTTTTATCAAAAATAAAAGTGAGGTCTACAAATTTTTAAAATGCACATAATGATAGAAAAAACATTGTACTTTCTGACAATATTTTTTATTTCTGAGAATTTGAGAAAAACCATAAAAATTTAGTTTTCTTATAGAAGTCCTATATTGGAGACATGTTGAAAAGGTTTCGGAGATGAAAGTAATTTAGTTATTACGTAAATTAAGTTGCATAAAATTATTTAATTTTCTTTTAAAAATGATAAATAAGTGCTAAATTTTCACTATGGAAATTGATAATAATTATTAAAGAGTAGATTTTGTAAAATTAATCGAGACATAAAAAATGTCACTTTCAGAAAATTCACCCATATATATTATGTATATACAATTCACGCCGTAACGGGGTAAAATAATGTCAAGTAAATTGAGAAATTTGTTCGAATCAATCACAAGTTGAGAGAAAAGTTAATTTATATATCTCTAGAACTGGCAATTTTTTTTTTTTGCATTCGTTTTCTTTGTTTTTTCTTCTTTCGTTAATTGTATTAAGTTTCTAGTTTCGATCTATTAATTTCTATTAATTGCATATTTATGTTAATGGAGTTTTTTCTATATGGTTATTTAGTCTTGTAACTCTTTACTGATTCTAATCTCTGAAAATCAGTGTATGGTAATTAATTTACGGTCAATTTTACAAATTTCAATTTTAAATTCATTAATCAATGTTCTATTAATCTTTGAACGTTGATCTACATTTAGAAATAACGACTATTAACCGATATTTATGACAATGTAAATTTATATTATTCTCTTTTTTTAACAACAATTTTTCAATATTAATTATTCGAAACATGATTTACATTTAATATTTTCAATTGAAAGACTTTAATTTTATTCTATTTTTGTATTTCAATGTTAATTTTATTTTACATACAATTTAATTTTCAATTAATCAATTTTAATTAAGTATTAATTTTATGAAATGATTTGTAATTTCTCAAAAATTAAATTTTTTTAAGAGTTTGAATTAAAATGTTTGAAAAAAGTTAGTTCAACAAAATTGTTAGTTAAATGTATTCATGATTCTAAGGGCAAAGGTAAATAATTGAAATTTTTATTAATTAATTTTTAAAAATATAAACACTTAAAATTGTTTAATAAAAATTGAATTTTAGCAAATTTCTTTTTTTAAATTCTGAAGAAAAAGATTCTTAATATTTTTCAATTCTATTATTTCGAGATAATTGAATTTTTCTAAACAAATAATTGAAATTGTTGACATTTTTGTAAAATAATTGAATTCTTTTAAAGAAATTTATTTAATTTTTTCGAAAATAATCGAGGAATGTTAATGACCGGGATTATGATTTTATTTTTAAAAATACAAATTCCCTCTTAATATTTTAAATCAATTTTAATATTTTATTAACGTTTTTTTAAATAATTCTTCTGGAAAATTTGATAAGAAGAGTAAATATTGAAAATCATTGAATTTGAAGAAAATTTTTCGAAAGTAATTGAAATTTCGCCAAGAATTGTATTTTATTATTTTCAAAATTCAATTTCTTTCTAATAATTTATGCTATAATGCTTTTAATATTCAATTATTATATTATTTAAAATTTGTATTAAAAATCATTTTTAAATTAATTTTTCTTAAAAAATCATACGAGAATTTAATTATTTAAATACAAAAATAAATTATTGAAATAATAATAATTCAATTAATTTTAGAAATATAATAATTGAACGTCTCTTAACATTTCGTTTATCATAAAGAAAAGTACAAAGTTTTTAATATTAATTAAATTATTTAGATGAATTATAATAAAATTTGTGAAAATGTTATCACCTACATTGTAATTGTACTAAAAATAATCCAAATTCTGCGATAAGTTAAATTATTTATGAAAAAAATAATTCAATATATTAATTTTAATATTATTTTACATTTACTTTGATTTTCAATTAATCAATTTTAATTTTATTTACTTTTGATTTTTCAACTTGAATTTCATTGTAGGAAAAATGCATACATCAATTTATAATATAATTTTAATTCCAAGTCGAAAAATTTTCCACTTTCAACACTTTCAGTAGAAAAAGAATATTTAGTCAGACAAATTCTACGCGAAAAAAATTTCAAATAACTTTTACTTCTAATTATTATTTGTTTCAACTATTAATTTTATTTTATTCTTCATTCTTACTGTTTTTTATTTTTCCTTCTTTTTTATGATAGATTTGAAATCTTTGACCTCGTTTTAGTAGAAAACGAGCACCATGTCCGTGGAATTTATTTTTCAAAAAAATAATCCAAATTTTGATTTTGAGAAAAAAATTTTGATTTTATAGTTTTTTAATTAATTTCTCAGAAATTATCCATAGAATAATTTTTAGATTATGCTACTTAAAATATTTAACAAATTATCTTGAAAAATAAGAATTTTTTTACAATTAAAAACTATTTTCAAATATATAATTGTATTTTTGAAAAAGTTTAATTAACAATTTGGAAAATTATTGAACTTTAAAAAAGTTTAGAATTAAAAATGCTAAATCGAACTGTACATTTAATTAATTAATTTAATTTTTGTTAATTTTGATTAATTCAAAAACAAAAGGACAGTAAGATAGTTTAACTAAAATTTTTACCAATTCACATTTCGTGGACTAAAATAATTTCCTACCTAATTGTCCAATAATTTATTGCATAATATGATCTGCGATAAATTTACGAATTAAGATTTTTAGAAAAAAAACAACTAATATGAATTAATACCCAAAAATAAAGAAACTTAATCTCCAATGTTAAGGACTTTTATATGTCATTTCAATAATTTGAATAATGGTAATTAAATTCTTGATTAGCGGAATATTAATGTAGTGACCGGTCAGTCAACTAAAGGTCTAAAACCTGAATTACTGTCAGATTATTTAAATTGCTAATCGATAAGCAACTTAATTAATTCAACTCTTTATATCATGCACAATTTAAATTTGTATCAATGTCAATAAAATTCAAATGTCAATTTATCAAAATTATCATTTTTTCTTTGTTTTTCATTTTCATATAAGTAAAAATAGTAGAAGTAAGTAAACTATGAGAAGAAATATAAAAGATAAGTAAAAAAAAGTTTTTCTGCTTTCTAGTTTATATAGTATGTGATTAAATTAATTTTTTAACTAAAAGTATTTAATTTGACATTATTATGAAAGTTGTCGAAATTTTATCTTGATAAAAAAAATGACTTAATTATTGGTTATAAAAATACAAAGTGTTGAGGAGAGGACACTTGGAGGTGTGCTCTTCATAAAGTGTATTATAAAAAAAACAAGGCGGAAATGGAACCGCAAATCCTTCCTGCGTGTTGGCCTAATTAGCGATAATTTAGCGCTGAAAATAAAATTACTCCAACATGACAGAGATTGTGACTCAGCGTGAAGTTTCTGACACTATAACTCTTCACCGTGAACGAGAAATAAAAAAAAATTAGTCTGCTTTCACGATGCAAAGTCTCACTTTGAATTGTATATAGGTGACTCAAGCTCCGCACAGAAGTTACAAAGAAAAATATTTTTCATTCTTGATTAAATTTACGTTTTTTATTATATCTCTTGTCGATCAGGTTTGATTTTTTGTATTTTTTAAATCTGAATTAATTAGAATTTTTTCCGCATAATTTTTTTATTTTTTTTTGTATATCAAAATTTCGGTTTTTTTGCGCTTTTTCTCCAAATTGTTAAATACTTTTACAAAGCTTAATATACATTTTCTTTCAGAGTACAATTTTAGCCCAAAAATTTCGATTATTCATAAATCTTTCAAATAAATGTATTAGAAAATAAAAACTTAATAATTTTAGAAAAATTTCGATTAAGCTTTTTGAAGAAAATTAGTTTCATAGAATTATTTTTTAAAAACATGAAAAATTCAGATTTTTAAAGAATTTAATTTGATACCTTCATAAAATTCAATTATTTATGAAAATTTCAATTATTAGTAACTTCTTAAAAATTTATTTATTTAAAAATTAATGGAACAGATAATAAATATAATAAATAAAATAAATTCAATTAAATTCTAAATTTAGAATTTAAAATTTTAACTGAAATTATGTTTAATTCAATTTTTATTAGAAAATTCTTCGAGAATTCAATTATTTTAATACAAACATAGATAATTTATTGAATAATAATTGAATGATACTTAAAAGTATATTCTCATAAAGAATTTTATAAACGACTTTTTAAATAATAGAATTCTTGCGACGATTTTAAACAAATTTTCAATAATAATTAATTTTTTGGAAAAAATTGTATGAAAAATAATTAAAACTCTGTAATGATTTTTGTTATTTATGGAAATAATTGAATTATTCCTAATTATTTTATTGTTTAAGAAAAAAATTAAATCCCTGTAAGAAATTTAAAAACAATTGAAAATAATTACAACAAAATTTAATTATTTCTAAAAATTCCAATTATTAGTAACTATCCCAAAAATTCAATTATTATCTAAAATTGAAACTAAAATAAATTTTTTATTGAGAAATTCTAAGATATTTCAATTATTTGAATACAGAAATAAACAATTTATTGAATAATGGAATTTTTCTTGAAAATGAATTTTCATGAACAATTTTATCACTTTTTCAAATAATTGAATTCTTTTGACGAATTTTAATAAAAATTTTTAGAGCAAGGACATTTTTCGAAGATTTCGAATTAATTTGTTTAAAAAATAATTGAAATTCTGTAATGAGTTTTATTATTTATTAAAATACTTGAATTATTATTCAAATTCTATTTTTAATAATTAAATTCATGTGAAATTTTAATTTTTTGGAAAATAATTGAATTCTTTCCGGAAATTTTATTAAAATCGTAAAATACGAAAATGAATTAAGATTTAATAAAATTTTCGAAAATAATTGAAATTTTGACATGAATTTTTAATTTTCTTAAATTTTCTGTAAATAATTGAATTATTACTTATTTGGAAATAATTGAATTTTTTTACTTTTGAAAATAATTAAATTCTCGCGATGAATACTAGTATTTATGAAAAATATTGAATTTTACAATTAATTTTATCAAAATTCCTAAAAATAATTGAATTTTGTCGAAGGATTTTGTTGTTCCTTTAACAAAAATAGTTGTAATTGTTGACGATCATTTTTCTCTTTATACTGACATTGTGGAAATAATTGAATGTTAAAGTATGGAATATTTATTTATAGAATAATTTAATATTTTTCTACTTTTTTAAAAAAAATTGAATTCTCGTGAAGAATTTGATTAACAAATATTTAAATAATTAATTTTTTCGTCAAATTTCAATCAAATTTTTAAGAATAATTACATTTTTCGACGAATTTCATTAAAATTATATTATAAAAAAAAATTATTAAAATTCTGCAATGAGCTTTATTATTTATTAAAATAATTAAATTATTACAAATAATGTTATGCAACAAAGATTTCGATTAATTTCATTAAGATTATTGAAATTCTGTAATGAGCTTTATTATTTATTAAAATAATTGAATTATTACAAATAATTTTTATGCAAAAAAGATTCAAACAATTGACTTCTTTCGAAAAAATTTGTACAAATTCTATTTTTAATAATTAAATTCTTGTGAAATTTTAAATTTTTTGGAAAATAATTGGATTTTTTGGTCAAACCTGATTTAAAATTATTGAATATATTTAAATTGTAAAAAAAAGACAATGAAAATGTATGAAGCTTTCAAATTCACAATGTTTATTCCTGTAATTATTTTTTACTCTCTTTTGAGTTAGTAAAAATCTTTACTAATTTGAATTAGTGACTAACTTTTTTGCTTTTGAATTTGTAAATTTTACTAATAAATAATTATTTCTACTCATTTCTTTAGTAAAATTTACTAATTCAAAAGCAAAAAGTCAGGTACTAATTCAAATTAGTAAAGAGATTTACTTATTCAAATGAGGAGTAAGTTTTCAAAACCTGATAAATCCAAATTTTGTCATTTCGAGTAATTTAAACAAATGATAATTCTCACATAACCATTAAAATTATCTTTAATGTAGAAAAAATGTAATAAATTATCCATTTTTTAATATTTTTTCTATTTAAAATGCTATGTTTGTAACTAAATTCTATTGTACTAGGGAATTTAAAGGTTTTAATAATTTTTTCTAATAAAAAGATGGAAATTAAAAATCATCAAGGTTAGTCCAAAATATTTTTTAAACTGAAAATTCTTTATTAATAAATTTTTTTTCTTAAATTGAACAGTGATAAATGGATTTCTAAAGATTTTAATATTTTAAATATGTGTTTATCTCAATTTTTTTATAAAATGGATTTATTAACTTTTGAAAAATTGCTCCTCAAATTTAAGGAGTAAAAAATAATTTCAGGAATAAACATTACGAATTTGAAAGTTTGATACATTTTCATTGTTTTAATTTTACAATTTAAATATATTGAAGAATTTTAAATCAGGTTTGACAGAAAAATTCAATTATTAATTACTAATAAATAGTTTTTTCTACTAATTTCATTAGTAAAATTTACTAATTCAAAAGCAAAAAGTCAGGTACTAATTCAAATTTGTAAAGATTTTTACTAATTCAAATTTAGAGAGTATAGGCAAGAATAATTTTACCCAATTGTAATTTAACTATATTTTTTAGTTTGAAATAGCATTGAAATTCTATGAGGAGAATTTTATTTATTTAGTATTATTACAACTATTACACGGAAAAAAAACTTTAACTGGAACAGCGATTACTTTTCTTAAAATAGCGAAAGTATTCGTTGCAATAACTAATAATTTCGCTAATATAGTGAATTTTGTCGTTGTTCTAGGTGAAGATTTTTTTCGTGTATAATTTTTATTAATAATAAAATTGTGCTAATTAAAAAAAGTAAAAAAAAAAGTCTTGATTAAAAACCAATTAAAAACCATTTTTTTTTTGTTTGTTGTTTAGATAATACGGCACGTGGTAGCAGCGAGGCTGTCTCACAGACGAGTCCTGCGAGCAGTACGAGCAGCTCCAGCGTGAGCCAGGCGAGCCAGCAAGTGTCCCAGGTGAGCCAAACTCACCAGCAATCGGGCCAGAGTCATCACCATCATCAGGACATTCAAATGGGCATCTCCACTGACGATGTGAGGCCCGAAGACGACGGTCTGCATCCGAGGGCGGCTCCAACGAGTCCCGAGAGCGAAGCCGAGGTCGATGACTTTGCACCCAAGAGAAAACAGCGCCGATATCGAACGACATTTACCAGCTTCCAATTGGAGGAACTCGAGAAGGCCTTCTCCAGGACCCATTATCCCGATGTTTTCACCAGGTGAGTTTTTTTCCCCACTTAATCTCATGTGGCTAAAATTTTAACGTTCAAATGAACGAAATTTTTTTGTCTTCTTGAAAATTACTATCCAAAAAGGAAAAATAATTGAAATTAAACAATATTTAGTTTAGAATTAATTTGCTTTTATCTAAAAATAATTTTTTTTAAAGAAATACAAATTAGAAGAAGTAAAAACAAATATTGTCGTTCATTTGAACGTTCGTTAGGAACTTATTCTCCATTTGACTAATTGCTACTTCGTTTTTTAATTTTGCCAAAAAAAATTTTTTCAACAACAAAAATAACAAAAAAATTCAAAAAACAAAAATATTTTAAATCGTTTCTATATGATCTCAGTTAGAAATAGTTTTTATAAAAAATGTTTTCCTATTAAGTTTTTGTTTGGAAAATATTTCACAGAAAGATTGAGGGTTACCACGCAACCTGGAAATCTGAAAAACCTGTAAATGTCAGGGAATTTTGTAAAAATTGAAAAAAACCTGTAAAAGTCAGGGAATTTTGACCGAAATCCTGGAAAATTGTGTTTTCTAACTAAATTTACATATTCTTGAAATCTAAGTTTACTTAAGTATTTCAAAATTAATTTTTATTTATCCTTTAAATTTAATTTTACTTAAATATTTCAAAATTAATTCAATTTTGAAAGAGTTGCGTTTACGAATTTTATAATTAAAATGAACTTGAAAAGATTTTCATTTGAAATTTTAAAAAATTTGAATTTTAAATGAATTTGATTATTAAAAATGTTAAAAAAAGGAAAATTAGAAAAAAAATTTTAATAACTAAAATTGTTCTGAAATTAGTTAAATTTTTCAATGTATATTTAATTAATTTTTTTAAATAATGGATTTGGAGAAGAATTTTAAGTTAAAAATACTAAAACAAATTGGATTTCTGCATTAATTAGATATTACTGCAGACATTATTTTTGAAAGTAGAATTATTTTCAAAAGTTTTAATGAAATTCTTTTGTAGCAGTTAAATTTTTTTCAAAATAATTTCAATAAAATTCTTCGTAAAAAATCAAATTATATTAAAAAATTTACAAAAATTTTAATCAAAATTTCAATTATCTTTATAAATAATACAATTTTTCTCCGAAATTCAATTATTTGGTAAAATTTTATTAAAATTCTTGACAGAATTTCAATTGTTTTTTAAAAAATATTTTATAAAATTCGTTTCATCATTTTTCTAAAAACCTGAAATTATTCTTGAAAATTTTATTAAAACTTGTTAAGAGAAATCAATTTTCATTAAAATTTTTAGAAATAATTACATTTTCAAAAGGTCTTAAATTAAACTCTTTGAAAATTTGAATTTTTTATACTTTTTAACGAACAATTTTATAGAATTAATTTTTTTTAGAAAAGTTCACTTGCTACTTTTTTACTGTAACATTTTCGAAAATTATTTTTATCATTACGATTATTATGTTTTGAATTTTTAACTAAATTTCTTCTTTAAATCAGTTAATTTTTAAATCCATTTATTTACAATATTCGATTTTACGAAATTTTAATTATTCGTAACTTCTTCATTTAAATTTATAAGTAACGAAATGAAACTTCAAATTTTGTCTAAAATTTTAACTGAAATTCATTTTAAAAATTAATTATTATCAGAACATTCTATGAAAATTCAATTATTTAAATAAAAACCAAATATAATTTATTGCATAATTCAATTTTTTGTAAAAAGCAAATTTTAGTAAAGAATTTTATCAACAAATTTTTTAAATAGTAGAATTCCTTCGACAAATTTCAATGAAAATCTAAAGAATAATTACATTTTTTGAGAAATTCGATTAAAATTGTATTAAAAATTTTTAAATAATTAAAATTCTGTAATGATTTTTTGAAATTTGTATCTTTTGGAAAAATAATTAAATGTTCGTGTTAAATATTATAAAAATTTTTTGTTAAATAATTGAATTATTTTACTGTAAAAATAAATATTTCATTAAATTATTCAATGTTTTTTTTAAATTGAATTTTCATAAAGAATTTTATCAACAAATTTTTAAATAATTGAATTTTGTTGGTAAATTTTAATAAAATTTTTAGGAAAAATTTCATTTTTCCAGAAGTGTGATAAAAAATGTACGTATATATTAAAAATAATTGAAATTCTGCCAAGAATTATGTTAAAATTTTTCAGAAACGTTTGAATGTCGAAGGAAAATTTTTATATATTTATAAAAAAATGGAAAATTGACGAAAATTTTTGTAATTTTTTCAACATAATTGTATTTTTGCAAAGAATTATATTACTTTTGAAAATAATTGAACTCTCTAGATGAATTTTATTAAGATTTCTTTTTGAATAATTGAACTCTTTCGTTAACATTTTTTTGAAATATTAAACATTGGAAATAATTGATTTTTGACAAATTATTTTTTTAAAAAAATGAAAAAAATTATATTACTTTTGAAAATTCTTATAAAAGTAATTTACATTTATAAAATGTACTTTATAAAATTTATTAAATTACTTTATAAAATTTACTTTATGAAAGAAATTCAAATTTGATGAGAATTTTCGTAAATTTTTAAACATAATTCGATTTTTGCAAAGAATTATATTACTTTTGAAAATAATTGAATTCTTTAGACGAATTTTATTAAAATTTCTTTTTAAATAATTGAATTATTTTCTTAAATTTTTTTTTGAAATATTAGAAATTGAAATAATTAAATTCTGACAAATCGCACGGAAGAAAACATTCAACCGGAACAGCGATAACTTTCGCTAAAATAACGAAAGTATTCGTTGCAAAAACTTGAAAATTTCGCTAATGTAGTTAAACTTGTAGTTGTTCCAGGTAAAGATTTTTTTTGTGCGTTTTGAAAAAAAATAAATTTTTTTGAAAATATTCAGGTTATGAAGTAGAAAACGGTGATCACTAATTTGGGTACTTAGCGTTTTTTCAATGACGAAAAGAAAATGATGAAAAGCGATTGATGAAGTTTCAGATCGAATTTCGTGGAAAGAGATGTGGAAAGTGGCATTACTGAGAAACGGCGAAAGAATGCATTGAAGAAAATGAATACATCCATCAAGCAGTTAGAGAGAGTCCTTGGCAGTTTCGAAGCTCATATATTAGTGAGAATAGGTCTTGCCACGAAAGGCCTTAACTACTTTATTTAAAAGGAATAATATAGTGACGCAAGCAAAATGGTTGATATTTTATACCATGATTACCTCAACCTATGCGCAGACATTTACAGAGAGAGAAAGAGAGAGAGAGAGAGAGCAGAAAAAAAGAGGTGAAGAAAGAGAGAAAAAGCAGAAAAAACGGTGAAGAAAGAGAGAAAAAGGTGAAAAAAGAGAGAAAAGGGTGAAGAAAGAAAAACATAAGCAGAGAAAAGTTAAAAAGAGAGAAAAAGCAAAAAGAAGGTGAAGAAAGAGAGAAAAAGAGAGAAAAAGGCGAAGAAAGAGAGAAAATGCAATAAAAATAGATGAAGAAAGAGAGAAAAAGCAGAAAAAACGGTGAAGAAAGAGAGAAAAAGAGAGAAAAAGGCGAAGAAAGAGATAAAAAGGTGAAAAAGGCGAAGAAAGAGAGAAAATGCAATAAAAATAGATGAAGAAAGAGAGAAAAAGCAGAAAAAACGGTGAAGAAAGAGAGAAAAAGGTGAAAAAAGAGAGAAAAAGGTGAAGAAAGAAAAAAATAAGCAGAAAAAAGTGAAAAGAGAGAAAAAGCAAAAAGAAGGTGAAGAAAGAGAGAAAAAGCAGAACAAACGGTGAAGAAAGAGAGAAAAAGGCGAAGAAAAAGAGAAATAGGTGAAAAAGGCGAAGAAAGAGAGAAAATGCAAAAAAAATAGATGAAGAAAGAGAGAAAAAGCAGAAAAAACGGTGAAGAAAGAGAGAAAAAGGTGAAGAAAGAAAAAAATAAGCAGAAAAAAGTGAAAAAGAGAGAAAAAGCAAAAAGAAGGTGAAGAAAGAGAGAAAAAGCAGAACAAACGGTGTAGAAAGAGAGAAAAAGTCGAAGAAAGAAAGAAAAAGTCGAAGATAGAGAGAAAAAGGCGAAGAAAGAGAGAAAAAGCAAAAAAAGGTGATGAAAGAGAGAAAAGGCATAGAAAGCGGCAAAGAAAGAGTAAGAGGACAGAAAAAGAGGTGAAGAAAGAGAGAAAAAGCAGAAAAAAGGTGAAAAAAGAGAGAAAATATAGAAAAAGAGGTGAAGAAAGAGAGATATGGAATAGAGAGACACTAATACTGCACAGGATAGAAATTTCCAAAGCAATTTCCTAGATTGCTATGGTTTTGCAAAGCGTCCACTCAGTGAGGCACTTTTCTTGGATTTTCTATAACACCACTTGCACCATTATTTCCTTTAACTCGCGCTGATGGGTTCGAGAAGGTTATAACAGATACGTTATGTATTTTTCCGAATGTATTTAACAGTACATTACAGTTCATCGATCATCGGTTTCCTATATGCATAAATACGCGTTTGAGAAACATTTGCTTATTCAGTCCCGAGTCACGGTATGTAAATTTCGTTCCGTGTTCAATGTGCAAGCCCTCGAGTTTACATTATTAACCTGAACCAAATTACGTATAGTTACGCGCCGCCAATCGAGTAGGCGTGTAATGTGTAATTCATCTTGATTTTTTCCCTGCCCTTTATTTTCTCATAAAAAAATGGGGAAAAACAAAAGTTTTGTCAGTGCAACAATATTGTTTTAGTACAAAATACATTTCGCTTCGTTTCACTTTTTCTCCATTTCGTATGAAATACTTTTACAAAATTTAATATATTTTTTTTCCCTGCGTGTGTAATTTTATCGAAAAATTACATTCAAGAAAATTGCAAGTAAAAAAAATAATTTAAACTAATTTAATTTTTTAATTTTTAATCAACTGTCAATTTCAATTTTTTAAATTTATTAATTTTCAAAGTGCAAAAATTAATTTAAAAATAGGTATATCAATTCTATTTTACTTTTTTATTTCAATTTTATTTTCCATTAATTAATTTTTTATTTTCCATTTCTCTTATTTTTTATTATTTATTTCTACTTTTAATTTTATTTTAAACTCCCTTGTAACTGTTTTTATATTCCTAAAGTTTTGATCGTTCAAATGAACGAAATTTATTTATTTAAATTTTTATTACAATAATTTTTCTGTTGCTATAGAAAAATTATTAATAAAGTTTTTTAAGTGTAAAATATGAGTCTTTAATTTTTATTGCGAATAGTATTTTATAAAAATGTTTCTAATAAAAAATATTTCATTCATTTTTAAAGGTTCAAAACTTGTAGAACATCTATTTTTCATTTTTGATTTTTTCTTATGTTAGATTTAAAATCTTCAACCTTCTTTTAGTACAAAACGAGTTTCTTTAAAAAAAAATTAAAAATTTTGATTTTAAGAACAAAAAATTTTTATTTTATTTCTTTTGTTAATTTCTCAAGAATTATCCACAAAAAAAAATATTTAGAAAATGCTTCTTTGAATATTTTATAAATGAAGCGGAAAAATAATCATTTTCTAGAATTTTTGACAATAATTCTTATTGGTTTTAATAATTTTTGAAAAAGTTCTTTGGGAATTTTTAAATCCACTTTTTTACAAGACAATTTTACGAAACTCTGATTACTCGAAAACTCTTAAATTGAATTCCTATTTATATTCAGAAATAAAAAGTTTAAATAAGTTTAAAAAATTCAATTAAATCTTTGAAAAAAATTTTACAGAATTCAAAATTAAAACTGTAAAAAATTCAAATTTACAGGGATTTAAATTTGAAACCTTTTCCTAATTCAATTATTTTTAAAAATTTACGCTATAAAATGATTTCAATATTCAATTTAATTTCAATTTAATGTTTTTGAAATTGAATTCTTATGAAGAATTTTATTAACAAACTTTTAAATAATTGAATTCATTCGAAGAATTTTAATAACATTTTTTAAGGATTGTTACATTTTTCGAGAAATTTGATTGGAATTTCATAAAAAATAATTGAATTCAATCGAAGAGGTTTATATAAAAATTTTTAAGAAAAATTATATTCTTCGAGAAATTTGAATAAAATTTCGCAAAAAATAATTGAAATTCTGTGATGAATTTTCTTATTTTTATGAAAATAATTAAATTCCTAAAGAAGTTTATTATTTAACAAAATAATTGAATATCTGTGAAAAATTTTATTATTTATGAAAATAATTAAATTATTGCGAAACAATCATTATAATAATTATATAAAAAATTTTTATAAATAAATTGAATTCTTGTGAAATTTCTACTATTTTTGAAATTAATGAAATGTTTGCGTAGAATTTTATTAAATGAATTCTTTTGGAAAATTTTATTAAAATAATAGATATTAAAAATCATAGAAATTTACAAGAAAAACTTTTGAATTAATTGAAATTTTGCCAAAAATTCTATTAAAACTTTTGAAAATACTCTCTAATTTTGAATTAGTAAAAAGTTTTACTAATTTGAATTAGTGACTGAATATTTGTATTTAAATAAGTAAAATTTACTAATAAATAGTCTTTTCTACTAATTTCTTTAGTAAAATTTAATAATGCAAATTAGTAAAGATTTTTACTAATTCAAATTTAGAGAGTAATTGAGTTTTAGAGAAAAATTTTGTTTTTTTATTTCTTTTATTTGTTTAATAATTATGTTATTCAAAAAGACTTTCAATATAAACCGCTGTCAACTTAGTTTTCTTTGCATCTAAAACAATTAATAAAACCTACTTTTACTCTTGCGGAATTAAACAAAAACTTCCAACCACAGTAAAAATGAGTGAAACATAACCTTAATTAACTATTATCTATTTTTCTTAAACAATTTAAGAATTTTTCTTTCATTTGAGAAAATTTTTTCTTTAACTATTTTCTGTATATTTTAAATACAAATTATAATAATATTTTTATATAATAATGTAAATAAACTTGTGTTAAATATAAATTATAATAATATATTATTATAATAATTAATAATTTTTAAATTGAGAGAGAATAAAAAAAATATCGATTAAAATTTCATAAAAGCCTTCATTGGAAATAAGAATTTACCATGACTCTCTTTTTTATACGTACAATCATATATATACGATTCCTAAAATAATGATTCGTAATAAAATCCTCCTCACAAAACTGATAATACGGACGTGATTTATAACTCAATACGAAATAAGATTCGACTTTTCTTAAATAATAAACTCCAAAATTTACAAGCTTCAGCACTTTGATAAAAACTCATAAATATCGGGAAAGGCCACAAAATTGAATTAATTTTTTTTTATTTTTTTTTCTTCTAAATGTTGAATGTAGAGAATATTTTTGTGTCTGCTTTGAAGGATGAACGAGAGAAGGCGTTTTAATACAGGAAATTGTCGTCTCTCTCGACTCGCTCGATCGGCTTTCTCTTCCTCTCTCCCCCTTCTGTTTATAAAACGATATATTTTCCTTGCTCTCTCTCTCCCTCTATTTCTCTCTCTCTGTTTCTCTATTTTTCTCTTTCTCTTGCTCTCGAACGTGCCCAGTGGTATTAATTTTGCGCTAATTGGATTTTATGGTCGCTTAGGTTTATTGACTAGACGGCTGTTTGCGAACCTTGCTAGAACGTTGCATATTCATTAGAACTGACTTGTAAGCAATGGATGTGTGCGTGTGATCAACCGTGTCAATGCCTCTGAAAAGGCTACACTGTATTTGGTAGCACATTTATCATTCATATTTTTCTCAAAGGTGTTACTATTATTTATTTATAGCAATGTTTTCTTATTTTTCACATTCCCCGGGGGGGTGTTAATCAAGTCTCGGATAGTTTTCGTTACAAGTACGAATAAAAAAACGATTTAAAACTAGAACTAGAAATAGAAATTAGAATTAAAACTAGGAATTAGAATTAAAACAAAAAAAACAGAATGAACGCTAAAAAAAGGAATTAACGTTAAAAATTAGGATTGGTACTAAAATTAGAGATCGTTTACGAAAATCCTCCACTGGGAACTGCAAATATACACAAACGAATGATTTATTCTCAAAAAAAGTTCCATTTTCTAAGTAATTCTTGAAGAAAAAACCACGGCGATCACCCATCATGATATTCACCGCGCTCAACGTTGCTTAACCTTCGTGATCGCGAGTCGAACCGTCTGCTATCTCAGCTACATACCAGTTTCACTCAGTCAATACCAATTGACATTTTTTTAATAATTTTCCCAAAGGAAATAATTCGGGAAAGTTTATTTTTCGTCTACCATCCTCAATTTCCATCAGGAAAGAAGAAAAAGCCCTTCGAAATAAAAAAGTTTATTTTTAAGACACTTTTTAGGACAATTTTTAGGACACTTTTCAGGACTCTTTTTAGGACACTTTTTAGGACCCTTTTTAGGACACTTTTTAGGACCCTTTTTAGAACGGTTTTTAGGACCCTTTTCAGTACAATTTTTAGGACTATTTTTAGGACACTTTTAAGGACTCTTTTTACGACTCTTTTTAGGACACTTTTAAGGACCCTTTTTAGGACACAAATGCGATATACTTAAAATAAATTAATACATCTGAAAGAAAGCAAATAAAAGTGTGGCGTTAAAACATTATTGTAGGGAAGATTTTTTCATGAATGGAAATAGGATTGTTTTAAAGGTGAACAAGTGGTACAAATTAAGTGGTCAATAATATGTTCAAGTACAAACAACTTAAGTGAATAATCGAAGCGAAAAGTCTTGAAATGGTTGAGGAGGAAGTTAGTTGAGTCGTTGAGCACTCTGTTCGGAGCCACTAAAAAAAAGCCAATGGCGATATAGCATATATATGAAACTGTCGTAACATCGCCTCAGAATTGGCCGACGCGCCGCGGTAGCTCAAGCCACGAGTCTTATCTAAATTAGATCTTAAGAGCCCGTAAAGTAAATGACTACGATCTGCGTATATACTTATATTTTGCATACCGACACAGCGGGTGCTCTCTCTCTCACTCTTTCTTTGGTTTTTCTCCATGTCTAGTGAATTATTACACTCAATAGACGATCGTCGTCGACACATCGTCACTAGTTAGGAAAATTTTACTCTATACCTACGGAATTAAAAAAAAATATATATTTTTACTAAATTTTTCATTCACTATCAGAATTATTATTATTTCTTCTCATGTATACTGCCGTCCTGATTTAAAAACACCATAACTACACTTTTTATCAAAAATGAGTTTTTTATACCGTTGGATTCGTAAAAAAAAGACGAATTTTTCTATGCTAATTAGAATTATTAATCTTAATTAATTTTCGAGTTAATTAGGAATTAATTTTACTAAAAAGCACTATCTACATCGATTTCCGTCGAATCCTGATATTAAGAGGCCTAACTACAGGCCTAACTACAGTTTGTGAGGATTTCGGGTCGTCTAACCAGTGATTTCCTTATAAAAAGGCCTATCTACGTAGTTATGCTTTTTGAGATCAGGAACTCGAGCTCTGTAGAGGCTACTTTCCTTATGGACTTTGGCCTAAGTACATAGTGTGTTTCTTCGTCAGGAATCTCATGAAAATCTACAACACTTTCCTTAAAAAAAAGCACATCTACATTCACTTTATTGAAACAACAAGTTTTTAATTTTAATATATTTTTTATTAAATAAACTGTTAATAATAAATATAGCTATTTTTAACAATTTTTATTTTTAATAAAATTTTTTAAGGTTAATTAATTGAAAAAAGTTTTTTAAATAGTTTTTTATTTTAGTTCAATAATTATTAGTTATTAGCAATAATTCAATAAAAAAAATTGACTGTATTTATAAAATGCAGAAGATTATTTAAACAAACTAAATAAATAGTAATCAACAAATTTATTAATACTCAATCTTAAAGAAATTATTGATGTTTTTCTTTTAATTAAATTCTTTCATAAAATTTTAGAAATTAATTTAATTTTTGAAATATTTTATACTGAATTAAGAAAAAAACATTCAATTCTTTCGGGAAATTTTTTTTAAATAATTAAATGTTTGCAAAGATTTGGCTTTTTAAAAAAATAATTGAATTTTTGCGACAAAATTTTGAAAGTAATAAACAAGAATAATTAATTAGTAAATTAGTTAAGAATTGAATTTTTTTTAAAGTTTGAATTTGAAATTGTTCAAAAATTCATATTTGAAAATAAGTTTTGTAATTTGCATAATAATAGTAATTAATATGTTAATTAATTAATAAAGAACATAAAGATAACTGCTTACTTTAAAATTATTACACACATCTCCTCAGAATAGAATCAATAGTAGATATTTAAACATTTTAATCTTTGAATGGGATTTTTAAAAAATTGTTAAGGTTTTAAAAATTAATCATTTAATTATATTAAAAAGGTGAACAGGGAATTTAATGAAATTTAATTTATTTTAATCAAAATTATGTTATTCATTACCTTCTGCAGGTTTTTTCTTTTTTTCCTGTTAGAAATTAAAAAACGCATTTTAATTACACAAAATAAAAAAAATTGTACACTTTATTCAATTTTTTCAAAACTAAACTCTTAAGTATTTGTAGTTAGTGCACTTCTACATCAGGAAAGTCTACCGTACTTGAGCTGTTCTCCTGACTAAAAAGCATAACTGCGTAGTTATGCTTTTTTGTAAGGAATCGCCGCGATTTTTCATTTAATTAATTAGCATAACTACAGTTTTGCATATTTCCAATGAAAATTTGCAATTTTTTTTGCATAATAAAATTCAGCGTACCCGAATTAGTAAAGAAGCACCATTACCTTTTGAAGAAACATTATGTTAAAGAAGATATAAATAAAAACGTATTTTGCTAAATATCTCGAAACAACCCAAAGTGTAGTTATGGTGTTTTTAAATCAGGACGGCAGTATAACTAATGTATTCTATCTGGGTTGACACAGATCAGGGAATTTGGGGAATTTAGAAAAAATGTCAGGAAAAGTAGAATTGGTCAGGCAAATCAGGGAAAAGTTAAGGATTCTTATTAAAATTACTGAGAAAAATTAAATGTTTGGAATTAGGAGGAAAATTAAGAATTTATTGTATTTCTTCTTTGACTCATAAACTATGAAATTACCACGAATTTCAACAAAAAAGTATTAACGAACCCTCAAGTTTTTCCTTCTTTTGACTGTAATTTATGTTACTTAATACTTTATATAATTCTATTGAAGAACTGACAAAAATTATGCTTATAAATCATTTAATGAAGTATTTTTCCGAAAAATTTTAATTTCATTCCTGTTGAAATTAGTTTTAATTTTGAAAATTTTTGAACTAAATTCTTTGAAAGAATACAACTATCGTAATAAATATCAAAATTCTTTGTGGAAATTCAATTGTTTTCAATAATATTTTTTTTTTAAATTCTCCTTAACATTTTAATTATGTTTATAATTATAGCAAATTTCTTCGAGAAATTAGATTATATTTTGACATTTTCTGACAAAAAAAATCATAGCAAAATTTTAATTATTTTCGAGACTATTAATATTTATCACAAGGATTCGATTATTTTCAAAGGACAATAAAATTCATTGCAGAAGTTCAATTATTTAAAAAAAATTTTAATAAAAATCATGGCAAAATTTCATTTATATTTATGACTATTGATATTTATTACAAGGATTAATTTATTTTCAAAAAAATAATAAAACTTAATATACAAAAGTTCAATTATTTCCGAAAATCTGAAAAGAATTAAGTCAATATTTCAATTATCTTTATAAATAAATATCAAAAATATTCGACGAAATTTAATTATTTTTAGGAATTTTAATAAAATTAATTATATAGAATTGAATATTTTTCATAAATAGTAGTATTCATCGCGAGAATTTAATTATTTTTAAAAGTAATAAAATTCAATTACTTTCAAATAAGTAATGATTCCATTATTTACAGAAAATTTAATAAAATTAAAAATTCATGACAAAATTTCAATTATTTTCGAAAATTTTATAAGGTTTTAATTTATTTTAATATTTTACGATTTTAATAAAATTTCCGAAAAGAATTCAATTATTTTCAAAAAAAAAAAATTTTTTACAGAAATTTAATTATTAACAGTAGAATTTGTACAATAATTTAATTATTTTAATAAATAATAAAACTCATCGCAGAACTTCAATTGTTTTTAATACAAATTTAATCGAAGTCCTCGAAAATCGTCCTTACTTTATAATTTTTTATTAAAATTTGTCAAAAGAATTCAATTATTTAAAAAATTAGTGATAAAATTGTTCATGGAAATTGAAATTCAAGAAAAATTACATTATTCAATTAATTATTTATTTTCGCATTTAAATAATTGAATTATGATATAATATTCCAATGAAAAATTTACTTTAGTTTCAATTTTAGATAATAATATTTTAAATTTTAGGGTGACTATTTTTTTTGGTAAATAATAAAATTATTCAGCGAAAGTCAATTATTTTCATAAATGACAATATTAATCACAAGAATTCACGTGATGTTAAATAATTGAATTCTCGTAGGATTTTCTAATACAAATTGAATTAACAATTATTTCGCAATTAAACTTTTAGATAATAATTGAATTTATTTCAATTATTATCTGTCTTATCAATTTTTAAATAAATAAATGTTTGAGAAGTTACTAATAATTGAAATTTTCATGAATCATTGAATTTTAAAAAGGTTTCAAAAATTAAATTATCTGAAAATCTGAAGTTTTCATATTTTTAATTAAAATTTCTATGAAATTAATTTCTTTCAAAAAGCTTGATCGAAATTTTTCTAAAATTATTAAGTTCCAATTTTATAATTATTTATTTGAAAGATTTCTGAATAATCGAAATTTTTGGTGCTAAATTGTACATTGAATGAAAATGTTTATTAAATTTTGTAAAAGTATTTTTTCAATCTGGGGAAAAAGGTCAACAAACCGAAATTTTGATATAAAAAATACTTAAGGTTTAAAAAAAAAATTATGTCGAATTTAATATCATTATGTCAAATATAAAGAATTTTAATTCAAATTTTAATATAACTTTACTAAAGTCCAAGTACATTTTTTTAAAGTTTAGTACTTTTTATATAAAAATTTTTAATTTGTTGCACTTTTTCGCCGAATTGTAAAATACTTTTGCAAAATTTAATCTTCATTTTCTTTCCGCATATATTGTTAACAAATAGAATTGAAAATTTTCAAGGAACTTTTTGAAGAATTATCAAAAATAACTACATGGTTAATCGTTAGGTATTAAAATAACACAAAAATGGATTAAAATAACACTAAATTGGATTTTTTTAATCCTTTTTGGTGTTATTTTAATACCTAACGATTTACCGTGTAATTTAAAGGAAAAATTTTATTTAAAAAGTTGTGGAAAATAATAATTAATTTGAAATTATGAAAAAAATTTTGTAATTGAAAATAATTTTCTAGAAGTTACGGTAGCAATATTTTTACAATACAAAATTATGATTTTATTTACTCGGTCACTTTTCATTTATACAAAACATTAGGAAATCGGTCCCTTTGTGACTTCGAGACGAAATAGATAAAAATTATCTCAAATTAAAGTCGAAAAAAAAACCCGCAAGCGTTTTTACTTTTTAGATTGTTAATTTTCATTTTTTAACATCCAATAGACTCTATGAAAAATAAGAATTCACTCGTCGAGACTTATAGAGACAATTGCACAGCTCCTCGGCGCGCAGATATACTTCGAGTGGAAACACACAATCAGAGCAAAATCGTTTTATGTATCTCGGCCGTTAATGACCTTGAAATGGTTGGACAGCAATTATCGCAAGGATTAATATAACGTTTTCAATTATGAAGACTCGCTTTACTGCTTTAATCCAATTCACCAGTGAATTCTTAATCGAAACAACATTGCAAAGAGCGCACTGTCTCTCATCTCTTTTTTTCCCCTGTCCTGTTTTGATATCCCTATATAAAGCGTCTCAGTAATAGTGTGTTATATTTTTTCTTCCCGCTAAATATAGAGCCAATCAAACACGGATTTAAAAATAAGTATACAAAAAAAGAAGTTTTACAAAAAAAAAAAAATTTCTTTCACCAAAAAAAAAAAAATGTCTCCCGTGTAGAATGACGATATTTCTCGCGATTTACGCGAATTAAATGTAAATTGCGAAATTTCCGTTATCTTGCCGTAGTTTCTAAAGTCGAGTTTTATAAGTTCATTAATTTCCTTTAAGGAATTACGCGCTGATTGGCGGAGACCTTAATTTATGTTTGAGTTATGCAAATTGTACCGACGGAGATATCGGCTTTCCTGGCATACCAATCGGTTTTAATTAAAGATAGTGGTCGATTACTTATTGAAAAGAAACAAAAGTCGTTATAGGCTCTTTAATTCCCAATCGGAATATATATATATATATATACTATACATATATGCTTTCAATTAAACTTCGAAATAATTGACTCCTATATATCCATATCTAACGAACTCTGGTTTACTAGATCTTTATACATATAACGAGATTTAAAACTGCTACATATTGGAAAATTAGGAAACATTTCAATTAACGCATGTAGATTTGTTAATTCGATTTCTCTTTTCCTTTTGGAAATACCTGGTTGCTTTTTTTCTGGCAAAAGTTGTCATTTACCTTCTTCCTCATTTGAAAGTTTCTTTTCTATTTTTCCACTTTCGTTTCTTCTACTCTTTTTTTCTTCTTTTCTTTTCTTCTTGAGAACTGATCGATATTTCACGATGCAGGGCTCAGATCGTCTTTAAGACGCAAAAAAAGGCGCTTTAGTCGCATAAATTCACAACAAAAGTCACGAAAAGTCGCATAAAATTTCCAAAAAAGTCGGAAAAATGTGGAATTAAATTTTAGGGGAAAAAAGGCCAAAAAGGAGACACGAAATTGTAAAAATTGTAAAAAAAACCCCCATTTCTCGCCAACACATACTTTAACATCAAACAATCTGGAATAATATTTAATAAAATTTAATCGAATGCATTGCAAAATTTAAATTAGGTATTTTTGACATTTTCTAAAAAAATCTGTTCAAAATTTCAATTATTTTCATAAGTAATAAAATTCTTTTCCAAAAATCAATTATTTAAAAAAAATTTAATAAAATACCTGTCACAATTTCAATTATCTTTATAAATAATAAAATCCTTCTCTAAAAATCATTTATTTTCAAAAATAATGAAATTCTTCGCAAAAATTCAATTACATTCAAAAAAATTTTTTTAAATTCCTCGGCAAAATTTTATAAATAATAAAATTCATCATGGAAATTCAATTATTTTCAAAAGTAATAAAATTCTCCGCAGAATTTCAATTATTTTCAAATTTTTTTTAAATTTCTTGTCAAATTATCATTATCTTCACAAATAAAAAAAATTATCATGGAAATTTAATTATTTTCAAAGGTTCTGATAAAATTCATTGCAAAATTCAATTATCTTCAAAAGTAAGAAAACTCTTCGCATAAATTAAATTGTTTTCAAATTATTTTTAAAATCTCAAAATTTCAATTATCTTTATAAATATTAAAATTCTTCTTCAAAATTCAATGAATTTTAAACATTTAAAAAAAAATCTGTTCAAAATTTCAATGATCTTTATAAATATCAAAATTCTTCTTCAAAATTCAATTACTTTTAAATATTTAAAAAAAATCTGTTCAAAAATTGAATTATCTTTAAAAATAATAAAATTCATCCTAGAAATTCATTTATTTTTAAAAGTAATAAAATTGTTTCCAGAAATTCAATTTTTTTCAAAAAAATTTGTTTAATTCCTCGTTAAATTAATATCATTATCTTCATAAATAATAAAATTCATCATGGAAATTTAATTGTTTTCAAAAGTTTTGATAAAATTCTTTGCAAAATTGAATTATCTTAAAAAATAATAAAATTCATCATGGAAATTGATTATTTTCACAAGTCCTGATAAAATTCTTTGTAAAATTCAATTATCTCAAAAAATAAGAAAATTCATCGCAGAAATTGAATTATTTTCAAAAATTTTTAAAATTCTCCCCATAATTTCAACTATTTTTGAAAATATCAAAATTCTTCTTTAAAATTCAATTACTTTTAAACATTTAAAAAAAATTGTTGAAAAATTCAATTATCTTTGTAAATAATAAAATTCTTCTCTGAAATTCAATTATTTGCAAAGAATTTTAATAAAATTATTGTCAAAATTTTAATAATTTTTTTATTTATTTCTGTACATTTGTAATTATCTTTACAAATAATAAAATTCTTCCTAGAAATTCATTTATTTTCAAAAGTAATAAAATTCTTTGCGCAGAAATTCAATTATTTTCAAAAAATTTTTTTTAATTTCTCGTCAAAATTATCATTATCTTCATAAATAATAAAATTCACCATTGAAATTTAATTATTTTCAAAAGTCCTGATAAAATTCTTTGTAAAATTCAATTATCTCAAAAAATAAGAAAATTCATCGCAGAAATTGAATTATTTTCAAAAATTTTTAAAATTCTCCCCATAATTTCAACTATTTTTAAAAATATCAAAATTCTTCTTTAAAATTCAATTACTTTTAAACATTTAAAATAAAAACTGTTGAAAAATTTAATTATCCTTATAAATTATAAAATTCTTCTCTGAAATTCAATTATTTGCAAAGAATATTAATAAAATTATTGTCAAAATTTTAATTATCTTTATAAATAAAAAAATTCATCCTAGAAATTCAATTATTTTTAAATTTTTTTTTCTTTATGAAATCTTTTAATGTAAAATAATGATTTTATCACTCGGTCATCTTTAATTATTATAAAACACGAAGACATCGATTGCTCTGAGTCGAGGACTCGATTTCTTCATGTTTTATAACAATTTTTTATAAGTAGTTTAATTTCAAAAAGGTTTCAATTTGAATCTTTTAAAGAATTTTAATTCTTATGGAAAAATAATAATTAAAAATTTATTTAAAAAAGAAGTTATTGATGTTTTTCTTTTGAAAAATTTGAGAGAAATCTGTAAATAAACTTAACAGAACATTTTTTTTTCCTAAAACTTTTTCCTTTAACTTTAATTTTCTGAAAATTAAAAAATTCCAGTCGCATTTTACTGGAAAAAATCTCGAAAAAGTCGATTAGTCGCATCTTTTCACTTAAAAAAGTCGAAAAAAGTCATATTTCCTTAGAAGAGTCGAAAAAAGTCGAAAAACTAGAACAATCAGAGCCCTGCGATGTCAAGAGGATTAAAAATTGGGTTAAAAAATAGGAATCAAGGAAAGGAGGAGTATTTTCTTTTTTGTAATTATTTGGATTTTTAGGGAACCTTACAATTACAATTTAATAATGCTGTTGATCCGAAAGGAAACGTGCCATAAAGTAGACTATTTAATTACTCGTGGTTGTTATCTGAGTAGGGTAAGTGCAACAGTCTGGAGCCATTAACCCGCAGTGAGGCCTTTAAAGATTATTTATTCAGCCGAGTAGTTAATTACTTGTGTTAATAACGCCATCAAATAAATAAAACAAAGTATTTATCTCCACTGGATAAAATGAAATGATCGCGAATAAATATAACCGCAAGTGAATAAATAAAAACTTGAAGGACATTCATGACTTGCGACCAGTTTATTGGGGGAAAGAGAAAACACTCGTTCACTCTCGTTTACTTTTGTTAACTCTTGTTCATTCTTCACTTTTGTTAACTCTTATTCACTCTTCACTTTTATTAACTCTTATTCACTCTTCACTTTTGTTAACTCTTATTCACTCTTCACTTTTGTTAACTCTTATTCACTCTTCACTTTTGTTAACTCTTATTCACGCTTCACTTTTGTTAACTCTTGTTCAAAAGAAACCAAAATTAAAGAACAAAACCAACATTTTTTTACCCATTTTAAAAAAATACATTTAAACAAAAATTAAAAATCGGCAAATATTTGTTTTGAAGAAAAAAAATTCCACGAATGCTATTCGTAATATCAGTGAGGCATTATATTGCGATAAAATCATATTCGGAAATAATTAAAAGTATCGTTTGATCGATGCCATTCGGCGAAGCACTGTGGGACGACATTTTTTAGATTAAGAACAAAGCTCCGAAAAGTCCGACTCTCGGACGCGCAGCTCTAATCCGCAGAGTTCGTTAATACATCAAAATGATATCAGAAGAAAGTTTTAGGGTGAGCATTAAAAGTTGAAAGAGAGAAGGAATTATTCGGCGTCGGTTGTTCAATTAATGACTGCAAAAGTAGACTCCGAGGAAGAAGGAGAAAGAGGAAGCCGAAACCCCGTACCTGGAAACAATCATCCTTATTAAACTCGTCCCCAAGTTCGCTCCCTTTCCATCCTCCTTAATTCACTAACCTTTCAGATGCTCTACCAAGAATTTGATTCAAAAACAGCACGACTACTTTTGTAGCATAAAACAATTTCTTCTAAATAAATGAGGAAAATATATGTGTCACGCTCCAAAGAAAGGTACCTAAGGAGCAAAAAATTTTGAGGTTATGTTTTCAAATTTTTAAGTGAAAATAAAGAAAGAGAATCAATTTTTAATTGAAAATTATTGATCTTGAAATCTTCATTGTATCCAAAATATTCAATGAAAGTTGGTTTCAAATTCAAATAAGTAAAAATAAACTTTTAATCGAGAGAAATTAAACACGACCCTTACCTATAATTCGTTTGCTTTTCAGGTACCTTTCTTTGGAGCGCGTCACATATTTATTTATTTTTATTTAATTAGATCCAAGTTCCTAGGGCTTGGAGCCCACTAAGGAACTATGTACATAAATTTACAACTAAGTAAATATTGATACAATTTTTAAAATTATATAACAAAAATGTAGAACTTAAAACTAAAATATATATTAAAAGAAAATAACAATTCTAAAGTAATTAATTAAATAGTCTTTAACGTCCGAGATACTTCATAAATAAGTCAAAAAATGAAAACGAAAACATTTGGACAAAGTAACAAATTTTATTTACTCCAACGTTTCGAAATCAAATCGATTTCCTCTTCAGGGAGTCTATTCAAAAAAATATACACAAAATTAAAAAATAATAAAACTATTTTAACAACAAATAAAAATAAAAAAGTACATATTCAAAAATTATCTTACCAAAAAATAATAATTAAATAAACGAAGACTTAAAATTTAAACCCTGACGATGGAGTAGAGTCTGAAGTCAGAAAATTATAAAAATTGAATTAGAAAAAATAAAAATAGAAAATAAATACAAATTAGAAAAGTTAGAAATAAAATAAGTAAATAATAAATTCAAAGAAGAAACAATAATCAATAAATAAATTTTGAAAAATCAATAAAAAATTTTAATAAACAGAATAAGTAAAAAGAAATAAAAAATAAAATTAACATACCATAAATAAATAAATAATCGATCTTAGAAACACATAAACAATAATAAATAAATAATAAATCACTAGACAAAAAATAAAAATCACAAAATAAAATAAAATGTATTGCAAACTTCAAAGTCAAATTTAAAACTGAGCTCCAAACTCTAACGACACTTTACAATAAACATTAATTGAAGAGAGACAAACAAAAACAAATAAAAACAATAAGATGAATAAGAACAGAGAATGAAACACAATGGGTATTATCACGTTAATTACTTGAAATAAAATTTAGAATCATTTCGTAAGATTTATCAAAATTGTCTAAATCGGTCATTTTATTTAAACTATTTTCTCCTTCTTTTTTTATGAAAAACATTTCTGACAATAATCTTTTGTTAAGACTTGGTTCAATATCCAAAATATCAAAATCATTTGTCATTTAAATTAGAATTACTCATATGTTCCTTTTTACGAATATGTAGCGGTCTTTTTGTCTGCCCTATATATGATTTACCACAGTTACATTTGAATCTATAAACACAATTACATTGATTCTGTCTCTCGAGCCTATCCTTACCAAGTTTAATGAATTTATTGAATTTTGAATTAACGCTAAAAACAGTTTGAATATTAAATGTTTTAAGTAATCTTTTGATATTTTCCGATATTGATCCATAATAAGGAAAAACTATATTCTTAACTAGTGTATTATTATTGTTGTTATTACTAATGTTATTTGAAAATTTTCTATTATTAATTTCAATAATTCTTTTATTCACATGTTTGTTAATAAATTCATCCGGATAATTATTAAGTTTTAAGTCCAGTTTTACTAAGTTAAGGTTTTTATTATGAAATTTCTTATCGGAAAGCACCAAAGCAGTATCAACTAGATTCTTAACAATTGCAATTTTATGTTGTATTGGATGATTCGAGTAATAGTTTAATAGTCTTCCTGAATAAGTATCCTTTCTGTACCAATCAGTAATAATGTTGTTGTTTTCCGATCTTATGATCTTTAAATTTAGAAAATTAATTTCGTTATTGCATTCTACTTCATGAGTGAATTGTAACTTATCATGAAAGGAGTTGAAGGCATCAACAACCTGAGTTATTTTATTAATTGGAGCACATAAAAAGGTGTCATCCACATATCTTTTGTATGAAATAATTGGGAAATCTAAATTATTGATAATATTTTCTTCCAAGTCTTGCATAACTATGTCAGCAAGAATTGGAGAAATTGAAGCACCCATAGGCGTGCCAAATTTTTGTCTATAATATTTGTTATTAAATTGAAAGAACATATTGTTCATAATGAATACGATGCAATTTTTGAATTCGTCTTTAGGAATCTTGGTACATTTTTCAATATATGACCATCTGTCCTCAATACCCTTCACAACAAGCTCAATAGGTACATTGGTGAACAAGGACGAAACATCAAGAGACAACATAACCTAATCCTGTGGTATTTTTAAATTATTAATAGATTCTTTAAAATTGAACGAATTTTTTATATAAGAAAAAGATTTAGGTAATGACTTGCTTAAAATATCTGTAAAAAATTTAGACATAAAATAAATTGGAGAATTAATAGTTGAAACAACAGGTCTAAGCGGACAATTATTTTTATGTATTTTTGGTAAACCATAAAATTTTGCTAAATTAGTGTTTGTTGTTATTAAATCTTTTCTTTTTATATTTTCATCCAAATAACCATTATTTCTTAATTTATTCAATTTATTAAAAACTCTGTTTTGTAAATTTACTAATGGATTTTCAGTAATTAAATCATATGTATTTTTGTCACAAAGCATGGAATTTACCTTATCAAAATATTCTTGTTTATTTAAAATAACAGTCGTGTTACCCTTATCGGCCTTAGTAATTATATCTTCTGACAACAATGATTCAAAAATAATCAATCAATATTTATGTAAAAAATGTATCTGCCAAGTACTTAATTCTTAAATTGTTACCTTCTGTTAAGAAAAATTTATTTGTCTGGACAAATTTTGTCATATCTAGAAAAAAAAAATTGTTACAAAAAATTAAGATATTCACTATGGAAAGAAAGGCATTAGAACCAATTTTGATACTAAATCGTATTTTACAGTGTTGAGATTTTTACAAAAATAGAATTAATGTTTTACCTGTTTTGATAAAATAGTCCAAAAGGGGGAATTTTTATTTAATTATACGAATTTTACACTGTCCGTGGAGGTTTTGTACACATAAAACGTGAGAATTTTATTAGTAACAGTATACAATTTTTTTTTCTTTCCACACTGAACGGGTTTTGTGTAATTTAAAAAAGTTGAAACAGTAGCAAATTATTCTCGTGCAAAACGATTAGTTTTGAGAATCGCTCATGGAAGAGAGAAGGAAGAGAGAAGGAGAGTGAGAATTCTCGTGTTCTCCTTATCGGTTGCATTTGGATAATACTTGGAGAGGTACAACCCTCATCCAATTGACGGCAGCGTAACCAATTCGTAATTGGCTCTCCACGCCGTACGCGTATTAAGCGCACATTACGCACGCATTAAGCGCTACCAGCTACCGTCTCTTCTCTCGTGACTTTTCGCAAACACGTATAACAGACATATGCCCAAAAATAAGACGAGAAGTGCCTTGCTTTCCTTATATATATATTAAGGCCCCTCTATGGCCAGTGGCTGGAATTAATTTACTCTAACGCATTTTATTTATTTATTTATTTCTATTTCTTAAATATTTCTTAAATATTATTTCTATTTATTAAATATTATTATAGTGTGTAAATAAATATTTTTCTGTACTAATTAATTTTATTTATTGTTACTTTTTACGCGTTATATGAAGCGGTTGAACCTCTTAGTTTGTAGGCCTAGGGAACGTAAGAGGAAATAAAATGTTCCCCTGTCAACAACTTTTTTTCCCTCTTACGTTCCCTAGGCGGTAAATTTTCAGGCAAATATAAATTTACTTAACACAAATCTTCTTCCGGGGTTTCCACAACAATTTAATTTTTTCCCCCTAATTTCCGGAGTTTTTCCTGACTTTTTTTTCTGACTTTGACTTTTTCCGTGTTATCAAAATAATATACTGATTCACCCTGAAAATTACAAGACACTAAAAAAAATTGTCTTTCAAATTTATTTACAAACTTCTCTAAATGTAAAATTATTCGAAACCATAAATTTTAAAATTAATCTTAAATTAATTTAATTAATTCCAATTAATCTTAAATTAGTTTAATTAATTCCAATTAATCTTAAATTAATTTAATTAATTCCAATTAATTAATTAATTAATTAATCCTTTTTTAAATAAATATTTAATCATTATTATTTGACCATGGGAATTTATTTAAAAAATTTCAAATTCAAACCTTTTGAAAATTAATAATTTATAGTTATTATTAAAAGTTACTGATTTACAGTAACTTTTTTAAAATTATATTCATAATTTCAGTTTAATTATTTTCTATACAATTTTTATACAATCTTCTTCTTTAAATCAATTATTTTGAATATTAAAAAAAAAAATTGAAAAAGTATTTTTTAAAAAAAGTTCTTTGAAAGTTTTCAATTCCATTTGTTTACAATATACACTGAAGAGAAATAAATTTTCAATTTTGTAAAAGTATTTTACGATTTGAAGAAAAAGTGCAACAAAACTGAAATTTTGATATAATAAACACTAAATTTTAAAAAAACTTGTGTGGAATTTAGTAAAGTTATATTAAAATTTTCGAATTAAAATTCTTCACATTTAATATATAATTATACTAAAGTCCACTTTTTTTTTTTTAAAGTTTAGTATTTTTTATATCGAAATTTCGGTTTGTTGCCCTTTTTTCTCAGATTGAAAAAATACTTTTAAAAAATTTAATATATATTTTCTTTCAGTGTGCAATTTTACCCCAAAAAATTCGATTACTCATAAAACATTTAAATAAATGTATTAGAAAATAAAAACCTAATAAAAACATTTAAAAAATTCAGATTTTCAATGAATTCCAATGGAAACCTTTACAAAATTCAATGATTTATAAAAATTTCAATTTTTAGTAACTTCTGAAAACTTTATTTTTATGAAAATTATTAAAATAATTAAATTATTATACAAATTCTTTTTTTAATAATTAAATTTCTGGCAAAGTCAATTATTATCTAAAAATTTAAGAGCGAAATAATTTTTAAATCAATTTTTATTAGAAAATTCTACGAGAATTCAATTATTTAACATCACGTGAATTCTTGTGATTAATATTGTCATTTACGAAAATAATTGACTTTCTCCGAATGATTTTATTATTTACAACAACAAAAAATTAAATCCCTGTAAGAAATTTAAAATTTTTTAAAAATAATTACCTTCAAAAAATTCATTTATTTCTAAAAATTGCAATCATTAGTAACTACCCCTAAAATTAAATTATTATCTAAAATTAAAACTAAAGTAAATTTCTAATTGAAATATTATATCACAATTCAATTATTTAAATACAGAAATAAATAAATAATTGAAAATTGGAATTTTTTTTTAAATTAAATTTTCATGAACAATTTTATCACTAATTTTTTCAATGATTGAATTCTTTTAAGGAATTTTAATAAATAAATTTAGATTTAGGGCACTTTTCGAGGATTTCGTTAAAAATTGTATTAAAAATAATTGAAATTCTGTAATAAGTTTTATTATTTATTAAAATAATTGAATTATTATGCAAATTCTATTTTTAATAATTAAATTTATGTGAAATTTTAATTTTTTGGAAGATAATTGAATTCTTTTTGAAAATGTTATTAAAATCGTGAAATATGGAAATAAATTAAAATTTAATAAAATTTTCGAAAATAATTGAAATTTTGCCATGAATTTTTAATTTTATTAAATTTCCTGTAAATAATTGAATCATTACTTATTTGGAAATAATTGAATTTTATTACTTTTGAAAATAATTAAATTCTCGCGATGAATACTACTATTTATGAAAAATATTTAATTCTACAATTTATTTTCTTAAAATTCCTGAAAATAATGGAATTTTATCGAAGAATTTTTGATAATTATTTATAAAGATAATTGAAATATTGACTTAATTCTTTTCAGATTTTCGGAAATAATTGAACTTTTGTAATGAATTTTATTGTTTTTTATAATAACTGAATTCTTGTAATAAACATTAATAGCCATGAAAGTAATTTGAATTTGCAATTTTGTTTATTAAAATTCCTGAAAATAATTGAATTTTGTTATTTATTTACAAGGATAATTGTATTGTTAACGACATTTTTTTCAGATTTTCGGAAATAATTCAACTTTTGTAAAATGAATTTAATTATTTTTTAAAAATAAATGGATCGTTGTGGTGAATATTAATAGTCATGAAAATAATTGAAATTTTACCACGAATTTTATTCAAATTTTTGAAAATAATTGAATTCTTGGTATGAATACTAGTATTTGTGAAAATAATTGAAATTTACAATTTTATTTATTAAAATTTCCGAAAATAATTGAATTTTGTTATTTATTTACAAAGATAATTGAATTGTTGAAGACAATTTTTTTCAGATTTTTTTTAAAATAATAATTGAACTTGTGCGGTGAATTTTATTATTTTTAAACATATAATTGAACTCTCGTGATGAATATTAACAGTTCTGGAAATAATTGAATTTTGCAATTAATTTTCCATAAAATTTTGTTAAAGAATTTTGCTAGATTTATAAATATAATTAAAATGCTAACGACAATAAAAGTTGTAGATTTTTTCATTTCAAAATTTTCCTATAAATTCTCAACACATAATTTTTTCCGCAGTTTTAATGAAAATTTCTGACATTTTTTCCTGAATTCCCTGATTTCTCTGCACTCTAAAGAGAAAGGTATTAATTTAGTGCTAATTTTGGTACTAAATCGTAATTTGGTTCTATTTTAGTACCGAAATCAGTTTTCTAATTTAGAACATTTTTTTTACAGTGTGTCCTGTGGCAAGTTTGTTTATATTTAGTTCAAATAAAGTATTTTTCTTTTTTTTTTTTACTAAAAATGACTTGATGGAAAAAAATAATCACAATAGTAAAAATTCCCATTGTCTTCTGGTGAAATCCAAAATAAGAAAACTGTATCGTTCCAAATAGCACAAAATACAAGCGTCGATTGTGGTGACTTAAACGTATATATGTGTTAAACAATAATAATTAGGATTGCGCCACAAGGTACAATCACAGTCGCGACTCGCTGACTGGCCATTCTCGACCTCGGAGGTTAATTAGATAATGTAATTGTCCGGTAATTACATGAATTGCCCGCGCGCCTAGCCTCTGGCTCACACGATTCCAAAGCGCACACGCTACTCACGCCCGCCCCCTTCTTTCTCCTCCACTGTCCTTCCCACGTTTTTTTTTTTTTTTCATTTTATTATTCATTTCACCTTTAATTTATTATTATTCTCTATATTTCGATTAATATTCAATCCATACCAAATTCAATTACCGCACTCACAATTGAATATCATTTGTATTTAAAATTCTACAACAATGTGTTGTACACAATAATAATAATCTCTATAATGTAATATACCGCAGCGCTGAGAAGGCAATAAAAATTCATATATGAATTCCCTTGCAGACTGGATTATGAAAAATATAATTAAACCAATAATTGAATTGAGTAATTAAGAGCCTTGGAGAATTTAATTTAAAAACAACAGGATGTTATTGTTTGTACGATCGTGTATTATATTATATAGTCTCGACCTCTTTTTTTTCGAGATCATATCAGAAAGAGTTTACCTCTCGTAATTGATCAAACGAATAGTTGCAAAAAAAAAAAATTAAAAAAAAAGAATGAGAAATAAATGAGATACGACTGAAGAGAAGCTGAATGTTAATCCACTTAGCGACCGACCTTTTATATACAAGCAATTATCACTGGGATTGTGAAATGACAGATGACCGTGTTACTTACTCATATTATGGATGCGCGCAGAAAGGGCTGCGAAGATCGATTAACAGTATTATAAAGACGATCAATGATTAAAAAGTTAATCGAAATGTAAATCGATGATTAAGTGATTAATTGCCGGGTATTCATCTCGCTATTTTATTATTTAGAGGGAAGACACGCTCTTTCTCTCAGCGCGGATGGTTATTAACTAAAAATAATTATATGCAAATATAATTCATAATTTGTGTCTATGGAATTTTTTTTTATTTTTTCTATATAGACATTTTTTTTATTAATTTTTTTTAGTAAATTATTAACTTAATGAGAGTTATTAATTTTAAATTATCATTTGATTATCAATTTAAATTATCTGTTGGTGTTTTTTTTAAATTTATTTTCTATATTGCCGTGTCTAAGTATCCGACTAATGATTTGTTAGTTAATTATTAATTCAATATTAACCATCGCATTGATTTTTATTTAATTAATTTATTGCTAATTAGAAATAGGCGAGTGATTATCGATCGGACAATTAACAATTGGATGTAATATTCACTGATCCTTGTCATATTTTTTTTTAAAGGAAAAAATCGAGAGCTGAAAAAACAAAAGAAAAAAATCGAAAGGTAGAACGAAAAATTTACATCTCGAGTTTTTAAATTAAAAGGAAGGAAAAAAAGAAAGTAAATAGAAAGATAAACGAAGGAAAGAAAAAATAGAAAAGAAGTAGAAAAAATAGAAAATGAAAAACTAGAAAAGAAGGAAAAAGAAGAAAAGTAGGAAAAATAGAAAAAAAGTAGAAAAATTGGGAAAAAGCAGAAAAAATAGAAAAAGAAAAATAGAAAAGAAGTAAAAAATAGAAAAAGAAAAAATAGAAAAGAAGTAAAAAAATAGAAAAAGAAATAAAAAAATAGAAAAAGAAAAACTAGAAAAGAAGGAAAAATAGAAAAAAGTAGAAAAATTGGGAAAAAGTAGAAAAAATAGAAAAAGAAAAATAGAAAAGAAGTAAAAAAATAGAAAAAGAAAAAATAGAAAAGAAGTAAAAAAATAGAAAAGAAGTAAAAAAATAGAAGAAGAAATAAAAAAAATAGAAAAAGAAAAAGTAGAAAAGAAATAAAAAGAAGAAAAGTAAAAAAAAATTGAAAAATAAAAAACAGAAAAGAATAAAGAAGTAGAAAAACTAGAAAAATAAAAAAATAGAAAAGAAGTAAAAAGAAGAAAAGTACGAAAAAATAGAAAAAGAAAAAAAATAGAGAAAAATAGAAATGAAAAATAAAAATTTACCAATACGATTATTTTTGACGCAGGTAATTATTTTGTTTTTAGAGAAAAAGAAAAAAATTCAATCTAGAAATGATAATCGAAGTAAATGTAAATTTACAATGTTTAAAAATGTAATTATTTAGAGATTTAATTTGAACAGTGAAAGTTAACCACATTATTATAGAAGTCACTATATATATATATATATATATATATATATATATATATATATTCTATTGGCAATAACAATTTACTGCTTACAAAAATAATAATTTATTTGCGATCAATTAATTGAATAAACAAGATAAAATACTTATTTCTTGAATTACCAATGTGATAATTAATGCTGAAGTGAACATAATTCAATGTCATATTCAACAAGAATAAAGGTTCGAAAGTCGTGGTTACATTGCACACGAAATAAATTAATTGCCTTATTACATTTCAGCAATAATTCAACAACAGCTAAAGAAGGATAAATCGGGAAAATTTCATTATTTCACAAAAATTATTTCAAAAAATTAATACTTAAATGTGTTCTTTTGCTATTTTAAAAAAAATATTTTATAGAATATAATTCATGAATAGTTATCAGTTTTTTTTCGAAAAGTAGTAATAATTGTAGTAAATTATGTACAAAATTTATAATTTTTGAGATAATTCATATTTGAACTATTGAAAAATAATAAAATGAATAAATTCGGTAAAGCGTCAGGCCAGTAGAAAGAGATAGAATCTACGTAACGTCCCCTCTAGTGGCGCATGCGCATAAACGATATCAGCGCGCATGTGTTAAGAAACAAGGTCACAAGAGGGGACGCGTTAAATTAATTGACTCATAAATATTAATAAAAAAGTAAAAATACGGAAGCAGAAATATTTGCAACAGAGAATTTAAGGTAATATTTTATTTATTGTGTTGGTAAATTAATTATTAATCATTTATTAATGTATTTATTAATATATTTATTAATTTATTAATTTATTTATGTATTAATTTATTTATTAATTAATTTATTTGTTTGTTAATTTATTCACAATAAATTAATCTACATCGAAAAAAATCGTCGATTGGGATAATTTTTTATTGATTTATAAATTATTATTTTTATAAATCACTAAAAAAAGTTACTGCAATCAATCATTAAAATGTAAATACAAGCATTCGTTTATTAAATCAAGTATATAGTTTAGGCGTATATAAATTTTTCTTTTTTAAATATTCAGCAAGTCCGTCATTAAAAGAGCCGTTCCGTTTTATTTGTCAATTAAACTTGGACTCCAGATGGTTTTGAAAATCACAGGGGAATTTCAATGATGAGTGCGTGCTCGCACAAAAGTGCAATTACGTTGATTAGAGATCTTCACAGCGTGTCTAAAGGCACTCAAGAAATTCAAAGATTAAACTCAAAAATTACAGATGCTGAAAATGAATCGATGATTCGACCTATTAAAAAAAATAATAAAATAATGAAATTCATTTATTATCGGTGAAGAATTAATTTCTCATTATCTCTCTGGCTCTCGATTATTTGTGAATCTTTATTTCACTGTTTTGATAATTATAAAAACTGTTTTGACAATTTCCAAACATTGTTTTGTCTAACTTTTTCAAACATTTAAGTGAATTTTTTTTTTAGGGACAAAACAAATAAGTAGGTGTGATTTTGTAATTTGACTTTGACTTTCGATTCGATTTTCACTTTGACATTTATTTTGACTATTAAAGAAAATTTCACTTTAACATTTGAATTTTATTTTCAAAGTTAATTTCACTTTGAGTTTAAATTTTAAAGTTAATTTTAATTTCGACTTTGACATTCAAAGTTAATTGAAGTTTCAGTTTGTTTTGGATTTTTAAAGTTAATTTCACTTTGACTTCGACTATCAAATTTAATTTTAGTTTGAGTTTCAAAGTTAATTTCACTTAGACTTTAAATTTCGAAGTCAATTTCACATTGACTTTAAATGTGACTGTTAAAGTTAATTTCAATTTGACTTTGAATTACAAAGTTGATTTCAATTTGACTTTGAATTTCAATTTGACTTTGAAATTCAATGTTGATTTCAATTTGACTTTAAAATTGACTTTGAATTTCAAAGTTCTTTTCAATTTGACTTTGAATTTCAAATTGACTTTGAAATTTAAAGTTGATTTAAATTTGACATTGAAATTGACTTTGAAATTCAATGTTGATTTCAATTTGACTGTGAAATTGACTTTGAAATTCAAAGTTGATTTCAATTTGACTTTGTTTCTCAAAGTTAATTTAACTTTTAGCTTGACTTGCACTTTTAAAGTTAATTTCACTTTGACTTTTACTTTCAATATTAATTTTACTTTCTGTTTGATTTGGACTTTGACCTTTAAAATAATTAAATAATTTCACTTTGACTTTAAATGTTACCATCAAAATTAATTTGAATTTCACTTTGAAATTCAAAGTTAATTTCAATTTGACTTGGACTTTCAATATTAATTTTACTTTCAGTTTGACTTGGACTTTGACCTTTAAAGTCAATTTCACATTGACTTTAAATGTGACTGTTAAAGTTAATTTCAATTTGACTTTGAATTACAAAGTTGATTTCAATTTCACTTTGAATTTCAATTTGACTTTGAAATTCAATGTTGATTTCAATTTGACTTTAAAATTGACTTTGAATTTCAAAGTTCATTTCAATTTGACTTTGAATTTCAAATTGACTTTGAAATTTAAAGTTGATTTAAATTTGACATTGAAATTGACTTTGAAATTCAATGTTGATTTCAATTTGACTGTGAAATTGACTTTGAAATTCAAAGTTGATTTCAATTTGACTTTGTTTCTCAAAGTTAATTTAACTTTTAACTTGACTTGCACTTTCAAAGTTAATTTCACTTTGACTTTTACTTTCAATATTAATTTTACTTTCTGTTTGATTTGGACTTTGACCTTTAAAATAATTAAATAATTTCACTTTGACTTTAAATGTTACCATCAAAATTAATTTGAATTTCACTTTGAAATTCAAAGTTAATTTCAATTTGACTTGGACTTTCAATATTAATTTTACTTTCAGTTTGACTTGGACTTTGACCTTTAAAGTCAATTTCACATTGACTTTAAATGTGACTGTTAAAGTTAATTTCAATTTGACTTTGAATTACAAAGTTGATTTCAATTTGACTTTGAATTTCAATTTGACTTTGAAATTCAATGTTGATTTCAATTTGACTTTAAAATTGACTTTGAATTTCAAAGTTCATTTCAATTTGACTTTGAATTTCAAATTGACTTTGAAATTTAAAGTTGATTTAAATTTGACATTGAAATTGACTTTGAAATTCAATGTTGATTTCAATTTGACTGTGAAACTGACTTTGAAATTCAAAGTTGATTTCAATTTGACTTTGTTTCTCAAAGTTAATTTAACTTTTAGCTTGACTTGCACTTTTAATGTTAATTTCACTTTGACTTTAACTTTCAAAGTTAATTCCACATTCATGTTTGATTTGGACTTTGACCTTTAAAATAATTAAATAATTTCACTTTGACTTTAAATGTTACTATCAAAATTAATTTGAATTTCACTTTGAAATTCAAAGTTAATTTCAATTTGACTTTGTTTCTCAAAGTTAATTTAACTTTTAGCTTGACTTGCACTTTTAAAGTTAATTTCACTTTGACTTTTACTTTCAATATTAATTTTACTTTCTGTTTGACTTGGACTATGACTTTTAATGTTAATTTCAATTTCACTTTGACATTGATCTTGGAAGTTAATTTCCATTTGACATTAACCTTCAAAGTTAATTTAACTTTGAGTTTAACTTGGACTTGACCTTAAAGTTAATTTTACTTTAATTTTGACTCTCAAAGTGAATTTAACTTTAATTTTGACTCTCAAAGTTAATTTAAAATTAAGTTTGAATTGGAGTTTGACTTTTAAAATTAATTTGACTTTGACTATCAAAGTTTATTTCAATTTGACTTTGACATTGATCTTGGAAGTTAATTTCCATTTGACATTAACCTTCAAAGTTAATTTAACTTTGAGTTTAACTTGGACTTGACCTTAAAGTTAATTTTACTTTAATTTTGACTGTCAAAGTTAATTTTACTTTAATTTTGACTCTCAAAGTTAATTTAACTTTAAGTTTGAATTGGAGTTTGACTTTTAAAATTAATTTGACTTTGACTATCAAAGTTAATTTCAATTTGACTTTGACATTAAAAGTTGATTTCAAAGCGATTTTAACTGTGTCTTTCCTTTCGCATTTGACTTTTATTTTTATTCCGACTGTCAAATTCGAAGTCACAGTGAAAGTCAAAGTGAAAAAAAAGTGAAAACAAAAGTCATCAATGGAAACATGAAAGCAAAAAAAACAACAACTATTTTGCAAAATACTTGCAAATTCACAGTTTTCGCTTTTCTGGAAAGAAAGTACGAAAGAGAGAAAGAGGAAAAGAGAGAGAGAGAGAGAGGTTGATTACGACGTGGATAATCGCTACCCTGTTGAAAGTGGTGGATAATCCGTAGCTGTTTTCCTGAACGCGCTTGTCTCAATGAAGTAGGTACATTGTAAAGCTAAACCTCTCACGATAATGCCACGCTTCTGCACATACGTTCTTTTAGCAACCTGGCAATTTTACCTTTCCCTTTTTTCAGCGACCGCTCTCAATCCCCCACTCGCTCCTCTATGTTCCAACTATATGGCATCTAACTCCCTGGATTTAATAAGATCACGAAATTTTGTGGTTAGACGGCTGTCCCTAATTGCCCTGTGCCGTTCCCCCTACACACACACACAAAAACTCTATACACTAACTCTTTTTCTCAGTGTTATTTTCAATTCGCGCATTCGTTCCTCTCCTCGGCGATATACGCGATGTCCTTGTGCGAAAAAATGCTTTCTCATACGGAATCAAATTGTTTCCACTCACTCATTTTTTCGAAATAATTTATTTTTTATTTCTCAAAAAAAATTTTGAATTTATATTGTTATAGTGGATTTTAAATATTGTAAACATGATTTATATAAGCGAATTTTAATAATTTGAATTCTTCTGAAATTAGTCACATTTTTACATCTATATTTAATTTATTTTAATTGGCTTTTCATTAGGCGAACACAAAATTTAATTAATTAATAATTAATAATTAAAAATAATGAATTTAAAGAAGAATTTTAGTTAAAAACACTTTTAAAAAAATCGAATTTTCGAGAATTTAGAAACGATTGGAGAAATTCAATTATTTTCATGAATTAACAAAAAATTCCTTGGCTAAATTTCAGTTAGGTTTAAAAATTTCAGGAAATTCTCATTAATATTACAATTATTTTCAAACAATTTCCTGAATTCAATGATTTTTTTAAATAATAAAAATTTTACGGCATTCTAATATTTACAAATTTTCTATCTATATGCAAAATTTCAATTATATTCAAAAAGTTTTAAAAGTTTACCTCAAAATTTTAAATATAAATGATGACATTTAACAGCAAATATAGTTTCAATTATTTTCAAAATTTACAGTAAAATTCTTGTCAAAATTTGAATTATCTTCAAAAATAATAAAATTCTTTGGAAAAACTCCATTATTTTTATAAAAATTTTAACAAGTTTGTTGGCAAAATTTTTGGGAACATTTTTAAAAAATTTCCTCAACTTCATTATTTTTAATATCTTCTGTTTTAAAAAATTTTTTCAAAAAGAATTCAACTTAAAAAATTTCCCAATAAAATTCTAGGCAAACATTTAATTACTTACATAAAAAATAAAATTCTTATTGAAATTCAATTATTTTAAAAAGTTTTCATAAAATGCTTGGCAAAATTTCAATTATTTCGAAAATTTTTTCTCAAGTTCAATAATTTTTAAATTTTACTATTTTAATAGAATTTTCCAAAGAAAATTATTATTTAAATAATTATTATTATTTGAATTCCAAAGAAAATTAAAATTAAGATTATTAAAAATTCCAAAGAAGTCAATTATTTAATAAAAATTTAATTAAATTACGGGGATTGCTATGTTTTCGTAAATTATAAAATTCTTTTTAGGAATTCAATTATTTTTATAAATAATTAAACTCATGGGAGAATTTCAATTATTTCCAATATAATTTTAATCAGAATCTACAAAAAATATATTTTTTTTAAATTTAACACAATTTGTTAACAGAAGTCAAATATTTGAAATTTTGTTGATAACATTTTTTACGAGAATTGAATTTTATGAAACATCCAATTTTTCAATAAATTAATTATTTTTGTATTTAAATAATTCAAATTGTCATAAAATTTTCTAATAAAAATTGATAAAAATTAATAAAATTTTTTATTGTTAATTGAATATTAAAAATAATTAAATGCATTATAGCCTGAATTTTATGAAATAGTTGAATTTTGTAAAAGTCTCAAATTAAAATTTTTGGAAAAATTGTATTTTTTTGAAAAATTATTTAAATAAATGCAAATAAAAATCTGTGAAAGTGGAAATGTAAGTTTAAATGAAGGTAGAAAGGAAAGTAAAAATTGATGTAAAAATTGAATTAAATAATATAATTACATAATCGAATCCTTAAATTAAGAAATAACATAAATTTAGTTACTATTTAAATAATAAAAAATTATTACTTTTAAATTATTTTTTTTCAATCAGTAGAAAATAAATTCAAAAAGTGATAAAATTTAAGGAAATTAAAAATATAATTTTTCTTTAATTTTTAAATAACGATAAAATAGAACGAATGGGAGGAAAATATTCAATGAATAAAATTAAGAAATAAAACTTAAATAAAAGATAATAAAGCATAATTAAATTTTACAGAATTAAAATATTAATGACAAATAATTATTTTGTATATTTTTGACTCCATATTTTTGAAATATACGTTTAAAGACATAGAGAAGAAGAAGAACAATAATTATTAAGCAAAAAGGGTTCACACTTTATAACACGAGATCCTTTTTGTTTTTTTATTTCTACAACAATGTTTCATCTTATTTGCAATTCGTTTCGCGTTCTTGGAGCGAAAAATCATTTTCGTACATACAATTAAAGAAGTTAAGTGTAATTTTTTATTATCCTGTTTTATGCAACTCAGCATTAAAATAGAGGGAAGTTTTTAATAAAACAAAACCTATACATATAGGAGCGACGAGAGCGGGAGAGAAAGATAAAAATTTTTTGAGAGATTTAATAATGGCGCATCCGGGGTTTATAGGAGTGGGATTATTTTTGCGAGAACAGGATGTAATCCATTAGTGCGCGTAAATGTTACGGCCTTGAGGGTCCTTGGTCCTTTGTCCGACTAATGATACATTTCTTTTTTTTCTCTGTTTGCAGAGAGGAACTTGCCATGAAGATTGGTTTGACGGAGGCTCGCATTCAGGTGAGTTTGATCAAAAGATAATTATTATCAAATATTGATCCATTTTCGTTTGTCCTCGTTTCGTGTATTTCAAAAGTTCCGAAACGTTCAAAAAAAAAAAAAAAAACTTAACAAACTATTTTTGAACCGAAAATAATTTTTTTAAAACTAAATCTCTGAGACGAATTTTTTTCTTATTAAAAAAAACAAAAAAAAAAAAAATTATTTGAGAAAGTAAAGACGTTGGTGAAGTTTACAACGTTTATAGTCAACGATTTCTGACGAAAAATGATTTTTTATGGAATTTTTGATAAATTTTTGTACAAAAAATAATTCGTTTTATTTTTTTAATAATGATTTACAAAAAAATATTTGTGAACAATAATTTTTATTGGTTTTGATAGAAAAATAATTTTTTTTCTCTTTCAATCGTTGATCATAAACGTTGCGAACTTCACCGACGTAAGTAAAGTTGGAAAAAGTTATTATTTTTCGAAATTTATTATTACTTTTTTTATTTTTAGTATTATTTTTCCAATTGTGTAGTTTAATTTCTTCGAGAGTTCAATGAAGAAAAAATTTATTTGATTCAAATAATCGATTATTTGAGTATTATCAAGGAAATCTTTACTTGAGTCAAATAATTTTTATTTGAATCACTTAAATAGTATTTGCTTTAAATACTGAAATATTTGATTCAAATGAAAATTATTTTCAGTATTTGATTCAAATAAAAATTATTTGGTTCAAAGAAATATTTGTTTGATTCAAATATTATTTAATTGATTCAAATAAAAATTATTTTCAGTATTTGATTCAAATAAAAATTATTTGGTTCAAAGAAATATTTGTTTGATTCAAATATTATTTAATTGATTCAAATAAAAATCATTTGGTTCAAATAAATATTTGTTTGATTCAAATATTATTTAATTGATTCAAATAAAAATCATTTGGTTCGAATAAATTTTTGTTTGATTAAAATAAAAATGCTTTTCAGTATTTGAAGCAAATATTATTTAATTGATTAAAATAAAAATTATTTGGTTCAAATAAATATTTGTTTAATTCAAATTATTTGATTCAAGTAAATATTTATTTGATAATAGTCAAGTGATCGGTTATTTGAATCAAATAAATTTTTTTTAGTCAATTGAAATTCTTTTAATTTTTGGTTAAGTGAAATAATTTTTCCCTCTGAGTTTCTATACACTATCAATAGTTATAGGAAAAAATACAAATATTCCCCCCTCCTCTGTGAAAAAATATGATAAGTCTCTCTCTCTCATCAGACACACACAAATCGTTTGAAGAATTCCAAGTTGCATTATAAGACATAAACGAAGAAAAGTGGACTTAATGATTCAGCTATTTTTGCACAAGTCTAATAAAACTACGTATTTTACTCTATGATTACGAATTGATTCATTACACATACCGAAGTCTAATAACCGAGTTGAGTTCATATCACAGAGTAATCTTTAATAACACACACACACGCACAAACACTTTACTAAATATGTCTTGCTCATTAATGACGATTTTTTTTCCTACGATTTCTCCTTTTTTTTGTCTTCTTTTCTTGAAAAATACACAAACTCACATATTGTATAAAGAATAATTTCTGCTGAATCATTAATGCAAATTTTCCCATATGTGTTTACATTGCCAATTGAAAACTCATTATACATTTGATAATCCAAACAAAGTAAATCAATCTGAACGCGCGGTGATTTAATGACTCCGAAAGGATGGAAACGTAGAGTAAAGTGGGTATGGTTTAACAGGTTATGAAATGAATATTTCGTATAATGAATATTTGAAAAAAAGAGATTGTAAAATTTATTTATTAGGTATAGTTGTTGTTTTTGAATTTGTAATTAATGTCGTTTTTGTTTTTTTTTTCGTTGGGTGATTTTTATGATTTAGGAGATAATTTCGTGATTGTACTTGTATTCGCCGATTTTTAACATTTGCGCTTATTATTTTTATTTAAATGATTTAAATTGGCATTTTAATTTACTTTTCAGACAATAATTTCTTTAGGCATTACTTAATTCTTTCAAAACTGTCGTAAAATTATTACTTATTAGTTATTTAATAAATCATTTTCTTTTCAAATAATTTAAATTATTATTTATGCACTGTAAAAAAAGGGTTCTAAATTAGAGCTGATTTCGGTATTAAAAAACGATTTAGTACCAAAACTGTGACTAAATGGAATGAATTTCATTATAGAAAATTTTCAAAATAAATTTTCTTTGACAGAATTTTTATTAAAAATTACATTTTATTAGAAATGAACCTTTAAAAGTTGAATTTCAGTAAAAAAAATGGTTAAAAATTGAATTTTAATCAAAACCAAATTTTTGAAAATTGAATTTTGTAAGAATTTTTATTAAAAATTACATTTTATTAGAAATGAACTTTTAAACATTGAATTTCATTTTAAGAAAATGGTTAAAAATTGAATTTTAATCAAAGCAAATTTTTGAAAGTTGAATTTTACAAGAAATTTATTAGCAAAATTCAGAAAATTTATTTTTATTAGCAACTTGATAAAAAAATTTTTGAAAATTTGATTTCATTCCAAAAAAATGTTTTTAATTTAATAATAGAAATATAGAATATAGTTTTTTCAAGTTGAATTTTTATTGAAATATTAAGATAAATTTTCGTTAAAATTTTTGAAACAAATTTTAAAAAAATTGAATTTTTGTAGAGATTTGGAAATAAAGTTTTTAAAAATTGTACTTCAATCCAAAAAAATGTTTTTAATTTAATAATAGAAATATAGAATAGAGTTTTTGCAAATTGAATTTTTACAGCAATTTAGAAACAAGTTTTTTAAAAATTAAATTCTTAAAGAAATATTTAAATAAATTTTTTAAAAATTGAATTTTTATTATAATTTTAGAAACAAACTTTTAAAAAATTGAATTTTTGTAGAAATTTGGAAGCAAATTGTTTAAAAATTGGATTATAAAAATTTTTTAAGAGAATTAGAACCATTATGACGACACAATAATAAACAAATGGTTTAAACAAACTGAGACGTCATAACGGTTCAAATTTTCTCAAAACAATAATTTTTAGAAAACTGAATTTTTATTGAAATTTTTTAAAGAAATTTAAAAAAAATATAATTTTATTAGAAATTTAACTCAAATTTTTAAAAAAATTATAGTTTTTTTTAACAAAGTTTTAAAAAAAATTTTTTTTAAATTTCAATTTAAATTGCAAAACAATTTTTAAAAAATTATTTTTTTTGGGAAATTTAAAAACATAAATATTAAATAGTTAAATTTATTGAAATTGAATTTTAATAGAAATTCGGAAACAAATTTTTAAAAAACAATGGATTTTTATAGAAATTTAAGAAACAAATTTCATAAAATTTAATTATATTAGAAATTAATAGACAAATTTTTTAAAAAATTGAATTTTTATGTTTTTTTCTATTACCTTTAAATGCGTCTTCCAAAAATCGAAAAAAATTAATTTATTAAATAATTGTGGAAGAATTTATTGAATATTTCATTTATTTGATAAGTTTGAAAAAAAAATTCAAAAGATTGAATTTTACCTTCAATTTAAAAACAAATGCTAACACATCCAATTTTATTAAAAAACATTTTTTAAATTGAATTTTATTAACAATGTGGAACAAAAATTTTTTTATAATTAATTTTTATAGAAATTTCTAAAACATTATTAATAAAAGAGATAAATTTTATTCGAAACAATTTTTTGAAAATTGAATATTTTTAGAAATCGGAAAACAAATTTTAAAAAGTTGAATTTCATTAGAAATGTGAAAAAGAATTTTGAAAAATTGAATTTAATTCGAACGTTGGTAACAAATTTTAATGAATAGAATTTTTTCAATTTTTTTTTCGTTTCAGAAATTTTTTTTTAAGAAAGATTTTCAAAAATTGAATTCTTTGAGGAAAAAGAATGTTTTTACAAATGGTTCATTATTGAATGAAGACAAAATTTGGAAAATAACTAGAAATTTTATTTCACAAAGGATAATGATAAAGAAATAATAAAAAGTAATTAATTATGTTTTTAATTATTTCCATCCAATAACTGATGTAAATTAATTGTAATAAATTTAAAAAAAATTTTCGCTAATTCTTTTTTCCACGGCAATTTATAATTTTTTCTGATTATTTCTATCCAAATTGATCTAAATTTATTGATAATTTTTCACAATTATTTCCATCCAAATTGATCTAAATTAATTTTTAATTTTTCATAATTATTTCTATGCAAATTGATCTCCAAATTAATTATTACAAATTTAGAAAAATTCTTCGCCAATTCTTTTTTCCACGGCAATTCATAATTGTTCCTGATTTTCCATCCAAACTGATCTAAATTAATTGATAATTTTTTACATTTATTTCTATCCAAATTTATATCTAAATTAATTATTACAAATTTAAAAAATTTTCTCGCCAATTATGTTTCCTGCGGCAATTCATAATTTTTCCTGATTTTCTATCCAAATTGACTTAAATTAATTCATAATTTTTCATAATTATCTCTATCCGAATTGATCTAATTTAATTTATAATTTTCCATAATTATTTCTATCCAAATTGACTTAAATTATCTTAATTTACAAAAATTTTCAAATGGAAACAACTCCATAGAAAACCTCAAAAAGTTTGACCGAATAAACAATATATCTATTTGAATTTAATTGACCTCAATTAATTTATAATTTCACATAATTATCTCTATCCAAATTGATCTAAATTAATTCATAATTATTATTATTCATGATTATTTCTATCCAAATTGACTTAAATTAATTCATAATTTTTCATAATTATCTCTTTCCAAATTGATCTAAAATTCATAATTTTCCATAATTATTTCTATTCAAATCGACTTTAATTAATTCATAATTTTTTTATAATTATTCATATTCAAATTGATCTCTAAATTAATTATTACAAATTGAGAAAAATTCTTCTCCAATTCTGTTTCCCACGGCAATTCATAATTTTTCCATGAAGCTGAAGACTTCTGATAGAAGAAAAACAAAGAAAATCAATGAAATAATATAATTATTCCTCTGAAACAATTAACCGTAGATTTTTCACTATATATAAATACGTGTCATTGTTGGCAGTTGAATATAGACACAATTCTCAAAGTATACCGTGTGAAGACCGTTAGATAGCGAACGCTTCTGCAAGTTGAGGATTTTTCTATGAACTTCCTCGATTCATTCTCGGTCATTCTCCTCATTCTCACGTCTCAACACCTCAAGATCGATGACAGGATCGAAGACTGTGACCGTTTGCAAGTATAATGAAAACCTTCGCGGTATCAAGAGATAGAGAGAGAGAGAGAGAGAGAGAGAGAGTCGCGAAAAAGTCTACTGTACGCGAAGGAAGCGAGAAGAACTGAATAAATAAATACCGAGAATAAATTAAACTAATTGAGCAAATTAGCCAGCTGTTCACGCAACAAACGCTCGTGGAGTTAGTTGGCTCGAGAGCTACCGACACGCCGATATCGTTTACGCATCTATAGGCACACTTTCTGCAAGTAACTTGATAAACTACGACGAGCTACACATTAAGCCATTTCTCTTCACGGGAGAGCGTCAGGAATGTCTTTTGCAGGCGGAATTATTATCCCGTCGTAATATCAATCACGTCGGTCAAGTTCATAGAGCGTTTATGATCAATGAATCGCCGGAAAAAAAGACACTCTAAACCTCTTTTCACATAGCGAAAATAACACAAATTGTTTGCTTAGAACATTTTCCTATACTGCCGTCCTGATTTAAAAACACATCGAAAAAAAAATATTCTTGTTTTAAGAGGACAATTCCTCTTCTAAAATCCTCTTACATTTTATTCTTAAATTAAGAATATTACTCTTCATTGGAGACTATTCCTCTACTTTTAAGAGGAATTACTCTTAAGTGGAGAATAATCCTCTTAAAATAAGAGGACGTTTTTTGGTCAATATACAAAAGGAAAATATGCATCAAAATAAGAGGAATCCTCTCAAAACAAGAATATTTTTTTTCGGTGCACCATAACTACACTTTTTATCAAAAATGAGTTTTTTATACCGTCGGATTCGTAAAAAAAAGACGAATTTTTCTATGCTAATTAGAATTATTAATCTTAATTAATTTTCGAGTTAATTAGGAATTAATTTTACTAAAAAGCACTATCTACATCGATTTCCGTCGAATCCTGATATTAAGAGGCCTAACTACAGGCCTAACTACAGTTTCTGAGGATTTCGGGTCGTCTAACCGGTGATTTCCTTATAAAAAGGCCTATCTACGTAGTTATGCTTTTTGAGATCAGGAACTCGAGCTCTGTAGAGGCTACTTTCCTTATGGACTTTGGCCTAAGTACATAGTGTGTTTCTTCGTCAGGAATCTCATGAAAATCTACAACACTTTCCTTAAAAAAAAGCACATCTACATTCACTTTATTGAAACAACAAGTTTTTCAATTTTAATATATTTTTTATTAAATAAACTGTTAATAATAAATATAGCTATTTTTAACAATTTTTATTTTTAATAAAATTTTTTAAGGTTAATTAATTGAAAAAAGTTTTTTAAATAGTTTTTTATTTTAGTTCAATAATTATTAGTTATTAGCAATAATTCAATAAAAAAAATTGACTGTATTTATAAAATGCAGAAGATTATTTAAACAAACTAAATAAATAGTAATCAACAAATTTATTAATACTCAATCTTAAAGAAATTATTGATGTTTTTCTTTTAATTAAATTCTTTCATAAAATTTTAGAAATTAATTTAATTTTTGAAATATTTTATACTGAATTAAGAAAAAACATTCAATTCTTTCGGGAAATTTTTTTTAAATAATTAAATGTTTGCAAAGATTTGGCTTTTTAAAAAAATAATTGAATTTTTGCGACAAAATTTTGAAAGTAATAAACAAGAATAATTAATTAGTAAATTAGTTAAGAATTGAATTTTTTTAAAGTTTGAATTTGAAATTGTTCAAAAATTCATATTTGAAAATAAGTTTTGTAATTTGCATAATAATAGTAATTAATATGTTAATTAATTAATAAAGAACATAAAGATAACTGCTTACTTTAAAATTATTACACACATCTCCTCAGAATAGAATCAATAGTAGATATTTAAACATTTTAATCTTTGAATGGGATTTTTAAAAAATTGTTAAGGTTTTAAAAATTAATCATTTAATTATATTAAAAAGGTGAACAGGGAATTTAATGAAATTTAATTTATTTTAATTAAAATTATGTTATTCATTACCTTCTGCAGGTTTTTTCTTTTTTTTCCTGTTAGAAATTAAAAAACGCATTTTAATTACACAAAATAAAAAAAATTGTACACTTTAATCCATTTTTTCAAAACTAAACTCTTAAGTATTTGTAGTTAGTGTACTTCTACATCAGGAAAGTCGACCGTACTTGAGCTGTTCTCCTGACAAAAAAGCATAACTGCGTAGTTATGCTTTTTTGTAAGGAATCGCCGCGATTTTTCATTTAATTAATTAGCATAACTACAGTTTTGCATATTTCCAATGAAAATTTGCAATTTTTTTTTGCATAATAAAATTCAGCGTACCCGAATTAGTAAAGAAGCACCATTACCTTTTGAAGAAACATTATGTTAAAGAAGATATAAATAAAAACGTATTTTGCTAAATATCTCGAAACAACCCAAAGTGTAGTTATGGTGTTTTTAAATCAGGACGGCAGTATAGAAATTGTAATATTGTCAAGTGAAAAACTTTTCAAGATGATATAATTTATTATAAGTGTATAATGAAATTATTATTATTATTATTTTTATTATTATTATTATTATTATTATTATTAAAGTATAATTTAAGGCAAATTAATCGAAATCATTCGGACAATGAATAAAATATTTATTTACTCCAACGTTTCGAAATCTAAATGATTTCCTCTTCAGGGAGTCAAAGAATAATAATTAAAATAGACGAGGATTTAAGTTTTTGTGCCCTGACATAAAAATAGTGAAGTTATAAAAATTTAAATCCTCGTCTATTTTAATTATTATTCTTTGACTCCCTGAAGAGGAAATCATTTAGATTTCGAAACGTTGGTGTAAATAAATATTTTATTCATTGTCCGAATGTTTTCGTTTAATTTTTCCTTAACTTATAAAGGATCTCGGACGTTAAAGATTACTTAAATAAAGTATAATTTATTTTTTCCGTTCTTTTTTTTTGGAAAATGTACTCTCTAAATTTAAATTAGTAAAAATCTTTACTAATTTGAATTAGTGACTGAAGTTTTGCTTTTGAATTAGTAAATTTCACTAATAAATTGTTATTTCTACTAATTTCTTTAGTAAAATTGACTAATTCAAAAGCAAAAAGTCAGTCACTAATTCAAATTAGTAAACATTTTTACTGATTCAAATTTAGAGAGTACAAAAAGGAGTAATTGTTATAAATAAAACTACAACACTTGATAAAATTTATTTTCGTTGACAAAAAAACCTGCGTTTCTTTTTGCCTTGATTCGAAATTATGCTTTTTGATCAAATTTTTTATTACGGATACAAAAGTAGAAACGGAATTTAGAATTTAGGTAAAAACGTCAGAGCGATAGAAGGAGACAGAGTGTACCTAACGCCCCCCCCTTTTTTTCTCTTTCTCTCTCTTCAATGTAATATGTATTAGAAAATAAAAATTTATTAGAATAATTAATTAAAATTTTTAATTAAAATTCAATTAAACTTTACGCAAAAATATTAATAGTGGAAAATTCTTGATTAAAAGCTGTAAAAAAATTCAGATTTTCAAATATTTAAATTCCTGAAAATAAATAATTTCTAAAAATTCACTGTCCTTACTGCTTTTAATATTCAATTATCTATTATCTAAAATTGAAATTAATTTCTAAATCTATTTTATTATTAGAAAATTCTACGAGAATTTAATTATTTATATATAGAAAAACATTCGTGTAATTAAAAATGTTTTTTTTCATTGAATTCTAATGGAGAATTTTTTAAATAAATTTTTAAATAACTGAATTCTTTTGAAGAATTTAAATGAAATTATTCATTTATTTATTAACATAATTTTTTCAAAAATTTGGTTTTAAAACAATATTTATTAGAAAATTCTAACAGAATTCAATTATTTTCTTTAAATTGTATGCTAATAAAAAATTTTTTAAAAATTGTTTAAAACAACTGAATTCTTTTGACAAATTTAATAAATGAAATTTAAATTTCAAATATTGTATTACTATAAAAAAAATTCTTTTGGCAAATTAAAAATCTCCATAAACATATTTTTGGCCAAGTGTAAAATTAGCCAAAAATATTTTGAAAAAAGTTTTGTCAATTTTTTTGACCAAATAATTTTCACCAGAAAAATTTGGCTTCTTGAAAAATAATGTTTCTTTTTCGAAAAAAATTTCCAAAATGTAAAAGAACAATAAAAAATAAATGAAATAAAAATAAGTCAATATGGAACAATAAACAATAAAACCAAATGTTTCTAAATCATTAATAAGAACTTTTCAAAAGTATTGTTTTCAAGAAAAAAAGGATTAAAAAATCAATGCAATGAATATTTTTCCAGAAATGATCAACCTACTACAGGGAAAAATAAGAATGTAATACCTCCTGGGAATTTAATTTGAGAAAAAAAGAATTTCATCATTTACCACACATTTAATTACTGAATAGAATTAATAAACTTTCTCAATTAGCTTTTAAATCGAAAATAAGAAAAAAAATGTCTTAATTGCAATTCTCGGATATTAAATAGTTCAGTAGATAAAATTAATTCTTTAAAGTATCTGTTGACTAATGCCAGGGACAGGAAATGCCGATGATATGAGGAAATCACAATTTCCTGCCAAGGGAAACGATTTCTCATCGTTTTGTATATAAATATATATATATATATTTATATTTCTATACTCGGTGTAGTAATTTATTTGCGATAAATGAATATATAAATATGTATAGTGCATGCATATTCGTATATATATATATATATTCGTATATATATAAAAGTGTTAAAAACATTAAGAGAGTCATTCTCAAAATCAAGGTTCTTTGCTTTTATCTCTTTTTAATAAAAAGAGAGAAGGCTCTCAGAAATTAAAAGTTTGCACCTTGTGATTTCATTATGACCGACTTCTTTACAAATAAGATTTATCTTTCTTTTATAATTACATAAAAGAGTCATTAGTTGCACTCTCCTGAAACCATTGTTTCGATTCTACAACACATAAAGTGAATGAATTGAAGTATTATTCAAATAATTAAGAAAAAAAAACTGTTAGATTTCTCATGTGTAATTGCTAATCACATTAGTTACGTTTGCTACGTGTGTACATCATTTACTTAAACATGAATCTTTTTTTCATAGTTTCAAATATATTTGAATTTTACGAGAGGAAAATAAAATTTATCTTCTTGCGGAATTTTCTTCGTTATTTGTCGAAAACTTTTTAGCCGATGGAATATTTTTAGTTTATTTACATTTTGTGTTTCTGTTTTATTGTTTAAATTAGAATTTTTTTTTCCTTTTCACTTTAAAAATGGTTTAAGTATTATTTTTTTCACTTTCATTTTCACTTTGTTAGAAAATACTTTTTCATTTTATTTTTATTTTATGTCTTCAAGAAACATTCAAATGAAAAAATTTAATTTTTCTTCTATTTTCAATTATCGTTTAATAATATTGCGTTTTGAAAAATTTTCATTGGAAATTTCTCCTGGAATGACTCATTTATTATAAAAAATTTTACTTTAAAATAAAAATAAAATTAGGTCTTTAAACATGAGTTGGTAAAAATGTTTACTGACTTGAATTAGCAACTGGCCGTTTGCTTTTCAATTCGTAAATTTTATTTTTGAATTAAAATAATAAAAATAATAAAAATATAAACAAAAGTAAGAAAAGAAAAATAAAAATAGTCAAATATTTGAGTCATTCCAGAAGAAATTTTCATTTCTACTTTTTTTGGAACAATTTTTTTCCTGTTGTTTAGTGAACATGTATAATGATTTTAATTTAATTTTAATTCAATTAATTAAATTTAATTTATTTTTTTTTATTATTTATTTTAAGTTTCATTTTATTTAAATTTAGAGTGACTAAATGATTAAAGTATTGAATAGTAAATAATTAATGTAATGAATAGTAAATAATTAATGTATTGAATAGTAAATAATTAATGTATTGAATAGTAAATAATTAATGTATTGAATAGTAAATAATTAATGTATTAAAAAGTAAATAATTAATGTACTAAATAATAAACAATTAAAGTATGAAATAATAAATAATTTATTAAATTAAAAAATATAAATAAAACGAGAAAAAAGGCGCGTGTAAGAAGCGAGTTTTGATATTTCCCTTCACGCTACATGAATTATTATCAAACCCTAACTGATTGGTCTTATACTGGGAATTGTGTGCGATTGATTCACCACAATTGCATTGCAACGATCTAACGGCTCTCGATCATCTCCTCATCTCTGTCTCCACTCTCTATATAATCTTCTCGTTTCTTTCAAATCATTGCTCGATCCTTACCACCTATTAACACCCCCCTTGCCCCTTCTTTATTTTTCCTTGCCCCCCTCTCCTATACATCTCTATAAGCGCAAATTGTAAATGGATAAATGTCTAATTTTACTATGATTACCTTTTTTTCCGACAATTTCTCCTTTTTTTCCCCTCATAGCTATAAGTAGTAATTGAGCTGTGTATTAAGACTACTGTAAAATTGCATTCTTGTAAAAATTTTTTTTTTTTTTTGAATTTTTTATATTAGTTTTCAATACATATTTTTTTAATTATTGTAAATTTTATTATTGCAGAAAAGGAAGACAGAATTATCCCGAATTTTTATTCTGATTAATAAAAAATTCTTAAAAAAAAAATAAAATTTTCGAAATTTTGTTTGAAAAAAAAATTTTTGTTATTTTATTCCTTTTTTTCTATTATTGTTGAATTTTTTTTATTTTTTCACTCATAATTAATAATTTCTTACCAGTTTTCTGGACACAAATTTAGTATTTAATTTGGTATTCGCTGAAGAAAAAATTTGATAATAAAAATAATAATTATTAACATTCTTTTTGAAGAATTAAATTATTTTTATAAATAGAAAATATTGTTCGCCGTAAATTTATTTAGTTTAAAAATAATTTACATTAAATTTCACAGAAAAAATTAAATTATTTGCAAAGATTTTTTAGTTAAAGTTTTTGAAACAATTCAATTATATTCTAAACTTTGGATAAAGTTCCCTGAAACAATTTAATTATTATAATTTTTTATAAACTGTAAAATTCTTTTGCAGATATGCAATTATTTTTTAATTAATTTCAATAAAATTTCACAAAAGGATTCAACTTATTTGATAGATTTTTAATAATGACATTTTTCGAATGAATTCAATTATTTTGCTAAAATTTTAATAAAATTCTTCGAAACAATTCAATTATTTCCTAAAATTTTGATAAAATTCTTCGCAGAGAGTTAAATTATTTTAATGAATAATACAATTTTTCTCAGGCAAACAATTATTTTTAATAAAATGTTATAATACAATTGCTCGAACGAGTTTAATTATTTAAAAAGGATCGTTATTAAATTTTTCTAAAGAATTCTATTATTTAAGAAGTTTAGATAAGATTATTTTTATAAATTTCAATTTATATTTCAAAACATTCAATTTAAATTTACATAAAAAACTATTTAATCATTATTTTAAATAAATTAAAATCAATTCTCTGAAGACAGTTCAATTTTTTTTAAATTTGTAATAAAATTCTTGCCGAAAAATAAAATTTTTTAAAAGTTCTTAATAACATTCTTTAATTAAATTTTATTATCTGCATAAATTAAATAAAAATAATAAATTCTATGAAAGTCTTAAATTATTTTCAAAGGAATTTTAAATACAGTTCTGAATTATTTTAGAAGATTTTATTAAAATCCTTTTGAGGAATTCAATTATTTTCTAAAAATGTGAACTGAAAGTCAATTTCAAATCAATTCTTTTCGGAAAATTCTACGAGAATTCAATTATTTAAATACAAAAATTTTAAATTTATTAAATAAGTGTTTTTTTTAAATTGAATTCTTCTGAAGAACCTTAACATTTTTTAAAATAGTTGAATTTTTTCGAAGAATTTATATATAATTTTTAAAAATAATTGTATTTTTCAAAGAATTTATTTCAATATGTTATTAAAAAGATTAAAAGTAATTGAAATTTTAATTTAGTACTTGAATTTCTGCGAAAATTTTAATTTATGAAAATAATAGATGAAAATAATTTTTATAAAATAAAATCTTATTATTAAAATAGTAGATATTGAAAAAATTGAATTTCGAACAATTTTTGAAATTAATCAAATTCGGATTTCGCACTCGATAATTAATTTTAAAAAAGTAACAAAAAGTTGCTTTCAAACTAAAAAAAAGTAGTAAAAAAGTAGCTATCAAAGATTATTTACAAACAAAATTAATTCTTGCGAAGAATTTTATAACAATTTTTTAAATAATTCATTTCTCTTGACTAATTTTATGCAAATTTTAATTTAAATAATAGAATTCCTAAGATTTTTTTTTACTTATAAAAAGAATTGAATTTTTAGGAAGATTTTTACACAAAAAAATGTTAAATAATTGAATTGAGTTTGGAAATTTTATGAAAAATGGGAGTTATTGAAAATCATTGTATTGCGAAAAGTTTTTATAAATAATTAAATTTTTCAAAGAATAATGAAAATTTTGAGAATAATTCAATTCTTGCGAACGATTTTATTAGAATTTTTAAAATTCATTAAATTTACAAGAAAAAATTTATTATTTTTGGAAATAATTTTCTTATTCATCGACATAATTGAATTCTTTTGGAAGAATTTTATTAAAATCGAAAAGAATAATTGAATTATTTCAAAAAAATTTAGTTCAAATTTCACTGAAAATAACTGATTTCTGTCAAACAATTTTATTATACAAACAATATTTGAATTCTTCGAAGAAATTTAAAAAAAACGTTTTTTTAAATAATTGATTTCTTTGGGGAATTGAAATTAAATTTTAAAGGATAATTATTAATTAAATTATTTTTCGAGAAAATATTCCTGTAAAATTATAGAATTAAAAATCATTGCAATCCTGCGATGAATTTTATTATTTATGAAAATAATTGAATTATTGAGAAAAATTTTATTAAAATGTATTACAAATGAATTGAATTTTTGTGAAAAATTTTGTTATTTTTTTAAAAAATCGAATTCCTCTAAAGAATTTAAAAAAAATATTTTTTTAAACAATTTATTTCTTCGGGAAATTGAGATGAAATTTTTAACAATAATTACATTATTTTTCAAGCATATAATTCCTATAAAATTGTCATATCAAAAATAATTGAAATACTGCGATGATTTTTATAATTTATAAAAATAATTGAATGCAACAATTTTGTTTCAATTTTGATATCCGCAGTCAAATTCAATCATCAAATTCGATTATAATCAAATCAGAAAATAAACCACAAATAAATTTTTTTTCTTCTCGTAAGTAAATTAAAATACAATCATTTTCTTGATTTCTGTGGGATTGTTTTGATGTGGAAGAAGCAGAAAAAGAAGAAGAAGAAGAAAAAAAGTAAATTTTACTCTAATCTCTCTCATTCGATCTGAAATATTGTAGGAACCATGGTGCACCTGCTTGGCAAGGACATTCACGGTTCGTGCCTTCCTGCTACAGAGAACTGTATTCCCTTCCTTAATTTCTTCTTGCCACGCCAACACCCGCTCCTTTTGTCGAGTTCGTGTCCTTACTGGGCTGGATTAATCGGCCAAAAAAGGAATTTAAAAAGTAGGAAAAAGACTCGCGCGTTTATGCCAAATACATAAAACACTTTCTGCGAAAACAATAAATTCTCTTATAGGACCAAAAAAAAAACAAACAAAAAAAATTCAGCCAATTAAAATTGTGAGAATTAGTAATTAGGTCTCATTTTTTTAAATGACTAATTTAACTTTAATTGGAGTAATAAATTACATTTTATTAAATTACTTAACTATTTTTTCCCATTTCGGAAAATCGTGATCGTTATTTTCTATTTTGAGTGGCATTTTTCTCTTTCTTTCGCAGGCGTTTTATAATTAACGTAAACAAAGTTTACAAAGTTATTAAGTTATAAATTATAATCGAAACAATACGCAATATTTTATTCGAAAAAGAAAATAATTGTATCTTTTACGTCGAAGAAATTTTTTTTTCTTGTAAAAAATATATTAAAATCTCTTTATTTATTTATGAACGATTAAAAATTTGGATACTTAATTTCTTAGACTTGTGACAAAGCTGATTTCTTCAAAGCTTGAGAATTTAAATTACTTTAAATTTCCCACTAGTTCAAGTAGAAAAATTATTATCGAAAAATATTTAAAACAATGTTTAGTAATAATTCAAAAAATTTTAATAAAATTCTTTCCTATGAGAAAAATTATATTGTTTATAAACATAATTTAATTCTTGGAGAAGAATTTTACAGTTTTTACAAAAATAATTGAATTTCTTATTTTCAAAAAAATTCAAAACAATGTTTAGTAATAATTCAAGAATTTTTAATAAAATTCTTTCCTATGAGAAAAATTATATTGTTTATAGAAATAATTTAATTCTTAGGGATGAGTTTTACAGTTTTTAGAAAAATAATTTAATTTTTAGGGAAGAATTTTACAGCTTTTATAAAACTAATTGAATTCTTGGGCAAGAATTTTACAGTTTTTACAAAAATAATTGAATTTCTTATTTTCAAAAAAATTTATAACAATGTTTAGTAACATTAAAGCTTTTTTTAAGAATTTTTAATAAAATTCTTTCCTATAAGAAAAATTATATTATTTATAAAAGTAATTTAGTTCTTGGAGAAGAATTTTACAGTTTTTACAAAAATAATTGAATTTTTGGGGAAGAATTTTACAGTTTTTATAAAAATAATTGAATTCTTGCTGAAGAATTTTACAATTTTTAAAAAATAATTAAATTTCTTATTTCCAAAAAAAATTAAATACAAAGTTTAATAACATTAAAGCTCTTTTTAAGAATTTTTAAAAAAATTCTTTCCTATGAGAAAAATTATATTATTTATAAAAATAATTTAATTCTTGGGGAAGAATTTTAGTCTTTACAAAAATAATTGAATTTTTGGTGAAGAATTTTACAGTTTTTATAAAAATAATTAAATTTCTTATTTCCAAAAAAATTTAAAATGATGTTTAGTAATAATTCAAGAAATTTTAATAAAATTCTTTCCTATGAGAAAAATTATATTGTTTATAAAAATAATTCAATTTTTGGTGAAGAATTTTACAGTTTTTACAAAAATAATTGAATTTTTGGGGAAAAATTTTACAGTTTTTACAAAAATAATTAAATTTCTTATTTCCAAAAAAATTAAAAATGATGTTTAGTAATAATTCAAGAAATTTTAATAAAATTCTTTCCTATGAGAAAAATTATATTGTTTATAAAAATAATTTAATTTTTGGGAAAGAATTTAACATTTTTTAAAAACAGAATTGAACTTTGGGGAAAAATTTTACAGTTTTTACAATAATAATTGAATTCTTAGGGAAGACAATTTTTTTACAATTTTTATAAAAATAACTGAATTGTTTTGAAGAATTTCGACAAAATTTAAAGAAACAATTGGATTCTTTTGTAAAACTGTATGAAAACTCTAATGATTGAATCCGTTTGTAAAACTTTTTTAAAATATATTACAAAAAATCTAATTTTAAATTAAATAAACATTATTATTATTATTATTTATTATTTTATAAATAATTTAACTTTTGAATTAGTTCAAAAAACTTTACAATTTATTAAAATAATAATAATTGAATTTTGTTTGGGAATTTTATCTGAAGGGAGTAAAAGTAATTGAATTCTTTTAAAAAAAATTAGTAAAATATCAAAAATTATCGAATCCTATTTTGAAATTGTATTCAAGTTAAAAAACGAAACCGAATTTTCAGCGAAGAATTTTTTCTATATATTTACAAACATAATTGAATTCCTCCAAAGAATTTGATGATTACTATCAAAGCTTTTTTACCGCTATCAAATTTGAGAAAAAAAAGTATCGAAAAATTTAATATCAGCACAAATTATTTCAACATGAAGGGAAATTTTGACAAGATTATCCCGCAACAGCGTGAAACAGAATTAAATTGTAATATGATTTAGATTGATATTTGCGCGCGTGTTTCTATAGCAAAAGGGTTTTTCGCCATTTCGAATGAAAGAAGAGAGGAGAGGAATAAAAAAACAAAATTCCTCGTTGTCCCAATCCTCGAAGAATACGTGTCGTTCGTTCCACCTAGAACAGCGGTCTCGAAGTGCACGCGATATGTCGTGCTTCCCGGAACCCCACTCGAACGAACTCGTTTTCAAGTCGATTGTCGAGAAACCGACAAACGAGATTCGCGAGTCACAGACCACCGTGGCCGAATTTTTTCCCCACTCTCTCTCTCTCTCATCATCATCATCATTAAAAAAAATAAAAATAAAAATTCCGAGTGATTTCAAGAATGCGAAATAGTTATTCTCAGGAGGAAACACTTCCGCGAAAATTCGCCCTCTTTTCTCACCCCTAAAATCCATCCCGCCTCACACGACACTCAAAAACTCGCCTCTCGCTCTCTTGGAATTTAAAAATAACGAAATTAAACGATCTCAATTCCTTTTTAAGAATTTTAAAGTTTTAACTGATGACTAAATTTTTTTTTAGGAAAAAAACGTTATTAGGAATGTTTTTGAAACAATTTTTAGGTGAATTTAAATTAAATTAATGTTCATTATTATTATTATTAACTAGCGAGCGAAATTCGGTTTTGAGATTTATATTACTATTTTTCAAACTGCAAAAATTTTATATTTTCCATTATGCGAACATTGATTTTTAAATTGAACCGCCGGCGACCAAAAGGGCGTGCGCACGGTTTTCGTTGGCCCCTCGCGCAGCCGTAGAATCGCTGTACGCGGGGCCAACGAAAGTCATGCGTATGCCCTTTTGGTCGCCGGCGGTTCAATTTTAAATAATTTTATAATCAAAATTCAAAAAAATTCTCTACTCTTAGAAATAATTCTAAAAAAAAATTCAAAAATTTTATATTTTCCATTATGCAATATTGAATTTAAAATTGAAAATAATTTTATAATCGAAATTAAAAAAATTCTGTACTCTTAGAAGTAATTAAATTTTTGATATTAAATCACTCTTAGAATTATTTTTAAGAGAATTGAATGTTTGCAAAGATTTTTACGTTAAAAAATTTTATTTTCCCTTACGAGAACACAGATTTTTAAATTTTAAATAATTTTAAAATGAAAATTCAAAAAATTCTATACTTTTATAAATAATTGATTATTGACATTAAATCACTTTTCGAATTTTTTTTAAGAGAATTGAATGTTTTCAAAGATTTTTACTAAATATTTTAATTGTTTTAATGGATTTATTAAATTTTGTGAGAATAACAGAATTCTTTCGGGAAATTTTAATTCAAATTGTATTCAAAATAATTTAATTTCTGCGAAGAATTTTGTTGATTGTGAAAATAATTCAATTTCTTCGACTAAAATTTTATTATGTACTCTGAAAGAAGATGTGCATTAAAGTTTTTAAAAGTATTTTCTAGTTTGGGGAAAAAGTGCAACAAACCAAATTTTTATATTAAAAATACCAAACTTTAAAAGAAAAACGATGTGGAGTTTAGTATAATTATATCAAATATCAAGAATTTTATTTATTTTATTTATTTATTTATTTACACGGGCCTTGCCCTTTCGTACATAAGTACTAACAATAGAAAAGAAAATAATAAAAAATTAATTAACGAAGTGATGACACATTAAGTATTTAATTGCGTTAAATTTATATAATCGAGACAATTAGATAGGCAGGTAGCTATGTCTTTGCAAAGTCGAGTTGAGTTTAAATTGGAAATGCATGATTGATCGTCGGAAAGAGAAGTATTCCATGTGACATGAGTTATGTTAAAATCACCCATAATACAAAAAATAGCATTAGGATACAAAATATATAATTCCTCAAGTATAGCACACACTGTAGAGTAAATAATTAATTTAGAATTAGGAGGAATATAAAAAGTTCCAATAATGTATAAACTTGAATTTCTAGAAAATTTCACAAAAACATGTTCAATAGAGGGAAAATTATTTGGTAATACAGAAGCACGCAATGAAATATCACAAGCAATCAAAACACCCCCACCACGCAAAAAATTGCTGGAATAAGCACTTCTGTCACAACGAAATAAGTCATAATTATACAACCCTAACTCTGAAGAACAAAAAGATGATGTGAGCCAAGTTTCTGAAAAAATAATTATTTTATATGAAGATAGAAAAGTAATTAAAGACTCGAATTTTAATTCAATTTTAGTATAACTTTACTAAATTCCACAATTTAATATAATTTTATTTAAAATTTTAATATTTTAATATATTTTAATATAGAAATTTTAATATAAAAAATATTAAATTTAAAGAAAAATTATGTGGATTTTAGTTCAATTATATCAAATATCAGAAATTTTAATTCAATTTTTAATATAACTGAACTAAATTCCACGTAAATTTTTTTAAAAGTTTAGTACTTTTTATATCAAAATTTCGGTTTGTTGCACTTTTTCCCCAAATTGTAAAATACTTTTACAAAATTTAATGTATATTTGCTTTCAGTATATGTAAATAATAAAATTCTTGCGAAGATTTATGTTAAATTTTTTAAATTTTTTAATTTTTTTAAATATAAACAATTATATTTGATATAACTTAAAATGAAATTAAAACTTGTCAATAAAAAATTTTATAATTTGTATTATAAATTTATAATAAATTGAAAAACGAGTTTCGTGCGCTAGTGCGCGTAAAATTTACAAGATCCCAAAGTTCTGAACGTTCAAATGAAACGAAATTTATTTATTTCTTCTAAAAATGAAATTTTTAGTGCAATTACTTTGTGTCACTAACAAAAAAATTAATTCCCGAGTTTGGAAATTCAAAATTTTAGTTTTTAAATTTCGTTATGATTAGTAATTTATTAAAATTTCTTCAATAAAAAATATTTCGTTCATTTGAACACGTTCAAAACTTAGGGACCATACTCTCTTAATTTGAATCAGTTAAAAATCATGGTTTTAACTAACAATCAATGACTGACTTTTTGCTTCTGAATCAGTTAAAAACAACTGACTTTTATTTAAAAAAAATAACTTATTTACAGTAAAAAATAACTGAAAAATTATTTAAACTTGACTAATTGAATCAGTCAAAAAGAAAATTTACTAAAACATCAGTTATTTTTAACTAATTGTCAGTAGAAATATTACTATTTGAATTAGTGACTGACTTTTTGCTTTTAAATCAGTTATTTTTAACTGATTCAAATTTAGAGAGTAAATTTACTATAGTTTATTCAATAAATAATAATAATAATAATAATAATAATAATAATAATAATAATAATAATAATAATTTAATAAATAAATATTACAAAGTAATTGCAATAAAAATTTAATTTTTAAAAGAAATAAATAAATTTCGTTTCATTTTTTATTCAAAAAAGTCTTATTGTAAATTTTCACTCTCTAAATTTGAATTCGTAAAAATGTTTTATTCTCCTAAAATTCTGAACGTCTAAATAAACGAATCCTTTGATTACTTCTTTTAATATTTGAATTTTGGTAGATGATATTAATTTATAAACTAAAAAACAAATTATTTTCTTAGCATTTGTGTTAAATTTTGTTTAAATTGTCATTTAAAGATAATAATTTTGGTAAATGTTGAAAAGAAAAAAAAATTTTCGTTCATTTGAACGTTCAAAACTTTAGAGACATAAAATGTTTATTAATTGAAATTAGTGACTGACTCTTTGCTTTTGAATCATCGAATTGAAATTAGTAAACGTTTAATTACATTGTAAGTAAATAAATAAATTACTAATTCAAATTTGGAGTTTACTTTAGATTTTCAGAATGATTCTTAAAGGTATTTAATGGATTGCATATTATAATTTGAGTTTCAAACAATTTACAATCGGAAAATACTTTATATTTGAACGAGATACAATATATTTGCAGACATAACAGAAAATTTTTTGGAGCGTGCCACAGATAATTTTTTTTTTTGAGGAAATAATTCAGGAACTTAATTCTACTCTGCCGTCCTGATTTAAAAACACCATAACTACACTTTTTATCAAAAATGAGTTTTTTATACCGTTGGATTCGTAAAAAAAGACGAATTTTTCTATGCTAATTAGAATTATTAATCTTAATTAATTTTCGAGTTAATTAGGAATTAATTTTACTAAAAAGCACTATCTAGATCGATTTCCGTCGAATCCTGATATTAAGAGGCCTAACTACAGTTTGTAAGGAATTCGGGTCGTCTAACCGGTGATTTCCTTATAAAAAGGCCTATCTACGTAGTTATGCTTTTTGAGATCAGGAACTCGAGCTCTGTAGAGGCTACTTTCCTTATGGACTTTGGCCTAAGTACATAGTGTGTTTCTTCGTCAGGAATCTCATGAAAATCTACAACACTTTCCTTAAAAAAAAGCACATCTACATTCACTTTATTGAAACAAGAAGTTTTTCAATTTTAATATATTTTTTATTAAATAAACTGTTAATAATAAATATAGCTATTTTTAACAATTTTTATTTTTAATAAAATTTTTAAGGTTAATTAATTGAAAAAAGTTTTTTAAATAGTTTTTTATTTTAGTTCAATAATTATTAGTTATTAGCAATAATTCAATAAAGAAAATTGACTGTATTTATAAACTGCAGAAGATTATTTAAACAAACTAAATAAATAGTAATCAACAAATTTATTAATACTCAATCTTAAAGAAATTATTGATGTTTTTCTTTTAATTAAATTCTTTCATAAAATTTTAGAAATTAATTTAATTTTTGAAATATTTTATATTGAATTAAGAAAAAACATTCAATTCTTTCGAGAAATTTTTTTAAAATAATTAAATGTTTGCAAAGATTTGGCTTTTTAAAAAAATAATTGAATTTTTGCGACAAAATTTTTAAAGTAATAAACAAGAATAATTAATTAGTAAATTAGTTAAGAATTGAATTTTTTTAAAGTTTGAATTTGAAATTGTTCAAAAATTCATATTTGAAAATAAGTTTTGTAATTTGCATAATAATAGTAATTAATGTGTTAATTAATTAATAAAGAACATAAAGATAACTGCTTACTTTAAAATTATTACACACATCTCCTCAGAATAGAATCAATAGTAGATATTTAAACATTTTAATCTTTGAATGGGATTTTTAAAAAATTGTTAAGGTTTTAAAAATTAATCATTTAATTATATTAAAAAGGTAAACAGGGAATTTAATGAAATTTAATTTATTTTAATTAAAATTATGTTATTCATTACCTTCTGCAGGTTTTTTCTTTTTTTCCTGTTAGAAATTAAAAAACGCATTTTAATTACTCAAAATAAAAAAATTTGTACACTTTAATCCATTTTTTCAAAATTAAACTCTTAAGTATTTGTAGTTAGTGTACTTCTACATCAGGAAAGTCGACCGTACTGGAGCTGTTCTCCTGACAAAAAAGCATAACTGCGTAGTTATGCTTTTTTGTAAGGAATCGCCGCGATTTTTCATTTAATTAATTAGCATAACTACAGTTTTGCATATTTCCAATGAAAATTTGCAATTTTTTTTTTGCATAATAAAATTCAGCGTACCCGAATTAGTAAAGAAGCACCATTACCTTTTGAAGAAACATTATGTTAAAGAAGATATAAATAAAAACGTATTTTGCTAAATATCTCGAAACAACCCAAAGTGTAGTTATGGTGTTTTTAAATCAGGGCGGCAGTACTGTCTGAACAAGCAAACAACTAAAAATTTTTTGGCAATAATAACACAAAAAAAAAAAGAATAATCAAAAAAGAAAGTTCCCGAAACATTTGGTGTGTTTCGGATGCTGAAGACCACCGCAAATTTAATTAAGAGAAACCCAAGGCGGTGGTGCTTAACAAATTAAAAGATATAATTTATGCTTTCATCTTTTTGACGAGAGAGAGAGAGAGATAGAGATGAAAAATAAATAAAGGGTTTATCTTATATTAGCTGCCAACGAACGAAAATCCGTTGAGGAATTTTTGTGAACAAATCGAAGGTTTAATGCGGGTGGAAGAGCGGCGCCCGTTTAATTAATGCGGTACGATTAAACACGAAATGACTAGGTTCCGCAGAGTCGGTGCGTTTTTGTTTTAAACTGACGATGTTTAGCACCCCGCTGGGGGCAATCCTGTTCGCTGTGGGGGGTCCTCTCTCTCTCTCTCTCTTTCTCTCCCAACTTGGATTGAACCCCATGAACTCATTGGGGGCCCTTATGTGTGTATATACGGGACTTAGGACCCCTCACTCATATGTGAAGGGGTGGGGGGAAATAAAAAACCGAACCCCGTATGCGGAAATATGTCCATTTCGCGATACAACATGACTGTTTATGGCCCTTCGCGAAATTGAAAGCAGAAAATTATTAAAGGAGCGAGATGCTTATAAGATTATGAGGGAAATAAAAGACGAATTCAAATTTTACGACGTGTCGTCCGCCGTATAAAAGAAAATATAATGAACAGTGTTTGCTTGAAGGGGAATATTTTTATCGTGAGAGGGGTGATTTTTTCCATATTCGTGATTTTAAGGAATTCCTTCGTAAAATTTGTTTCTTAAATTTATCATGTTCTTCGTGTTCTAAGATGTTTCTTAGTGTTCATGTTTACATGAAATGATGTTGCACTGAAAAAGGAATTTATTTGATTCAAATAACCGATTATTTGACTATTATCAAATAAATATTTACTTGAATCAAATAATTTTTATTTGAATGAAATAAAGTGTTTTTGAATCAAATATTTCAGTATTTGAAGCAAATACTATTTAATACTATTTAATACTATTTACGTTGGTGAAGTTCACAACGTTTATAGTCAACGAATTCTGAAAAAAAATATTTTTTAAAGTAAATTTTTATCAATTTTTGCAAAGAAAGTAGTACGATTAATTTAATGAATAATGATTTACAAAAAAATATTTGCCAAAATAAAATATTATATTTTTTTGTAGGAAAATAATTTTTTTTTCAATCGTTGATCTTAAACGTTGCGAACTTCAGCTAGGTTACTATTTTGAATCAAATATTTCAGTATTTGAAGCAAATACTATTTAATTGATTCAAATAAAAATTATTTGATTCAAGTAAATATTTATTTGATAATAGTCAAATAATCGGTTATTTGAATCAAATAAATTTTTTTTTCAGTGTGCATTCTCTTTTAATTAACACAGACTTCGTACTAGAAAATTAATATTAAAAACAGTATCAAAATGAAGCTTTCAAACGGAAAAAAAATTTTTTTAAAGTTGTTATCCAAAGATTAAACTTAATGATGAAAACTTTTTTTTGACAGTTCACAAAACTGGCAAAAAAGTTCATCCCATAATTTTTATTTTCCTGACTTTTTCCTAATTGGAGAATTTATAAATATTTACAATATTTCTAAGATTGTCTCTAAAACTGATTTTAAAAATTCAATTATCTTCCAAAACAAAAATTCTTGTAAAATATTAAATGATTTTCTTTCAAAATAAAAAAATGAGACAATTTTTTTATAAAAATTGTATTATGTCAATTTTTTAATAAACCTTCACTGAAGGATTGAGAAAAATTTTTTTCTAATTTTTAACAGAATTTTACGAAAAAAGTCATTTATTTTTCAAACATCTAATAAATTCTTATAAACTTAGAAACTTCTTAGAAACACTTATTTTTAAAAATAATAAAATTCTTTGCGCAAGAATTAAATTATTTCTATAAATAATAAAAAATTTTCCTCAGGAATTCAATTATATATTGAAAACAATTTTAATAAACTGAAACAATAAAGTATTTAATTATAATTTTCAATAGCAGCGATTATTTTAAAAACTTGAAACAAATGCTTCATAAAATTCAATTACTTTCCAAATTTTTATTTAAAATCATGAAAGAAAAAAGGTTATTTTAAAAAAATTCAAATAAATTCTTCAAAAGAATTTAATTAGGATTTTGCAAATTTTTTATTAAATTCTTCTAAAGACTTCAATTATTTTCATTAATAATAAAATTTTTCTCAAGACTTTAATTATTTTCATTAATAATAAAATTCTTCAAATGAATGCAATTATTTTTATTTTAACTGTAATAAAATTTCTGAAAAGAATAGAATTATTTTTTAAAATTTTAATTAAATTCAATTCTTATCAACAATTCTGATAAAATTCTTCGGAAAAATAGAATTATTTTTTTAAATAGTAAAATTCATCGCAGGAATTTAATTAATTTTAATAACATTTTAATAAAAGTTCTCATTTAATTTTCAAAAATATTTAATAACAGTTTACGATTAAATACAATGATTTCTATAAATAATAAAATTTTTCACAGGAATTCAATTATATTGAAAACAATTTTAATAAACATCAACAATAAAGGATTTAATTATAATTTTTAATAGAAGCAATTATTTTTAAAAAAAGGAAAGAAATTCTTCATAAAATTCAATTACTTTCCAAATTTTCATTCAAAATTATAAAAGAAAACATATTATTTTTAAAAAATTCAAATAAATTTTTCAATAGAATTTAATTAGGATTTTGCAAATTTTTAATAAAATTCTTCTCAAGACTTCAATTATTTTCATTAATAATAAAATTCTTCAAATGAATGCAATTATTTTTATTTTAACTGTAGTAAAATTCCTGGAAAGAATACAATTATTTTTAAAAATGTTAATTAAATTCAATTATTTTCAAAACTTCTAAAAAAATTCTTCGGAAAAATAGAATTATTTTTTTAAATAGTAAAATTTATCGCAGAAATTTAATTATTCCTAAAAGTATGTTAATAAAGTTTCTCATTTAATTTTCAAAAATATTTAATAACAGTTTTCGATTGAATACAATTTTTTTTTAATTTATAAAAAATTGCTTTAAAACATTCATTTATTTTCAAATATTATGTTAAAATTCTTAAAAACAATTTAATTATTTTTATAAATCAGAAATTGTAAGATTTCTCTCAAGAATTTGAATGATTTTTATGACATTTAAATAAAAAACAATTGTTAAAAAAGTTGTGAAACAAGAAAGCAAACAACAACTAACTTCAAACTAAAAACTGAACAATTTCAACTAAAAAATTTGTATACCACAAAAAATTTGACATGTTTTTTACGGTTAGGAAAAAATGTTAATTAATTAATAATTAATTAATATTTTGCTTTATTCAGATGAAGCAAAATAAAGTAGTCATTTCATTTAAAAAAAAAAAATCCGATTTGAAACAAATGAGACCGATCAATTCAAAAAGAATTAAAATGTTTAAAACCAATTTTCTTTATAATTAAATTTTCCCTTTGTCATTTACAGAAAAAACAGCCAAGTGTATCCAAACTTAATTTAAAATCCATTCATAAATGAACAACAAAAACTTCTTGTCTCAATCAGTCGATATAAGCGCTCTTCAATAGAAATCGAGCGATGAGTTCATTTATATATTGCGACGAATAGAAAGAGCGAGAAAGAGAAAGAGAGAGAGAGAGGAAATTAAAAAAAAAGTTGTACAACAGAAAGAAAAGAATTTAAAATCAGGAGCAAGACGAGCAGTAACGAATTATAGCCAAACAATGATAGCTACTAGGCGGAACCTTTTGGTGATCTCACCGTGTCCTCGGTTCTAGATCTTCGCGATGATAGAATTCATGAGTTGATCGAAACGCGCAAAGTCATCGACGATCATGAACCTTCTTTTCTCTTCATCGTTCATGTTATACACCAGCCGGCGTTCCTTTGACTCACAAATTCGTTTCATAAATTACAAGACAATTTTTTTTCCCCATATATATACTTCATCGAATATTCAGAGCTGATATTAACACCATTATTATTTATCCGCAGGGTTTTTGGCTTGGCAGAAAAATTTTATTCTGTTTTTCCCTGATTTCCAGATAAATGTTTTGATTTTTTCCTGACCTTTTTTTTAAATTCCATTATTTCCTAAAAAAATAAGGCTAAAACGATTTTTTATTTTCAATTGTTACCTAAAATTTTCACTGAAATTCATATTCAAATAAATTTTTTTAATAGAAAATTCTACGAGAATTCAATTAAAATTGTATTAAAAATAATTGAAATTTTACGATTACTTTTATTATTAAAATAATTTTTATTATAATATTTAATCATTAATAATAATAAATAATAATAAATATAATAATATTATAAAAAAGAAAATAAAAATAATTAAAATTCTGCGGTGAGTTTTATTATTTATGAAAATAATTGAATTCCTAAAAAGAATTTTATTTTTAAAGGAAAAAATTGAAACCCTGTCAACATTTTATTATTTCTAAAAACAATAGAATTATTGGAAAGAAATTTTTAAAAAAAGAATTTGAAAATCACTGAATTCTTGTACATTTTTTAATATCTAAGAAAATAATTAAAATTTTGTAATAATTGAAATTTTGCTAAGAATTTAAAAAAAATTTTTAAGTAATACAATTTTGAAAAAAAAAATTTATTATGTATTCAGATAATTGGAATTTTAGCAAGAATTGATTAAAATTTTTTATCACAATTTAAATTTTACGATAGATTTGATTATTAATAAAAATAATTTAATTCCTTAAAAGAATTTTATTAGTTTTAAAAGATAATTAAAATTTTTACGAGAATGTTTGTAAATTTTTTAACTCATCTGAATTTCTGCGAAGAATTTTATTCTTTTTAAAAATAATTGAATTCTTGGTAAAATATTTTATTATTTATGAAAATAATTTAACTATTACGAAGACGTTTATAAAAAATTTGTGCCTAAATGAAGAATTTTTATGAAATTTTCATTATTTATGAAAACAATTAAATATTTGATTAGAATTTTATAAGAAATTTTTTTTTTAATAATTTAATTCTTTTGGAAAATGTTATTAAAATAGTAGATATTGAAAATTATTTAATTGATTATATAATTAAAATATTGCTTAGTGTTTAAAAAAATTGTTGAAAATAATTAAAGTTCGGAATAGAATTTTATTATATAGACCAGGGACTTACACGAACACGAAAAAACACGAAAATTCGTGTCGTGCCCGTGTCGTGCCTTGACACGACACAAAGTTTGCTTGGTAATTCGTGCCGTGCCTTGGCACGACACAAAGTTTGCTTGGTAATTCGTGCCGTGCCAAGGCACGACACAAATGCAAATTTGTAATTCGTGTCGTGTCAAGGCACGTTTTAAAGACACGCATGAAATACTGTGTAGAATCTTGCAAGCGTTATTTGTGTTTTTTTAGGCACGACACGAATTACGAAACGAACTTTGTATCGTGCCTTGGCACGGCACGAATTACCAAGCAAACTTTGTGTCGTGCCAAGGCACGGCACGAATTACCAAGCGAACTTTGTGTCGTGCCTAGGCACGGCACGGGCACGACACATATTTTTCGTGAAGGTCCCTGATATAGACAAAGAATTGTAATTTTGACGAGAATGTTTGTGTAGAATGTTACCAACTTTTTTTTAAATAATTCAATTCTTTTGGAAAGTTTTATTAAATATTAAAATATTGTAAATTACAGAATTCAGAAAAATTTTTGAAAACAATTGAAAGTTAGGCAAGAATTTTATTAAAATTGTTTTGAAAATAATTGAATTTTGGTAAAACATTTTATTACTCATAAAGATAATGCAATTTTGATAATTTTTTTTTAAATTTTCAAACATAATTGAATTTTTGCAAATGTTGAATTACTTTTAGAAATTTTAATAAAATTTTTCGCAAAAATTGAAATATTTTCGTTAAATAATAAGAATCCTGATAAAAAATTTTTGCAAACATTCATTTATTTTTAAAAATCTGAACTGAATTCTTGTCAAGTGTTCAATTATTTTCGTAAATCAAAATTTTATCAGAAATTCGAATATTTTCAAAAGGCATTTGATAAAACTTTCTTCTACGAAGTCTATTAGTTTTAATACAATTTTTAAAAAGTATCTCGGTTATAAGATTCAATTATTTGTAAAATTTTAATAAAATTTTTCGAAAATAATAATTATTACCAAGAATTTTGTTACAATTTCTCGGAGGAATTTAAGAGTTTTTATTATAGGATTTTAATTGAATTCCATAAAAGAATTAAAAGTCATTTGAAAATAGTTGAATTTTCGCCAAGAATTTTATTTAAAATCTACTGTATATCATTTTTAATGCATATATTTAAGAAAATTTAAAAATTTTATTAAAATCGTAGATATTGAAAATTATTAACCAAAGGAAAATTTTTAAAGCAATTGACAAATTGACAAAGAATTTTTTTGGAATTTTGAAAAATAATTTAATTTTGAAAAAAAGTGTATTGTTTGTAAAAGAAAATGGAAATTTTTTACAAGAGTTCTGAAAATCTTTTGAACACTATTAAATTTCTAAGAAGAATTTTTGAAAATTTTCAATTTCTTTTTGCAAATAATTGAATTTCTGCAATAAGTAAACGCAACTCTGGTATAATTCAATTGACTTTGAAATAGTTGAGTAAAATTATTTTCAATTAATTTTGAGTTATAATTTAATGATTGTTCTTCGAGAATTAAGTAATATTAAAAAAAATTGTTGTTGAAAACGTAAAAAATACAAGGTGTTGTATTACAATTCGTGGTAATTTCAAAGTTTATGAACCAAAGAAAAAAGTTACCAAAATTTAGAATTTTCTTACGAATTCCAAAAATTTATTGTTTTGCAGTAATTTTAATGAAAAAAAACCCTGGTTTCCCTGACCAATTCTACTTTCCCTGATTTTACCTCTGAATTTTCTGACTTGTGGCAACCCTGACGATGAATTATGTATATTCCTCAGTCACTGAGAAAAAAAAATGTTTCCAATACTGTGGAGAATCGTTTTTGAAAGTAAACACTGTTTTTTCTCTCCTCTCTCTCTCTCCCTGAAAACAATTCTCCGCTAAAATAAAGAAGCTTCTTAGAAAGTATTTAACGACTCCGCTTCCTTGAGAGAGTCTACAGATAGAGAGCTCGTCTTCGAATTTTATAAATGAGCAAAATTTGCACCTCAATATCCTAGTTGCTGTATATTGTGATTTATGCCGCGAGAGAAATGTTGAAAAATCGTAAAAGTAAAATCAATCTGAACATTGGTCAAGGGAAAAATTCTCAAAAGATGTTCTCGTAACGTTACAAAATAAATACACGCTTCATTGGTTTCCAAGAAGGTACCAAATGTTTGGAAACAAAGCAGGTGCTTTAGCGTCCGAAGAGGAGAATGATTGGATAAGTTGAATTGTTGTTGACGTACCTACACACTCTATTGTTTTCATAGCGTCTCGTCACGAGATCCGTTTTAAGCAACAAATCGTGACACGATATCAAAACGAAATGTTGTTTGTGTTTTTATTTCTAATTTTGTGTATATTTATATGTCGAAGCACGCCATCAAAAAATATCGACCCAACAATCAAGAACATGTTTAATCTCTTTTGTTGAAGAGAATGATGAGAGTCATAGAGAAAAAAAAAGAGGAAATTAATAAAAAAGAGAGCAACTTAAAGTTTATCGAGTTCAAAAACTGTCGGGGAGAAAAAGAGAGAAGAGAGAACTTCCGTTGAACTGATTAGAGCTCGCTTGCTTCTTCGGGGAATCTTCGCGAAGGAATGTGCGGGAATAGTATGGACGCATCACGAACAGTTTTGTTTGCGATTGCTCCCTCGATCAGTTTTCGTGATGCCAAAGTGCACGTTTCGTAATAGCAGTGACCCAAGTCGATTCTTCTCAATGACTCTCTCTCTCTTTTTTTTTAAGCCATTCAGTTGTGCACTTGATACCTTTCCCTTAAATATCCTCTCGCGTCCCCCTCGATTACTCTATACAAACTTCCCGGAAGATAAATTACAGAAACTTGTTGTTTGAATTGTTCCACTGCACGACTTGTTTTCTTAATCCCTTACGTAAGCTATTCCCCAAGCATATAACCTACATTTTCTCCGGCAGACACAATTCGAGACTATTAACCACCACAGATAACAAAATATATAATTATACATTCGAAAATGAATAGACACGATTTTTGTTGAACTGTAATTTTCTCAAGACTCGAAAAAACCACAAATATGATACACATTTTAGAGAACTTTAGAGACATTTAGAGTCATATAGAGATGGCATTGAATGGATACTGCAAAGTATATTCTTCATCATCTTCTTCTTCTTCCTTTTCCCTCCCCCATAAATGTAGGGTGATTCTTCCGATTTTTGGGAAATATAATTCTCTCTCTCTCTCTCAAGAGAAGTGGGCCATCGGAATCGCGTCGTAACGGTTTACGAGGAGAAATATTCTGTTATTTGCTAAAATACCGACTACACAGCTTTTGTTGAAAGAGCATCAAAAACTCCGCAGCAAAGTTTTGTCCATTCAAGATAATGATACGCTACACGTAGAGAAGCAAAGGAGGAAAAGAAAAGACAAAGAAATGAAAAAGTAAAAAATGGAGGGAGAGAGAGAATATACTACGTCTCGTCACACTAACCGGAATTCATATACAAAACTACTCCCTCCGTGAGGTTCTCTTGAATTATTTCCAAGGATCATAACCTATTCTTTCCTGACCCGGAATTCAGTTTTCTTGAAAAAAATATTAAAGCGCACTATTCATGAGTATGGTCCAAACGAGAAATTCAGTACCACCGGATTCGTTGTACCTACAATTTACAATTAGCCGCAGTCTTTTAATGATAGTAGTGGACTTTACAGAGTGTACTTTTCGCACAGGAACGGAAGCAGACGATTAGAGAGATTTCTTGTGCTTATTAATCATTCTTCTATGGTGGTATAATATTGGGTGGAGTGCTGTGAACAGTCGAGTTGATAATGTTTAGCAGAAAAATTTGTGGGGGAATTGAGATTGTTTGTCGTAATTATTGACACTTGGTCAACTTGGTGCTCAATGGTTAACCATCGTCCTTTTCCAAAGTTTTGAAGATTGAACACTAATATTATTATCTTTGCACTTCTTCGAAGATTTTTATAAAAGTCTCAATCTGTGATCGAATTGTTGCACTGCAACGCTAAAAAATAATGAGGCTGAAGTCCACAACGTTTTTCAAAACGAGAACAAAAAAATTAATGGTACGGTATTTTTATTTTTGATTCTAAATCATGTTGTTTTTTAATTATTGTATCCTTAGTAACAGTTAATTTCCTAAAAATTAAGCTACATGAAAATTCGAGATAAATTTAATTTGAAAAAAATTCTTTTTTGATTTCTCGTTTTTAAAAACGTTGTGGACTTCAGCTTCGTAGAAAATAAATCTTACCTTCAGTCCTTTTTGACTAAAACCGTTTACACTAAAAACATATGCCATTAAATCTCAACCTTGAAAGTATTATTTTTAAGTCATAAAATAGACTTGATCTTGATTAATATTTAGTAAATTCTTCCACAATTGTTTCATAAAATATTTTGTTTTTCGATTTTTGGAAGATGTTTAAAGGTGAAAGAAAAGACACTAACTCTCATTTTTTAATAAAATTTTATTTTATTAAAATACTATTATTATTTATCAATTTTATTAAAAAGTGAGAGTCAGTGTCTTTTCTTTTACCTTTAAACATCTTCCAAAAATCGAAAAAAAAAATATTTTAAGAAGACTTGATCTTGTTTTTAACTTAGAAATAGGCAATTTATTCAGCCGATGAATTTTTGAAAAACAATTATTGTAAGAACACTTGTGTTGACTCAGCTATTAGATCGCACTTGTCTCTCATGTTTTTTTAATCATTTCCAAATAACATTTTAATAATTAAAAAGAATGTACTATTACAATTTATTTATTTATTATTATAATTTGTTATGTTATTTGTTAATTATTTACAGTTATTACAGTTTGTTCTTATTATTTGTTATTACAATTTGGTTATTATTGTTTACAATTTTTTATTATTTTGTTATTACAATTCGTTTGTTATTGTTACAATTTATTATTATTTTGTTATTACAATTCGTTTGTTACTGTAACAATTCATTATTATTTATTATTAAAATACGGTTATTATTTATTACTAATTTATTATTATTTTGTTATTATAGTTTCTGATCAATGATTGTTAGAATTAATAATATGTTAACAACAATTATTTGTTGTTAATTTATTGTTACTAGTATTATTATTATTATTATTATTATTATTATTATTATTATTGAAAATATGTTACAGTTTTTGTAACAATTCATAAGAAAATTCTGAATTTTTGTATTTCTTGAGTTTGTCTTATAAACTTATTAATTGAATTTTAAAAGAGATGCGTTTTTAATTTTCATAATAAAATGAATTGTAAATACACAGTTGGGTTTTAAATAAAATTCTGTGCAAAATTCCAATCTTTTTCAAATGACTTTTAATTCTTTTATGGAATTCAATTAAAATCCTATAATAAAAACTCTTAAATTCCTCCAAGCAATTGTAACAAAATTCTTGGTAATAATTATTATTTTCGAAGAATTTCATTAAAATTTTGCAAATAATTGAATCTTAGCCGAGAAACTTTTTGAAAATTGTATTAAAAATTATTGAATTCGTACTAAAAAGTTTGATCAAAAACTATTTAAAAATATTTGAATTTCTGATTAAATTTTGATTTACAAAAATAATTAAATACTTGACAAGAATTTAATTAAGATTTTTCAAAATAAATGAATTTTTGCAAAAGATTTTTATCAGGATTCCTATTATTTAAATAAAATATTTCCATTTTTGGGAAAAATTTCATTAAAATTTTCTAAACGTAATTCAACATTTGCAAAGAATTTTGTTTTTCTTTATTTATGAAAATAATGAAATTTCTGCAAATTTTTCACTGGAATTGTATTATTTGCGAAAATTATTATAAAATTCTTGAAAGATTTCAATTATTTTCAAAAGGAATTAGATTGTTCGCAAAAGTTCAATTATGTTTGAAAATTTAAAAGAATTTTCGTCGAAATTTCAATTATCTTTACGAATAATAATATTCTTAATTAAAATTCAATTATTTTTAAACAAATTTTAATAAAATTTGAAGAAAACTTTCAATTGTTTTCAAAAATTTTTCCAAATTTAATGATTTTTAATATTTTAATAAAGCTTTAAAAAGAATTGAATTATTAAATAAAAAATGTTAATAAAATTCTACGCAAACATTTAATTGTATTCGAAAGGAATACAAATTTTCCAAGAATTAAAATATTTACAAGTTTTTTTCACAATAATTTAATTATTTTCATAACTTATCAAATTCTTTTTAAAAAATTCAATTATTTTCATTTATAATAATAAAATTCATCGCAAAATTTTAATTATGTTCAACAATTTTTAAAAATTCTCGTCAACATTTCAATTATATGTCTAAATAATAAAATTCTATTCCGAAGTTTAAATATTTTCAACCATTTTCTTAAATTCTAAGCAAAATTTCAATTATCTTTAATCAATTAAATGATTTGTATAATGTCTACTATTTTAATAAAATTTTCCAAGAGAATTCAATTATTAAAAATAATTTTGATAAATTCTGCGCAAACTTTGAATTATTTTCATAGACCATAAAAGTTTTTGCCGGTAATTTCATTATTTTCGTAAATAAAAAAAGGCTTTTCAGGAATTCAATTATTATTATTATTTCTTAAAAAAAATATTTTTTACTTAAAAATGTTATTAAAACTCGTCGAAAGATTTTAATTATTGAGTAAATTATTTACTTTTGAATTGAAATAAATGAATTCACGTAGAATTTTCGTGAAATTATAACTTTTTCCAAAATTGTTAAAAATAATTGATTTAAAGAAGAATTTTAGTTAAAAATTCAAGATTCAATTGAAGGGATGATGGAAATAATTTTGAAGAAGTTGCAAAAAAAATATTCTTATAATATAAAAAAAACTGATTTTATCATTCGGTCATCTTCAATATCATTATAAGTTTTTGAATTTCAAAAGACTTGAATTTGAAATTTTCAAACAATATAATTCTAATGGAAAACTTACGATTTAATATTTATTCAAAAAATAAATTATTAATGTTTTCGAATAATTTCCCAATGAATGAAATTCGCAAATAATTTTTTTTCTCACATTTTTCCTTACGAAAACTTTTTTTGATTATCTAATAGTTTTTAGAGCGAATCAAAAATATTCTTTAGGGTTAGGGAAGAAGTTATAGAAGTTTGTCTGGAACTCGGGGCAAAGTCGGGAAAAAACAGAATTAAATTTTTGTTTCACTTAAAAAATTTTATATTATTTTACAACACGAAAAAAACCTTTAACTGGAATAGCGATAACTTTCGCTAAAATAGCGAAAGTATTAAGAAAGAAAATAGTATTCGTTGAAATAGCGAAAGAATTCGTTGCAATAACTAAAAATTTCGCTAATATAGTAAAATTTGTAGTTGCTCCAGGTGAAAATTTTTTTTTTCGTGAATCATTAAAGTATTAAGTATTATATTATTTAAATATTTATGTATTATTAGTTAATGAATAATAATTCAGTTTGTCTGCGGTTTCTTTTGAAAAAAAATTTTGTTTACAGTTTAGCAACTTTTTAATGGTACTAAATTGTTAGTTTCAATTTTTCGTAAAATCGCTTTTAACTATTTATTTATCTTTACGAATGCGCAACACCGAAGGAGCACTGAGAAAACATTATACACTCGTTTCAAGTAAAAAAATAATTTTAAGTGATTTTCTTTCATTGAAATTAGTTTGTAAGCTTAATTTCAATATATAGAAAATATTTACAGCTTTGATTCAAAAATAATTTTTGTTTGAATAATTATATTTAATTCAAACATATTTTTTATTTTGGTTTAAACAAAAAATATCTTTAAAAATTTTATGTTTGATTGAAACTTAAAAGTTGATAATAAATAATTTAAAATCAACTATAAATTATGTTTGAATTAAATATATTATTTCTATAAATGAATAATAAATAATTTAAAATCAACTATAAATTATGTTTGGATTAAATATATTATTTCTATAAATGAACCCAAAAATATGTTTGAATTAAACTTAAATTTGTTTGACTGTGTATATATATGTTTGATATGTATGTATGTATATGTTTGAATGAAATAAATCGTTTTCTCAGTGAGGAGAAATATACTCATCAGTTGCAGGCAAACAATTTATTTCGATAAATTCACTTTTGATATTTATTTTTACGAATACTATCACAATCACACAAGAACAAGAAAAATGAAGTGAAGAGAAAAAAAAATTCGTCAGCTAACGCAAAAAAATCTTTGTTTTCAGGTATGGTTCCAAAATCGGCGAGCAAAATGGCGGAAGCAGGAGAAGGTCGGGCCGCAAGGTCACCCATACAACCCCTATCTGGGAGCCGGCGGACCGCCGCCATCGGCAGTGGTGGCGCCAACATTGCCGAATCCATTCGCCCACCTCGGCTCGTTCGCGCTCCGCAAGCCCTTCGACACCTTCCGCTATCCACCTCTAAGTCATGGACCAGTGCTGCCCGGCGGCTACCCGCCGCACCCCTATCACAGGGCAGCGCCACCCCCCCTCCTGCCGCCGGGCATGCCGCTGCCCTACACCTCGGCGGCCTCCTTCCAAAGTCTCCTCGCCAACATTTCGGCCGCGCAGCGACCCAAGTTGGTGCGCACTTCGCCACCCCCGCCGCCGCCGCCCGCGCCAACGATCACTCTCACGCATCCCCCGGCGCCAACGGCACCACCCCCGCCGCCCACCTCCACGTCGCCGCAGGGCTCGCCGACTGGCAGTGTCTCCGGCGCGCCCGACATCGACCGCAGGACCAATAGCATCGCCTCGCTCCGACTCAAGGCGAGGGAGTACGAGCTGCATCTGGAAATGTTGCGCAAGAATGGAGATCTCATCAGCTGAAATAGCATTCTTTTCATTTCGCCGCTATGACCAGCTGTGACGACCTTCCTTCGCGGGATCGAAGGCTTTCCTTTTCTTCTTTGCAAGAGGCGCAGGGGATTTTGGAATTTTTATTTTCGATTTTGTTTTTCAATTTGCTGATCCTAATTTTTACTGTGATCTGCTTTTCTACACTTGATTTCAGTTAAAACTAAGTAAATAAGTAAGTTAGAAAAAGAAATTTACAAAAAGTCAGTCACTACTCTGCCGTCCTGATTTAAAAACGATTGGGGGACAATTTTCCCAAAATCCGTTTCCCAAAAAAAACTTTTCCCAAAAAATGTTTTCCCAAAAAAACTTTTTCCCAATATTAAGTTTCCCAAAAAATAAATTTCCCAAAAAATTTTCCCAATGTTAGATTTTTTCCAAAATGGATATTGATTATTGAGTTAGAAGAAAATAAGAAAACAGCAACCAAATTTTTCAATAATTTCTCGTAAACTGAAAAAAATATTTTCAATAAAATGACATTGAAAAAAATGTAGTTTTGAGTAATTTCAAAGAAGATAATTTTTGTTATATTTTTAATCTTTAAAAATAATCAATTTAAAAGGAACAATTCAAATAATAATTGAATACTTGCACAATTTTTTCAATTTTAATAAATATATTACAATAAGAGATAAATGTTTTGCTTGAAGAATATTAAATTTTCTTTAATATATGAGAGTGATTTAAAAAAAATATCTTAAAAGAATATTAAATAAATAATTATTGTAATTATTTTATTTTATTTATTATTTAATTATTATTTTTCATTTCATTTTTATCTGATTTATTAAATTTAATTAATTAATTTAATTATTTCAATAATTAATGAAAATTATTCTGTACTTTATTCAAAATAAAAATATTTAATAAAAATAAAATTTTAACTAACCTTGAATTTGTTGTACGCATTTATTTTTCTGTATTTTTATTGATTATAATTTAACGCGTATTAATAAAAAGATGTATAATTTAAAAAATAATTAACCATTATGAATTAACAAGAATAGACTTTAAGGTTTTTTCACAATTTCCCTGAAATTAAGATTCAACCGTTTTTTGTTTTTCCGTGAAAAAAAATTCCGTAAAAAATAATTTTCGTGAATTGACACCTTACGAAAATGTATGTCACGTTGGATTATTTTTTTTTGGGAAATATTTTTTTTGGGAAATTTGATATTGGGAAAAATGATTTGCTTGGGAAATTAATTTTTTGGGAAACTTGATATTGGGAAAATTTTTTTTTGGGAAAACATTTTTTGGAAATAATTTTTTTTGGGAGAAAAATTTTGGGAAAATTGACCCCCCACCTTTAAAAACACCATAACTACACTTTGGGTTGTTTCGAGATATTTAGCAAAATACGTTTTTATTTATATCTTCTTCAACATAATGTTTCTTCAAAAGGTAATGGTGCTTCTTTACTAATTCGGGTACGCTGAATTTTATTATGCAAAAAAAAATTGCAAATTTTCATTGGAAATATGCAAAACTGTAGTTATGCTAATTAATTAAATGAAAAATCGCGGCGATTCCTTACAAAAAAGCATAACTACGCAGTTATGCTTTTTTGTCAGGAGAACAGCTCAAGTACGGTCGACTTTCCTGATGTAGAAGTACACTAACTACAAACACTTAAGAGTTTAGTTTTGAAAAAATGGATTAAAGTGTACAATTTTTTTTATTTTGAGTAATTAAAATGCGTTTTTTAATTTCTAACAGGAAAAAAAGAAAAAACCTGCAAAAGGTAATGAATAACATAATTTTGATTAAAATAAATTAAATTTTATTAAATTCCCTGTTCACCTTTTTAATATAATTAAATGATTAATTTTTAAAACCTTAACAATTTTTTAAAAATCCCATTCAAAGATTAAAATGTTTAAATATCTACTATTGATTCTATTTTGAGGAGATGTGTGTAATAATTTTAAAGTAAGCAGTTATCTTTATGTTCTTTATTAATTAATTAACACATTAATTACTATTATTATGCAAATTACAAAACTAATTTTCAAATATGAATTTTTGAACAATTTCAAATTCAAACTTTAAAAAAATTCAATTCTTAACTAATTAACTAATTAATTATTCTTGTTTATTACTTTCAAAATTTTGTCGCAAAAATTCAATTATTTTTTTAAAAAGCCAAATCTTTGCAAACATTTAATTATTTTAAAAAAATTTCTCGAAAGAATTGAATGTTTTTTCTTAATTCAATATAAAATATTTCAAAAATTAAATTAATTTCTAAAATTTTATGAAAGAATTTAATTAAAAGAAAAACATCAATAATTTCTTTAAGATTGAGTATTAATAAATTTGTTGATTACTATTTATTTAGTTTGTTTAAATAATCTTCTGCAGTTTATAAATACAGTCAATTTTTTTTATTGAATTATTGCTAATAACTAATAATTATTGAACTAAAATAAAAAACTATTTAAAAAACTTTTTTCAATTAATTAAACTTAAAAAATTTTATTAAAAATAAAAATTGTTAAAAATAGCTATATTTATTATTAACAGCTTATTTAATAAAAAATATATTAAAATTGAAAAACTTGTTGTTTCAATAAAGTGAATGTAGATCTGCTTTTTTTTAAGCAAAGTGTTGTAGATTTTCATGAGATTCCTGACGAAGAAACACACTATGTACTTAGGCCAAAGTCCATAAGGAAAGTAGCCTCTACAGAGCTCGAGTTCCTGATCTCAAAAAGCATAACTACGTAGATAGGCCTTTTTATAAGGAAATCACCGGTTAGACGATCCGAATTCCTCACAAACTATAGTTAGGCCTGTAGTTAGGCCTCTTAATATCAGGATTCGACGGAAATCGATGTAGATAGTGCTTTTTAGTAAAATTAATTCCTAATTAACTCGAAAATTAATTAAGATTAATAATTCTAATTAGCATAGAAAAATTCGTCTTTTTTTACGAATCCAACGGTATAAAAAACTCATTTTTGATAAAAAGTGTAGTTATGGTGTTTTTAAATCAGGACGGCAGTACTCTCTAAATCTACTCTTTAAATCTGAATTAGTGCGGATTCGATTACCAATTTGAATTAGTAACATTTTTTACTAATTTATAGTAGTTTTTTACTAATTGCTAGTAGAAAATTACTAATTCAATTAGTAGAACGAATTTTTTACTATTTCAAATTAGTAAATTTTCTACTAATAATTAGTAAATGTTCTACTAATAATTAGTAAAAAACTACTAAAAATTAGTAAAAATAGTTACTAATTCAATTGGTAAACGAATCCGCCCTATTTCATTAGTAAAAAACTACTATTTCAGATTTAGAGAGTAAATTGGTTAAAAGTTACTAAGGAAATTTGATTTCAGTTAAGAATAACTAATTTAGAAGCAAAAAGTCAGTCATTACTCTCTAAATCTGAATCCTGTTTTCCAAAAATAATTTTGTCGTAAATTAAAGAAAGAATTGTACAGAAAAATCGGAAAATTCGAAAAAAGAATTCTGAATCAAAAAATTTGGATTTATTTGGAAGTTTCTCAATTCTCGAACTTGTGAGACTCTTATCATATTGGTTTCTTGAGTAGTTGTTGCTTTTTAGCGAAGACGAAAGCGACAGCGACGATGCAACTAACTCTCATCCAAGGATCCGCATTCCTGATAACATTCTCGATTTTCGAATGTTCCGTTATTCTAAGAACGTCTCTTGAAAGAAAATTTCTTCAACTATCTCTCACTTGTATATCTAATGTATACTGTTAATGTCCTTTTGTTTTCACAATTTTTCAAAAACGAAAACAAAAAACAGTTCTTCTCTTTATTGTAAAGTTATAATAAGGATATTAAAGTGTCTTCTTTATTTTCTTACTGAACAAAATTCTCCCCTTATTTCTTCTAAAGAAATTTATTATTCCATCGAAATTAAATTTCGAAAAAATTAATTACTATACGTTAAAAAATTTTAATATACTTTAACAAAATTAATTATACTTTAAAAAATGTAAATATACTTTAAAAAATTTAATTATACTTTAAAAAATTGAATTGTACTTTAAAAAATTTAATTGTACTTTAAAAAATTGAATTATACTTTAAAAATTTAATTGTACTTTAAAAAATTGAATTATACTTTAAAAAATTTAATTGTACTTCAAAAAATAAAGGAGATACAAAAAATCTTCTAGGCGATGATTCTTTAATAATAAACGATTGATAAAATTAATCGTTTGTTCGAATCGAAATTTTTTTCAACACAACAAAAAAGGGAGAAGAAATTCTTTAAAAATTTAAAAAAAAAAGATTTTTATTTAGATTTAGAAAAAAGATTTCTGTGGAGAAAAAAAGACACTTTTTTCGGCAATGGAAATTTTTTCAACGCAAAAAAAAAATTTCCAAAAAATTAAGAAAAGATTCTACGAAGAAAAAAGATACTTTTTTCAGTGATGAAAATCTTTTTCAACGCAATAAAAAAACAAATTTAAAACATAAGAAAAGATTCTACAAAGTAAAAAAAAAAATTGGCTCCTTTTTTCGGGAATGAAAAATTGTGAAATTAAATAAAGAGGAAAGAATTTTTTCTAAGCATTTCCTTATGAGTATATAAGAGAAGGAGGAATGGTGCAATAGTCGTGTAAAATGTAAGCGCACGGGATGTAATAAAGTATAGGCAATGCATATTCCTCATCCTGCGGTTCTAGTGAGTAAATCTAAAGAGTCTTTTGTTATGACATATATGCTACATTAATATCTCTTCTGTATTCAAGCAGAAAAATAGCCTCTGTGCCTTATCAGAAAAATGAAAAATTAGATACAAAAAAAATAAAAAAGTTTTTTCTTACTAATTTTTCCTATTGAAAATAATACAAAACAAAAATACGACAATCGGTATCGTTACCAAGCGCCGATGAATATACACCTGTGATTAGTGTTTTGATGTTCAAAAATTTATATCCGTCCGTAATATTAAAAAAAAATTTTTTTGTAAAAGAAAAGGAATAAAATGTCCATCAGTTATGAATAAAAAAATTTCTTTCTTCGCTTTGAGATAAATCGGAATTATTGCTTTGCCTTGGAAATTTTACATGAACTTTTAAATTATTAATTGTTAATATTAATATTATTAAAAATATTATTGAAAATATTAAGAATATTATTGAAAATATTATTAATAAAAAAATACTGATAAGAAAAAAATAATATTGATAATAATATTAATATTATTAATAACAATAATAATAAATACATATTTGGCCTCAATTCAATATCCGCAGAAGAAATAATTCTTAATTACTTAATTATTCTTTATAAAGAATTTGAATTTATCCATAAAAAATAATTCTGATTTTATTTTCCCCGGCAAGAAAGAAATAATCAAAAACTGTGAATGTATGAATAATTCTTTTTCGCAAATTAATTAAGAAAAAAAAATTGCAGCATAAGAGAAAGAGGTACTTAAAAAAAATTGTGATGAATCTATAAAGCTTTGCTTTTAATTTTGTAATTGAATTATTACAACGATTACGACAGAGCAAATATATGTTTAATTTTTAACTACGCGTTATACATCAAGACAAAGGTATTTATACGTATTATAAATAAATATTAAATATACTATATTATATTGTTATTAAGATTTTACAAACAATTTTTGTAAATAGTTTTTTTTCCTGAAATTATGTGCATTCCTAGATAAAACGCTTTTTATCTAATTCACCATTTTCATTTTCTCTTTTAAAAAATAGAGAAAAAAAATTCGTTTTTTATTCCGAGCGTATTTTATCGATAATTTAACAAAAATCGACTCTCTAAATCTGAAAATGTAAATTGAAATTCAAATTTAAATAGTAGATAAAAAAGAAATAAAAATCGAGAAAATGTGTATAGTAAAAAAAATTCAGCGATTAATTTTTAAGAACACACACGAAAATTGTATAGATATTTTTATGTTTTAGATTTGCGTCTAGATGTCGAAATTTTTTTTCACAAATGAACCAAATAGCTTCTATTATTTACGAAAAATAGTGGATTAAGAGCTAATTTTAATTTTATTTTGCAAAATAACAAAATGTGTTATTGTATAATAAGTGTAAAAGAAAAAACGAAAATTTAATTCAAGATGCAAAATTGAATTTTTTTTCTTTATAAATTTTTAGATATTATTATTGTATAATAAATTATTCTTTGCGAAAATCGCTCAGGTGTAATGATAGAGAAAATTTTTTTTTTTAGTAAATCGCACAACATTATACATTTGAAAAATATTGTAGAAAGCGTATCGACATTTAAGAGGAGAGACTTGCGGCATTTAGATAATATTTTTACCAATTATAATTTCATACCTCAAAAAAAAAAAAATGACGCCAATTTCCTTTTCCTAATTTTCCCTGACAAAAAAAAATAAAAAAAAACATAATGTGCGTCATTTTTTTTATTGTTTCTTTACTTTTTTTGCAAAAATAAACACATAAAAAAAATAAATGAACGAAATGTATTTTTGTACTTTTTTCAATACACATTCCCTTAATTTTTCAGATTTGAGTATTTTATTATATTAATTAAATGAATTAAATTAATTAAATTAACTTTAAATTATAAATTAATTATATGTATATTAAATATTAATTATATTTAATTAATTAATAAACAAAAATTATATTTATTTTATTCAAACTGCAGAATGTCTTTTTATACATTAAAGAAATTTTTTCTTTCATTATATTGCGAATTAAAATTTTCTTTTTTAAAAATTAAAAATTCGACTTTAAATTTTTGTTTATAATTATAATTTATAATTTATTGTTGCTGAATGATAATCTAATATTTAAAATATATGAATTAATTTACTAATTATAATTAAGAACTATTTAATTTATATTTATCATTTATTGTCATCATTAAATTAGCAAAAAAAAAATAAAGTAGAAATTAATTAATTTACATACGAAAGTAAATATTTTGATTATCAAATAAAAATTAAATAAATTATTTATTTCTAGAAAATCATAATTTTTTTCTTTATTGTTATTAATATTACTATTATTATTTTTATTATTGATATTATTATTATTATTATTATTATTATTATTATTATTATTATTATTATTATTATTATTATTTCAAGGAAAAATTATTATAACAATTAATACTAAATTTTTGTGAAATATAATCGTATGAAATTATTTAGCTATATTAATGAAAGTAATTAAATGAATATTACATTTAATATTATTATTTACACAGAAATCACAATTTTGCCATTGGGAAAAAGGGTTTTAAGAATATATCGTCATTTAATTCGGTTGAATTTGCAATTCAGACGGATGATAAAATTTCAAGTGGATCAGCTGTTTTATTTGCCCGCCGCCATTTTGTTTCTCGTAATTCTCAGAATTGACGCAGTACAGCGCGCAAAATTTTCTAAATTTGGAGTTTCAATTTGAAAACAAATGTTGAAATTTTTGTTATGAAAAAAAAATATATTTGAACATTTTTTTTTGGAACAAACAATTATTGGAACTTTTGGCTTTTGGAATGAAGAATTTTACGAAACTTTTTTTTCTACAACTTATTTTTCTACTTTCGTCCTGCAACTTATTATTTTTCCACTAAATTTTTATTTCTACTTTTATAAAATAAAATAAAGTATAATAAAATTTTTGAGAAATTTTCTTCCTTTTCTGAATACGAGATAAAATTATCAAGACACAGGGAAATGTTTAATTAAACTAATCGAGGAAATTTATTGCAACAAAAAATCTCGGGACATGCGCTTATAAATAGAAGATAAAATCTGATTTGCCGTAATTTAATTCAGAATTAGATTTGAATTTAATTTATTAAAAAATGAAATAAAATTAAAAAGAATGTTGAAGCGTGTTTATTGCGCGCAGGTAGAAAAAAGGAATCGTTTCCAAGTCTTTTTGGATGCTGAAAGGATAGCGGGTAATTCATGTCTGGGCACGCCCCTGGTTTGAGAGCGCGACGGGGCTATTTAAATATTTTATAGTTTAATGGGCTTCAGCCATTAATGCCCGTAAAGCTAATTAACGGAGCTGAGCGGACACGCTTCGAGAGTGTTAATCGACGCCTGATCGAGTGTCGATAAATCAGTCGTGCGAATTTTCATCCGCACGTCCAAAGAGATATCGGGGCCAATGTGCTCGTCATGCAAAATTGCGCCCCACTATAAACATATAACTGTGATCGCCGAAAAATTACCGACGAATCGATATATAAAATCGATATATAAAATTAAAAAAAAAAAAAATTACCCGTAAAAATTACCCGAAAGTGTTATCTTTAAGGAAAAAAAGAAGAGGAAGGAAATATTTATTTATGCCACCATTCATTATATTCAACCCACTTAATTTGCTTAAAGCGCGACATCAAAATACTCGTAAATTATCAGTTTTCTTTTTTTTGAAAGAGAGGAAAAAATTTGCACAGTGTTGAATCGCTGATCAATATCATTCATCTTTATTAAAATTCCTCCCTTTTGCGGTATTTTAAAAAAAAAATTTGTTTTTTTTGTATTTACTTCGAAAAACAATAATATGGTATTAAAAGGAAGTTTTAAATTCCGATATAAGAATTATATGTTATAAATTTTGTATAATGAGAGCGAATGTAATTTATACAATTTGGACCTGGTGAATATTATGAACAACAAGGTTTTTCAGTAAATTTTACAAAACTAAGTATATTGCGCTGGTTACTTTTGAACTGTTTTCTTCCTGCCAATTTGCACTACTTTAAATTAGCTGATAGTTGAAATAAAAAAAAATTATTGTCTTAAATTCCAATAAAAAATTATTTGAAAGAATTTAATTTTACTTTCGTAAATAATAACATTCTTTAAAAGAATTTAATTGTTTTCGTAAATAAAATAATTGTTCGAAAGAATTTAATTATTTTTGTAAATAATAAAATTGTTCGGAAGAATTTAATTATTTTCGTAACCAATAAAATTGTTCGAAAAAATTTAATTATTTTCCTAAATAATAAAATTGTTCGAAAAATTTAATTATTTTCGTAAACAATACAATTATTCGAAAGAATTTAATTATTTTTGTAAACAATAAAATTATTCGAAAGAATTTAATTATTTTCCTAAATAATAAAATTCGCCCGGCAGGATTTCAATTATTTTTCAATTTTTAAAAAATAAATTCCCCCAAAAATGCATTTATTTTAAAAAAGAACATTTACAGAAACAATTCAAAAATATTTTTTTTTACAAAATTCGCCCAAACTATTAAATTATTTTTAAACAAATGTTGTTTAAACAATAGAATTTTTCGTAGAAATTTAATGAATTTCAAAGATTTGTCGATATTAAATTTTTTTCAATTTTTGCTATTAAAGAAAAAAAATTTCCCAAAAATATTAAATTATTTCAAATTTTTTAAATAAAATTCGTAATATGAATTTAATTATTTTCACATAAAAAATTCTTCGGAAAAATTCAATTAATTTCCAATACAATTTGAAAAAAATTTCTTGATAGAATTTAATTAATTTCCATAGGTTTATAAATTTTGTAATTAATCTTTCTTTGTTTTTTTAAATTATAAGTTTCTTTTGAAATAAAAAGCTGTGAAATTTTTATTTTTTAATAACAATTTAAAAAAAAAATTTTCTATTTTAAATAAATAAAAAAAATGTGTAGGAAGAATTTGTGTATTTCTTGATTACAATTTTTATTTTTTTATGTATATAAAGATAATTTATATTTTACTAGCTAAAAAAACGCACGTGTACTTTCGCATAAAATAATCATGTCTATTCACAATTCACATTTTTTTTTATTAAAAAACAAAATATTTAATTTCATTTGAAGAAAAAATAAAGTAATTTAAACAATTTATATTTCTTCATCAACAACTTTTTTAAAAACTTCCATTTTGAAATTAATTTTGACAATCAAATTGTTTTTACAAAATTTGTAGTATCAATAAAAATTCGTTTTTAGTGCAAATGTCATAATCTTTGTTGATGTAATAGTGTTAGTGTTCGAATATTTTCTTCGTATTTGATAATAATGACTCAAAATTCCGCACCTGCATCACGACTATGGACAATATAAATAAAATTTCAAATCTTACTGATTCATTATACACTGTAGTGTTTAACTATCAAAATGTACGCTCTGTCAGGAAATATTACGTTATCAAAAATAAAGAAACCTGGTTGTACGTTGTTGCTTTTTAAAGTGCTGTAAGTCGAGTACAAAATAATGTATTAAAATTAAATAAATTTTTCTTGTAATTTTTTTTTCACTTATGTTTAAGTATTACTTTTAATTACACACGGACAATTTTTTCTAGTTTATGTCTTCTTGCACTTCCCCTTTCAAAAGCACAAAGTAGTGATACAACCATTTGTAAGTACTAAGGAAAATAAAAATGTGAAATATTTTTTTCCTTTATAATGTAAGCTATTCCATAAAAATCAGAAATAATATTTGTAACATCATAAATTATCTAATATAATCGTAAAAGTCGATTATTACTAAACTAAAAATGTAAATTAACATAAAATAAATATAGTTCCAGACTATACAACTTTAAATCCATCAGAGGAAAGAAATGTTTGCTCCACACCAGAATGTATTGCAACAGGTAGGAAAAAGTTTTTCAAATGTATTTTGTTAACAACGTTGAAAAATAAAATTTATAATTCTTTAAAAAATAGAAAAATTATTTAATTACACAAATATAAAGAGTAACAAGCGAAATGATAATACCATAATGACATAATGTTCTTTTTTATAGCATCAAGAGTGTTAAGTTATATGAACGCAAGTTTGGATCCCTGTGATAATTTCTACAAATTTGCTTGTGGTAAATTCATAAATACTGATGAAGAATGGTTCGATTCAGTAAATCAGTATTCACTGATTAAAAATAATATTTTTCAACAACTGGTGAATTATCTACGGAATGAAACTTTGCCTTCTTCACCAAGATATGTCAGATTAATCAAAACATTTTATAACAGCTGCACTAGTGATTGTGAGATCATTTTGTACAATTTCAAAATTTAAATACAGGCAGGTTTCAAAACTGTAACATTTCCTGAAATTCACATCACTTCTTAACTGGAACAATACAGTTCGGAGACCTGACTGTAATATATATTTCTTATGCTGATATTCACATATAGAAAAGTAAAATTATTTGATTTTATCCATTTTTAATATTTTAATTTAATGGTTTTTGCACAGCTTTTTATAATAAAGAAAAGAAAAAGACCGTAAATTCAATTAAGGAATTTATAAATAGAACCAATGCGTGGCCTCTTCTAAAAAATGATTCTTGGGAAAATTATGTCTACCAAAATGATGATAACATATTGTATGAAAATTTTATCCTGTTAAATCCTGGTCTGCTCGTGAGTGGTTATAGTGGTGTGTTAGGTCAGAAAGTAAGTAAAAAATTATATAATAAAAATATGTCATAAAAAACAAAAAATTAAAATTATTATATAAATTTTTGTCTTAATAAAAATAATCCAATAACCTAGATTCAACAACCGCAAAATTTTGTTATATCTCGGGAATTGAATAATACCTTACTTACCTTTGGACAATTGATTGGAGTGGAGAAAAGTGATGTTGAAAATAGTTTAAAACAATTGATGGAAGTTAATAATAAACTCAATGAAGTGAGTATTCAAAAATAATGAAACGTTACCTAAAGGATTTCTTTCTACGGGAATTAAATTTACAGATTTTTGAATCAGACCCATATTACGGAAGAAGAGAGATGACTCTCAATGAACTGGTCCAAAATTACCCTAATATACTGTGGAAGGAATTTTTAATTACGAGAATGAAACCAAAAATAATTAATGATGATCAGATTTTCGTGGTTTATGATATCAGCTACTTTGAAAAGCTTAACAAACTTATTCCAACTATTTCAAAAAGAGACCTAGCAAACTATAATATGTGGAGAGCAATTGAAAAAATTTTAGAACCATATCTTTACTTACTTAAAAAAAAACCAACTCGATTTGAGACATGTTATAATGTTATTTATGAAAAGTTCTATAACGCTATTCCATTTTTCTATGTGAAATATAATTTTAATAATGTCTTGTTTCCGAATGAAACAGATGAAATGATTAATAATATTCAAGAGGAGTATAGCGCTATTCTAAAGAATGTATGTGAATAAATTATATTTATAAAATTAATGTCGATGAAAAATACCTTTTTTCTCTTTTCTTTTAGAATTCTTGGCTGGACAATGAAACGAAACTTAAAGCATTAGAAAAATTGAAATCCATAGTTATTGAATCTCCAAGTCTATATTTCTCTTATGACGAAGAAATTGATGAATATTATAAAAGCTTGGAAATTACACCAGACGATTATTTTCAGTCGTTATCAAACATTACAGAATTTAATACAAAATACAAATCGAGTGGATTTTCAAGGCTAGGTCCAATGAATAAAAAAGGTTGGAAACTACTGCAAAGAGCAACAGATATAGGAACGCATTATTTTCTGAAAAGAAACCTTATTGGTGTGTATATTAAATGTTAACGTTAGTACGCTAATATTATTCAGATAGTCTAAGTAATCACAATATTTTCTTTATAAAATAAATATATTTTAGCTCTAAAACCGGCCACTTTTCAAGGAAATTTTTACAATAATGAAGGACCTAAATATATGAATTATGGATCAATGGGATCTTTAATTGCACATGAAATATCTCATGCTTTTGACAGTCAGGGTAGAAATTATGATAAGGAAGGAAAGCTTCTCAATTGGTGGACTCCAGAAGCTAATGCAACATTTCTTCGTAAAGTTCAATGTATAATCAATAAACACAACCACTACAGAGTCGAGGAACTTGATTTAAATGTAAATTTCATAAAATATGTAAAAATTCATCGAATATATAAAGGGGGGTTTCAACTACTTCTCCCAAATAAGACTCGTTAATAACAAGAGATTCATCTCATTGCGGTAGCAAAATATTCTATTAGGGGAATTTTTTATCTAATTTAATCTACTGAGAAAATATATCTTGATAAATATTTTATAGATCAACGGATACCGAACGCAAGGTGAAGATATGGCAGATTATGCAGGAATTGAAGTTGCATATTCAGCTTATGAAAAGTATATGGAGACTCATGGTCCTGAGCCATTGTTGCCTGGAGTCAATTTTACACAACGTCAACTTTTTTGGATTAGCTACTCTCAAAGACTGTGTGCAAGTATGTCAGCATATGATCTTCGGAGATATATTCATTTCCTTGTGCACAGTATTCCTGAAGTTCGAGTCAACAGTCCCCTTTCCAATAGCTTAAAATTCGCAAAAGATTTCCAATGTGCGTTAAAAACGAAAATGAATCCGCAAGATAAATGTTTAATATTCAATAATTAAGAAATGATATTTAAATTTAAAAAAATAATTTTTGTTATCTATGAAAACATAATTCCAATTTATCCAGGGAGTCTACTTACTGGAAAGCCAGAAAATATTCGGGAATTTAATTTGACCGGGAATAGGCCAAGAATGTTATGCTAAACCGGGAATACTTAATAAATTGCTTTACAATTTAATTATTTATAATTTTAATTGTTACGCTATTTGTTAATTATTTATAGTTATTACAATTCTTTATTAATGATGATTTGTTAAATTTGTTATTAATGATTGTTAAAATTTATATGATAATAACAATTATTTGTTGTTAATTTATTATTATTATTATCATTATCAGTAATTATTATTTTACATATTAATATTATTAAAATTTTTCAAGAAAAAAGAGACAGTTTCTTAAAAAATGATAAAAGATGTAAATACCAATTTTATTTTAAATTTTACTACTAAAAAGCTAAGGGAAGGGGGTATAGTTAATTCGGTGGAAGAATTGCATGGTTTTTAAGAATTTTTTGTCCATACAGAGTGTTAGTTTACTAAATAAATTCTCTCATAAAATAATGCAACGTTAGAAAAATATTTTCCTAAATTTTTATTAAAAATATTGAAAATTGAACAAATGACAGTTATTTTCCGAAGACGCCTCAAAGAAGAAATATGTGAAGAAGCTGTGTTCAAAATTTCAGAGCGATTGGTTTAGTAGATTTTGAGTTACGACGCACACGGACTTTAAAAATAACAAGTTTCAGAAAAACGGTTTAAACTTTTAATGACCAGATGTACAAACATTTCATTCGAAGTCGACATTACTTTTAAACATTAAAACGCAATTTAAAAAATTTGGTTATAGACATTTTTTATAGCTTAGAGATCACTTTTTCAAATAGCGTATCTGAAAATATTGTAAATTTAAAAATAAAGGAATTACAGATTGATATTTAATATTAAATATACTCTGGGGGTATGGACCAACGGGCCTTAAATACCCATAACTTTGTCAATTTTGCCCCGATTAACTTTAAATTTTTACACAACATTCTTGAAATATTATGCATTCATTTAAAAAAAATAAAAAAGTGCAAAAAATTACATATGTAATTTTTAGAAATAGTTTTTAAAAAGACCTTACTTTGAAATATTTAAATATAATTTAATATCCAAATTATGAAAAAATTAGTCTTTTAAAAATGCATATTTGACGCATTGGAAAATCTTTCTAATTTTTTTTGCTTATATACATGGTTACAATATGATTAAATGAACAATGTTCTTTTAAATGTATAATAAATTTTTTTTAGAGCAAAAATTTTAAAGCAGTAAAAATGTGCGAGAAATAAATTTCAAACAATTTTTATTAAATAAACCAAACCCGAAATGTTGGAGTTTAAAAACAAGTATTAATGTCCTATAAAAATTAAGTTATCAATTGATAAGTAAATTATTTTTTTTTTGAAATCTGCATACAGATATCTTGGTTTCCAGACTCGAAGGTTATTAAGTAATTGAAAATAATTATTAAAAACAAAGCAATAACGCTTATCAAATATGAAAAAGGCTTCGAAGATAAATAGTTTGTTAAATAAAAAATCATGTTTTTATTAAATTTAAAAATATTCAAACAAAATTTAAAAAATTTTTTGGGCTAAAACTTCAAATATTTATATAGCTAGAGAAAATATGATGTTATTAACTGAAAAACGAGGCTTTGGAGATGAATTTGAATTTTTACTATCCCATTGCCAGTAATTTTAATGAATTATTTAAAAAATTTCTTTTATTTTATTTAAACTAAATATAAGTGAAAAATAAACAAGTTATACATTTTCGTTATAATTTTGGTGATCATTTCATTCGTTTTCGTAAATCTCGATGTGTTCATTTTATGAACACTTTGTTTCCTCTTAGATATGTTAATAATAATAAAGTGTAAATTATGAACAATTATTCTCAATTGCTGTAATATTTTTTTCTCATTGTTTAATATTTCCACAAAAAAAATTTTCCTTCACATTTTCTGTTTTTTTTTAAATATCAATAACTTCTTTATTTCTAATCGAATTAACTTCAAAAATAGGTCAATCGAAGCGTTTTTTAATGCTCTACAAGTTGGTAACTATAGTTTAATAATAAGTTATTTCTACATTTTTCGACAAATATTTCAAAAAAGATTTATTTTCCAAAATTTTTTATTTTTAAAAGTTTAATATCTCTTGTGAATATGGACGAAAAATGTTTATTGAGGGCTCAAAAGATGTGTCTAAAAAAACTACAAAATTAGAGAAAAATATTTATAGGTGTCCTAACATTTTATTAAAGTTATGAATAAAAAACGTTTCTTTGAAAAATTAAAAATCAAAAAAATAAATAGTTAAACTTTATTAATATATCTCAAAGTACTCTGATTTTATTTCCGCAGGTGACAACTACTCTCTAAATCTGAATCAGCGATAAGTATGCCACTATTTCAATTAGCGTACATACACTGTGAATTAATAAAATTTCACCGATTAATTAGCGCATATACGCTGATTGAAATTAGTGGCATACTTATCGCTGAGAATCAGTAAAATTTCGCTGATTCAGATTTAGAGAGTACAATTTAAAAGAAAATTTAGCCCAAAGCTCTTTACAATTTGGAAATATTTATGACAATATGATGTTTACACACACACACACACACGGAATGACATTTTTCGAACCTGAATAATTTTGGTATTATAATACTTCCTCTATATGAGGAAGCAAAATAATTAATAAATAATAATTTATTATTATGTTACTATGATATACGTGTTAATTAATAATATATTATTTAAATGTTTGATGTATTGTTTTAAATTAAAGGAGATTAAATTCTTAAGACATAAGGACAATTAATCTTAAGGCCAATTTTTAAGTTATTAATTGTTTATAATTTTTATTTTTAATCAAAGTTAATAAATTAATCCAATTTTTTAAAAACGGACGTTTATTTTCATATTGGCCTGGCCAATATGAATCGGGGCCAGTTCAAGAAAACCCGAAACAGATAACATTGCAAAACCCGAAAACTGAAATAATTATTGTGATAATCTTGTTCCCTGTTATCCAAACTATAGAAATTAAAAAAAAATTTTTTTCTATTTTTAAATAAATAAAAAAATGTGTATGAAGAATTTGTGTATATCATGATTACAATTTTTATTTTTTTATGTATATAAAGATAATTTATATTTTACTAGCTAAAAAAACGCACGTGTACTTTCTCATAAAATAATCATGTCTATTCACAATTCACATTTTTTTTATTAAAAAAGAAAATATTTAATTTCATTTGAAGAGAAAATAAAGTAATTTAAACTATTTATATTTCTTCATCAACAACTTTTTTTAAAAACTTCCATTTTGAAATTAATTTTGACAATCAAATTGTTTTTACAAAATTTGTAGTATTTTTGCATAATTTCTATTTATTTATCACAAACAACATAAGAATTAATTATTTAGAATTGTTTCAAAAATATGTATACCCAGAATTCTTATTTATTGTTTAATAAATATAATTCTAAAAAATAATTATTAAGTTAAAAATCTATTGATTTTATTTAGTTTTTTGCTTTGCTGTAATATTTTGATGAAGCTGAAACTTGCATCCAGTTACCGGTCCTACTTAATTTTTTCAAATTCGATATTGGATTTAAAACAAAAAATATTTAACTTTTAAATGTAGTTTCTAAAATTAAGTAGGTGCTGGTAGCAAATCGAAATCTAAATGTCTTTCATTCATTTATGTTAAAAAAAGTTAAGTGTTGTCAAAAACATTTTGTAGAACAAATCGAATTTCTATACCTCTTGTCTATGAAAATTTGCTCAATAAATTTAAATTTGTAAATTACAAAAAAATTAATCTCGAAAAATTTTATTAAATTTCCAATGAAGTGGTTAATTAAAAAGTAATTATATTTTAATGAATTTCTAAAGTTAAAATAGAAATACAGCCAAAGGAACATATAGGAAAAAATTTAAATTTTGAAGAAAAAAACAATTTTTAACAAATAATTTTGTAATTCAAAAATTAAAACATTTATCTGAAGTTAAAGTAGATAAAAATTTGTAAAAAAAACAAATGGAAAAAGAAAGGTAAAAAAGTCTTTTAGAAAAGTAGAAAATTGTGTATTACAAAATTTTAAAACAATGAAAAATGCATTTAACAGTAAAGATTAAATATTTATTTCAATATTTATTTCGCTATCAGTAAGAGAACATTATTAAAGTTATGTTCCACGTATTTGATTATTTACATAATTATTTATTATTTAACAAAGTTAGGAAACTTTTCAGAAATTGTTTATGTTTTTAAAATTTAAATTTAAAATATTTCATTTCGTATATTTTTTCATATATTCGTAAAAGAATTATAAAGAATTATGAAAACTTTGTAAACATGTATATAAAAAATTGAGAAATATTATCTAGTTCGTTAAATATTGATTTTAAACGTGAAATATATTTGTCAAAAAATTCGTTTTTAGTGAAAATATTATAATTTTTGTTGTGGTAATAGTGTTAGTAATCGAAATTTTTTTTGTATTCAATAATAATGACATACAATTCCGCACCTGTATCACCACTATAAACAGTATAAATAAAATTTTGAAACTTACCGATTCATTATACACTGTTGTGTTTTACTATCAAAATGTACTCTCTGTCAGGAAATGTTACGTTATCAAAAATAAAAAAACCTGGTTGTACGTTATTGCTTTTTAAAGTGCTGTAAGTTGAGTTCAAAATAATATATTAAAATTAAGTCAATTTTTCTTGAAATTTTTTTCAATTCACATTCTTTCACTTATGTTTAAGTATTACTTTTAATTACACACGGACAATTTTTTCTAGTTTATGTCTTCTTGCACTTCCCTTTTCAAAAGCACAAAGTAGTGATACAACCATTCGTAAGTACTAAGGAAAATAAAAATGTGAAATATTTTTTTCCTTTATAATGTAAGATATTCCATAAAAATCAGAAATAATATTTGTAACATCATAAATTATCTAATATAATCGTAAAAGTCGATTCTTACTAAACTAAAAATGTAAATTAACATAAAATAAATATAGTTCCAGACTATACAACTTTAAATCCATCAGAGGAAAGAAATGTTTGCTCCACACCAGAATGTATTGCAACAGGTAGGAAAAAGTTTTTCAAATGTATTTTGTTAACAACGTTGAAAAATAAAATTTATAATTCTTTAAAAAATAGAAAAATTATTTAATTACACAAATGTAAAGAGTAACAAGCGAAATGATAATACCATAATGACATAATGTTCTTTTTTATAGCATCAAGAGTGTTAAGTTATATGAACGCAAGTTTGGATCCCTGTGATAATTTCTACAAATTTGCTTGTGGTAAATTCATAAATACTAATCTACATGGGTACAAAAAAGTAGATCAGTATACACTGATTAAAGATAATATTTTTCAACAAATGATGAATTATCTACGGAATGAAACTCTGCCTTCTTCACCAAGATATGTCAGATTAATCAGAACATTTTATAACAGCTGCATTGATGATTGTAAGATCATTTTGTACAATTTCAAAATTTATATAAAGACAGGTCTCAAAATTGTAACATTTCTTGAAATTCACGCTACTTCTTAACTTGAACGTTACAGTTCGGAGACCTGACTAATATATTTCTTATGCTGATATTCACACATATAAATGTAAAATTATTTGATTTTGTCCATTTTTAATATTTTAATTGCTTGGTTTTTGCTCAGCTTTTTATAATAAAGCAAAAGAAAGAACCTTAAATTCAATTATGGAATTTTTAAATAAAACCAATGGATGGCCTCTTCTAAAAAATGATTCTTGGGAAAATTATGTCTACCAAATTGAAGATAAGAACATTTTGAACGAAAGTTTTATTACATTTAATCCTATTATCTTTTTTGGCGCTAGAGTACAAACTCGGAAAGTAAGTAAAAAATTATATAATAAAAGTATGTCTTAAAAAAACAAATAATTAAATTCATAAAATAAATTTTTGTCTAAATAAAAATAATCCAATAACCTAGATTGAACAACCGGATAAATTTGTTATATCTCGGGATTTAAATAATACCTTACTTACCTTTGGACAAATGCTTGGAGTAGAGAAAAGTGATGTTGAAAATAGTTTAAAACAAATGATGGAAGTTAATAATAAACTCCATGAAGTGAGTATTCAAAAATAATGAAACGTTACCTAAAGGTTTACTTTCTACGGGAATTATAAATTTACAGATTTTTGAACCAAACAAATATGACGGATATCTACATAGAAGACAGATGACTGTCAATGAACTAGTCCAAAATTACCCAAATATATTGTGGAAGGATTTTTTTAATACGAGAATAAAACCAAAAATAATTAATGATGACGACCTTTTCTTCGTTTATGATATCAGCTACTTTGAAAAGCTTAACAATCTTATTCCATCTATTTCAAAAAGAGATCTAGCAAACTATAATATGTGGAGAGAAATTTACAAAATTTTAGCACCATATCTTTACTTACTTGAAACAAAACAAAATCGATTTCAGAAATGTTATTACATTGTTTATGAAAATTTCTATTACGCTATGTCATTTTTCTATGTGAAAAATAATTTTAATAATATCTTGTTTCCGAATGAAACAGATGAAATGATTCATAATATTCATGAGGAGTATAGTGCTTTTCTAAAGAATGTATGTGAATAAATTATATTCATAAAATTAATGTCGATGAAAAATTTCTTTTTTCTCTTTTCTTTTAGAACTCTTGGCTGGACAATGAAACGAAACTTAAAGCATTAGAAAAGTTGAAATCCATAATTATTGAATCTCCAAGTCTATATTTCTCTTATGACGAAGAAATTGATGAATATTATAAAAGCTTGGAAATTACACCAGGCGATTATTTTCAGTCGTTATCAAACATTACAGAATTTAATACAAAATACAAATCGAGTGGATTTTCAAGGCTAGGTCCAATGAATAAAAAAGGTTGGAAACTACTGCAAAGAGCAACAGACATAGGAACTTATTATTTTACAAATAAAAACCTTATTGGTGTGTATATTAAATTTTATCGTTAATACACTAATATTATCCGGATAGTCTAAGTAATCACAATATTTAATTTATAAAATAAATATTTTTTAGCTCTAATACCGGCCACTTTTCAAGGAAATTTTTACAATAATGAAGGACCTAAATATATGAATTATGGATCAATGGGATCTTTAATTGCACATGAAATATCTCATGCTTTTGACAGTCAGGGTAGAAATTTTGATAAGGAAGGAAAGCTTGTCAATTGGTGGACTCCAGAAGCTAATGCAACATTTCTTCGTAAAGTTCAATGTATAATCAATAAACACAACGACTACGGAGTCAACGAACTTAATTTAAAAGTAAGTTTTTTAAAATATGAAAAAAATCATCGAATAAATAAAGTGGGGGTTAACTACTTCTCCTAAATAAGACTCGTTAATAACAAGAGTTGAACAAGAAATTTGCGGTAGCAAAATATTCAATTAAGGAAATTTTTTATCTAATTTAATCTACTGAGAAAATATATCTTGATAAATGTTTTATAGATCGACGGATACCGAACGCAAGGTGAAGATATGGCAGATTATGCAGGAATTGAAGTTGCATATTCAGCTTATGAAAAGTATATGGAAACTCATGGTCCTGAGCCATTGTTGCCTGGAGTCAATTTTACACAACGTCAACTTTTTTGGATTAGCTACTCTCAAAGACTGTGTGCAAGTATGTCAGCATATGATCTTGAGGTATCTGCATTAGCAAATTTCTATGTGCACAGTATCCCTGAACTTCGAGTCGTCGGTCCCCTTTCCAATAGCTTAAAATTCGCAGAAGATTTCCAATGTGCGTTAAATACGAAAATGAATCCGCAAGATAAATGTTTAATATTTAATAATTAATAAATGTTATTTGAACTTAAAAAAATAATTTTTGTTATGTATCGAAACATAATTCCAAATTATCCAGTGTGTCTACTTACTGGAAAGCCGAAGAATATTCGGACAATTAATCTTAAGGCCAATTTTTAAGTTATTAATTGTTTATAATTTTTATTTTTAATCAAAGTTAATAAATTAATATAATTTTTTAAAAACGGACGTTTATTTTCATATTGGCCTGGCCAATATGAATCGGGGCCAGTTCAAGAAAACCCGACACAGGTAACATTGCAAAACCCGAAAACTGAAATAATTATTGTGATAATCTTGTTCCCTGTTATCCAAACTATAGAAATATTGATTTGTAGTAGACATAAGTACTGTACACACTTTAAAAATAAAGTTTTATTAGGCGTGCCATTTCGTTGTTTTTGACAGTCTGTGCCTCGACACGTTAAACCCTATTTGGAACGTCCTGTCAGTGAAGTGGTTTCTTTCAAAGTATTTGTATTTTAATGATTTTCTAAAGTTAAAATACAAATACAGCCAAAGGAACATATAGGGAAAAATTTAAATTTTGAAGAAAAAAACAATTTTTAACAAATAATTATGTAATTCAAAAATTAAAACATTTATCTGAAGTTAAAGTAGATAAAAATTTGTAAAAAAAACAAATGGAGAAAGAAAGGAAAACAAGTTTTTAAGAAAAGTAGAAAATTGTTTATTGCAAAATTCTAAAACAATAAAAAATGCATTTGACAGTAAAGATTAAATATTTTTTAAAATATTTATTTTGCTATCAGTAAGAGAACATTATTAAAGTTATGTTTCACATATTTCATTATTTACATAATTATTTATTATTTAACAAAGTTAGGAAACTTTTTATGTTTTTAAGATTTTAAATATAAAATATTTCATTTCGTCTATTTTATCATATAGACGTAAAAGAATTATAAAGAAATATGAAAACTTTATGAACATATATATAAAACAGAAAAAAATGAAAAATTATATCTAATTCGTTACATATTCATTTTAAACCTCAAATATATTTGTCTAAAAAGAAAACCTAAATATCGCGGCTGTATATCATCGATGTCACAACAATATCCCCTCAATAACACAGGGATATTAAAAAAGCGGACATTGTTGGGACTCTTGAAAAAAGAAAAAATATTATTACGCCAATAAAGATTTTTTATAATTGATAAATAATATAAATGTTTCCCTGTTAATTCTAAAATTATTAAATAACTATATTCTATTGTTAATTAAAAATAAAAAATATGCTAATTTTTCATATCAAGAAAATAATATTCGTTTTCTATTGGAATCAATACAAATTCGTTTTTAGTGCAAATATCATAATCTATATTGATGTAATAGTGTTAGTAATCGAAATTTTTTTGTCTTCAATAATAATGACATACAATTCCGCACCTGCATCACGACTATGGGCAATATAAATAAAATTTCGAATCTTACCGATTCACTGTACACTGTAGTGTTTAACTATCAAAATGTACGCTCTGTCAGGAAATATTACGTTTTCAAAAATAAAGAAACCTGGTTGCACGTTGTTGCTTTTTAAAGTGCTGTAAGTCGAGTGCAAAATAATATATTAAAATTAAATAAATTTTTCTTGTAAGTTTTTTTTAATTCACTTTCTTTCACTTATGTTTAAGTATTACTTTTAATTACACACGGACAATTTTTTTTAGTTTAGGTTTTCTTGCACTTCCCTTTTCAAAAGCACAAAGTAATACAATCGTTTGTAAGTACAAAAGAAAAGAAATATATGGAATATTTTTATGCCTTATAATATAAGTATTTCATAAAAAATCAGAAATAATATTTGTAAAATCATAAATTATCTAATAAGGATGTAAAAATCGATTCTTACTAAACTAAAAATGTAAATTAACATAAAATAAATATAGTTCAAGACGATCCACGTTTAAAGCCATCCGATGACAGAGATGTTTGCTACACACCAGAATGTATACGCACAGGTTGGAAGAAGTTTTTCAAATGTATTTGGTTAACAACGTTGGAAAATAATATATATAATTCTTTAAAAAATAGAAAAATTATTTAATTACACAAATCTAAAGAGTAGCAAGCGAGTATAGTTAATAATCTATATAGTCCATTAGCATATTTTTAGGAGGCTAAATGATGATACGACGATAATGACATAATGTTCTTTTTCATAGGATCAAGAGTGTTAAGTTATATGAACGCAAGTTTGGATCCCTGTGATAATTTCTACAAATTTGCTTGTGATAAATTCATAAAAACTAATCCAACAAACTGGGTCATATCAGTAGATCAGTTTTCACTGATTGAAGATAATATTATTCAACAAATGATGAATTATCTACAGAATGAAACTTTGTCTACTTTACCAAGATATGCTAGATTGATCAAAACATTTTATAACAGCTGCACTAATGATTGTGAGATCATTTTAAACAATTTCAAAATTTATATACAGACAGGTCTCACAACTTTAACATTTCCTGAAATTCACACTACCCTTTAACTTGAAGGTTACAGTTCAGAGACCTGACTGTAATATATTTCTTATGCTGATATTCACACATAAAAATGTAAAATTATTTGATTTTATCCATTTTTAATATTTTAATTGCTTGGTTTTTGCGCAGCTATTTTTAATAAAGTAAAAGAAACTACCATAAATTCAATAATGAAATTTTTAAATAAAACCAATGGATGGCCTCTTCTAAAAAATGATTCTTTCGAAGATAATGATTTCCAATGGGAAAAATATGACTGCCAAATTCAAGATCGGAAAATGTGTAAAAATTTTATAGTCTTCAATCCTTCTATTCTAATGGAAGGGGATAATAATGACAAATCACTTTGGCCAGTATGTAAAAAATTATATAATAAAAATATGTCTTAAAAAAACAAAGAGTTAAATTCATTAAGTAAATTCTTGTCTAAATAAAAATAATTCAATAACCTAGATTGGACGACCGAATAAATATGTTATATCTGGGGAATTAAAGAATAACTTACTTACATTTGGACAAATGCTTGGAGTAGAGAAAAGTGATGTTGAAAATAGTTTAAAACAAATGATGGAAGTTAATAATAAACTCCATGAAGTGAGTATTCAATAATAATAAAACATTACCTAAAGGTGTTCTTTCTATAGGCATTAAATTTGTGACGCGATCTGAAGAAAGGGATCTTAGAAGCAAAAAATTATAGGTTATGTTTGCAATTTTCGAAATGAAAATACAAAAAAAATGATTAACTGTTGATGTTAATCATTGATGTTTAAGTTTTCATTATAACTGAAATATTTAATAAACACTGATTTTAGTTTGCAAAAAGTAAAAAGAAAGTTATAATCAACAAAAAAGTAGCATTAACATAACCTTAAAGTGATTTGCTTCTAAGGTCCCTTTCTTCAGATCGCGTCACATTTACAGATTTTTAAAGCAAACAAATATGACGAATATTTACGTAGAAGAAAGATGACTCTCAATGAACTGGTCCAAAATTACCCTAATATACTGTGGAAGGAATTTTTTAATACGAGAATGAAACCAAAAATAATTAATGATGACGACCTTTTCTTCGTTTATGATATCAGCTACTTTGAAAAGCTTAACAAACTTATTCCAACTATTTCAAAAAGAGATCTATCAAACTATAATATGTGGAGAGCAATTGACAATATTTCACAATCATATTTTCACTTACTTGAAACAAAAAATAGACGATTTTGGGAATGTTTTCGTATTGTTTATGAAAAATTCAATAAGGCTATGCCATTTTTCTATGTGAAAAATAATTTTAATAATGTCTTGTTTCCGAATGAAACAGATGAAATGATTCATAATATTCAGGAGGAGTATAGTGCTATTCTAAATAATGTATGTGAATAAATTATATTTATGAAATTAATGTCGATGAGAAAAACCTATTTTTCTCTTTTCTTTTAGAATTCTTGGCTGGACAATGAAACGAAACTCAAAGCATTAGAAAAGTTGAAATCCATAATGATTGAATCTCCAAGTCTATATTTCTCTTATGACGAAGAAATTGATGAATATTATAAAAGCTTGGAAATTACACCAGGCGATTATTTTCAGTCGTTATCAAACGTTACAGAATTTAATAATAAATACAAACCTTATGTAAATAAGAATAAGAAAGATTGGAAACAACTACGAGAAACAAAAACAATAATAGTTCAATATTCACCAGAAAAAAACCTTATTGGTGTATATATTAAATTTTAACGTTAATACACTAATATTATCCAGACAGTCCAAGTAATTACAATATTTTCTTTATAAAATAAAAATTTTTTAGCTCTAACACCAGCTCTTTTTCAAAGAGTTTTATACAATGAAGAAAGACCTAAATATATGAATTATGGATCAATGGGATTTATAATTGCACATGAATTATCTCATGCTTTTGACAATGAAGGTAGAAATTATGATAAGGAAGGAAAGCTTGCCAATTGGTGGACTCCAGAAGCTAATGTAACATTTCTTCGTAAAATTCAATGTATAATCAATAAACACAACCACTACAGAGTCGAGGAACTTGATTTAAATGTAAGTTTCATAAAATATGTAAAAATTCATCGAATAAATGAAGTGTGGTTAACTACTTCTCCTAAATAAGACTCGTTAATAACAAGAGATAAACAAGAGATTCATCTCATTGCGGTAGCAAAATATTCTATTAAGGAAATTTTTTATCTAATTTAATCTACTGAGAAAATATATCTCCATAACTATTTTACAGATAATCGGATACCAAACGCAAAGTGAAGATATGGCAGATTATGCAGGAATTGAAGTTGCATATTCAGCTTATGAAAAGTATATGGAAACTCATGGTCCTGAGCCAATGTTGCCTGGAGTTAATTTTACACAACGTCAACTTTTTTGGATTAGCTACTCTCAAAGTATGTGTGCAAGAATGTCAGCATATGATCTTGAAATATCTGCTAAATTCGATGAGCACAGTATTCCTGAAGTTCGAGTCAACGGTCCCCTTTCCAATAGCTTAAAATTCGTAAAAGATTTTCAATGTGCGTCAAACACGAAAATGAATCCGCAAAATAAATGTTTAATATTTAATAATTAAGAAATGGTATTTGAACTTAAAAAAATAGTTTTTTTGATCTATTAAAACATGATTCCAATTTATCCAGTGTGTCTACTTACTGGAAAGCCGGAAAATATTCGGGAATTTAATTTGACCGGGAATAGGCCAAGAATGTTATGCTATTTATTGCTATTTGTTGTTAATTTATTATTATTAGTATCATTATTATTAATTATTATTTCACATATTATTATTATTGATATTGTTGTTAGTTTTAATTATTATTGTAACCATTTCCATGTGTACACTTGTGACGCTTGTATTAAGGCAAAATATGAGTGTTTAAATAAACAAAATGAAAAAAGATTATTGTCATTATTTTTAATTATTATAATACAAATGATTAATATTGAGATTGTTATTAATTGATATTCTTACCAAAATTAATATTAACATTATTAAGCAATTTATTATTTTTAATTCTTAATTGATTAAGTTACGACGCACACGGACTTTAAAAATAACAAGTTTCAGAAAAATGGTTTAAACTTTTAATGACCAGATGTACAAACATTTCATTCGAAGTCGACATTACTTTTAAATATTAAAACGCAATTTAAAAAATTTGGTTATAGACATTTTTTATAGCTTAGAGGTCACCCTTTCAAATGGTGTATCTGAGAATATTGTAAACTTATGAATAAAGAAATTACAGATTGTTATTTAATATAAAATATACTCTGGGGGTATGGACCAACGGGCCTTAAATTCCCACAATTTTGTCAATTTTCCCCCGATTAACTTTAAATTTTTACACAACATTCTTGAAATATTATGCATTCATTTAAAAAAAAATAAAAAAGTGCAAAAAATTACATATGTAATTTTTAGAAATAGTTTTTAAAAAGACCTTACTTTCAAATATTTAAGTATAATTTAATCTCCAAATTATGAAAAAATTTGTCTTTTGAAAATGAATATTTGTCGAATTGGAGAATCTTTCTAATTTTTTTTTTTGCTTATATACATGGTTACAATATGATTATATGAACAATGTTCTTTTAAATGTATAATAAATTTTTCTTATAGCAAAAATTTTAAAGCAGTAAAAATGTGCCAGAAATAAATTTCAAACAATTTTTATTAAATAAACCAAACCCGAAATGTTGGAGTTTAAAAACAAGTATTAATGTCCTATAAAAATTAAGTTATCAATTGATAAATGAATTATTTTTTAATGTAATTCAAAAATGAAAAAAAATTTCTAAAGTCAAAGTAGATAAAAATTTGAAATGAAAAAAATGAAGAAAAAAAGGAAAACAAGTTTTTAAGAAAAGTAAAACATTGTGTATTGCAAAAATTTTTTTTTTCTACTAAATTATTCATGAAATTTTCTAATTCGAAAGCAAAAATACAGTCACTAATTAAAATTAGTAAATGTTTTTACTAATTTATATTTAGTGAATATAAAAAAAAATATTTTTGCTCATTCAATTTCTCAGCCATATCTTAAAGTAAAATTTAACTTTTACTCTAAAGAAAACAGTAAAAAAATTAGATTACGAAATTTATACAATGCTAGATAAGTTGTGAATTATTATTTTGCACAACTACAAAAACTGGATTGAAGAATTACAAAAATCTCTCAGCTTAGGAATTAAATTTTTCTCCGTGCAATAAAATTTGCCTAATAAACATCGTTAAAAATTTACGGTAAAATTATGCATATACCAATCTACAATGAAAATTAAAAATGTCCTCTTTCTCCTTTATCTCTCTGCGTTTATCAGATTATGTAATATCGTCAAAAGGTGTTTAATTGCAGGTAAAATTTTGTTTTTGATTAAAAGATGGTATAGAATTATTAAAAAAAGAGAGATAAAAAATTGGTAATTTAAAGTTTGTATTTTAAGGACATACGCACGCATAGCTGTATAATTAAATTTGCATAAGGAGATTAAAAATTGCCAAAATGAGTTTGCAATAGAGACGGAGTGTGCGGTGGAAGGAGGCACTTTACTTTTTCATGTATAGAGAGAAAGAGAGAGAAATGTCCATGTATCGTCTCATCGGCAATATTAGTAGCTGAGATGAGGATCATCGGGTGATTGACTTGCAGACCACGTATACATATAAGGAGTCCAAAAATTCATCGACGCTGGCAAATTACTGCGGTGTAAACAAATCAACGGTTCCCAGGAGCCCGAAGCGGATCGTCGCGTTCACCGGTTAGTTAGTAACCGGTCATTAACGACATTTTACACGGGTTCTAGCCACTTAATAACTGTCTACATCAAAATGAATTTACCGATCGTAGAATTCATCCTGCTCTCGCTACGAATTGTCAATTCATTTTTTTCATTTCATTTGCTTTTTTTTGATACTTTTATTAAAACCTTTGTGATACTACACTGAGAAAAGAATATATTTGAATCAAACATAATTATCTTTGTTATACAGTCAACCAAAAATTATCTTTCAATTAAACAAAATAATTTAGATTCAATAAATAATAAATTTGATTCAATAAAAATTATGTTTAATTCAAATGTAAAACATGTTTCATTCAAAGATTATTTTTTAGTTGATTAATTATTTTTAAATTAAAAAAAAAATTTTTCCCAGTGTATAAGCTACATTTTTCTGTTTTTTTTAAATTCGCTCAATAAATTTAAATTTGTAAATTACAAAAAAAAATTTTCTCGAAAAATTTCATAAAATTGCCAGTGAAGTGGTTAATTTAAAAGCATTCATATTTTAATGACTTTCTAAAGTTAAAATACAAATACAGTCAATGAAACATATAGGGAAAAATGTTAATTTTGAAGAAAGAAAACATTTTTTACAAATAATTATGTAATTCAAAAATGAAAAAAATTTTCTAAAGTCAAAGTAGATAAAAATTTGGAATGAAAAAAATGGAGAAAGAAAAGAATACAAGTTTTAAAGAAAAGTAGAAAATTGTGTTGCAAAATTTTAAAACAGTAAAAAAATGCATTTGACAGTAAAGATTAAATATTTTTTTCAATATTTGTTATCAGCTATCAGTTAGAGAACAGTATTAAAGTTATGTTTCTCATATTCGATTATTTACATAATAATGTATTATTTAACAAAGTTAGGAAACTTTTCAGAAGCTTTTTATGTTTTTAAAATTTTAAATATAAAATATTTCATTTCGTCTTTTTTTCATATATACGTAAAAGAATTATAAGGAAATATGAAAACTTTATAAACATGTATATAAAACTGAAAAAAATGAGAAATATTATCTAATTCGTTACATATTCATTTTAAACCTTAAATATATTTGTCTAAAAAGAAAACCTAAATATCGCGGCAGTATATCTTCGATGTCACAACAATATCCCCTCAATATCACAGGGATATTAAAAAAGCGGACATTGTTGGGACTCTTGAAAAAAGAAAAAATATTATTACGCCAATAAAGATTTTTTTATAATTGATAAATAATATAAATGTTTCCCTGTTAATTCTAAAATTATTAAATAAATATATTCTATTGTTAATAAAAATCAAAAATATGCTAATTTTTCATATTAAGAAAATAATATTCGTTTTGTATTGGAATCAATAAAAATTCGTTTTTAGTGCAAATGTCATAATCTTTGTTGATGTAATAGTGTTAGTGTTCTAATTTTTTCTTCGTATTTGATAATAATGACATAAAATTCCGCACCTGCATCACGACTATGGGCAATATAAATAAAATTTCGAATCTTACCGATTCATTATACACTGTAGTGTTTAACTATCAAAATGTACGCTCTGTCAGGAAATATTACGTTATCAAAAATAAAGAAACCTGGTTGCACGTTGTTGCTTTTTAAAGTGCTGTAAGTCGAGTACAAAATAATATATTCAAATTAAATAAATTTTTCTTGTAACTTTTTTTAATTCACTTTCTTTCACTTATGTTTAAGTATTACTTTTAATTACACACGGACAATTTTTTCTAGTTTATGTCTTCTTGCACTTCCCTTTTCAAAAGCACAAAGTAATACAATCGTTTGTAAGTACAAAAGAAAAGAAATATGTGAAATATTTTTATGCCTTATAATATAAGTATTTCATAAAAAATCAGAAATAATATTTGTAAAATCATAAATTATCTAATAAGGCTGTAAAAATCGATTCTTACTAAACTAAAAATGTAAATTAACATAAAATAAATATAGTTCAAGACGATCCACGTTTAAAGCCATCCGATGACAGAGATGTTTGCTACACACCAGAATGTATACGCACAGGTTGGAAGAAGTTTTTCAAATGTATTTGGTTAACAACGTTGGAAAATAATATTTATAATTCTTTAAAAAATAGAAAAATTATTTAATTACACAAATCTAAAGAGTAGCAAGCGAGTATAGTTAATAATCTATATAGTCCATTAGCATATTTTTAGGAGGCTAAATGATGATACGACCATAATGACATAATGTTCTTTTTCATAGGATCAAGAGTGTTAAGTTATATGAACGCAAGTTTGGATCCCTGTGATAATTTCTACAAATTTGCTTGTGGTAAATTCATAAATACTAATCTAACACGTGGTGTCGATTCAGTAGATCAGCATTCACTGATTAGAGATAACGTTCGTCGACAAATGATGAATTATCTACGGAATGAAACTTTGCCTTCTTCACCAAGATATGTCAGATTAATCAAAACATTTTATAACAGCTGCATTGATAATTGTAAGATCATTTTGTACAATTTCAAATTTTATATACATTCATGTCTCAAAACTGTAACATTCCCTAAAATTCACTCCACTCCTTAACTTGTACATTACAGTTTCAAGTCATGTGAATGTAACTAGTTGTTTCAGTTCGGAGACCTGACTGTAATATATTTCTTATGCTGAAATTCACACACAGGAAAGTAAAATTATTTGATTTTATCCATTTTTAATATTTTAATTGCATGGTTTTTGCGCAGCTTTTTATATTAAAGCAAAAGAAAGGACCCTAAATTCACTTATGAAAGTAATAAACAGAACCAATGGATGGGCTCTTCTAAAAAATGATTCTTGGGAAGATAAGAATTTTCAATGGGAAAATTATGACTGCCAAATTGAAAGTGGGGAAATGTATGAAACTTTTATCAGCTTCAGTCCTATTTATTCCGTTGGATTATATTCTGGTAAAACAGCCCGGATAGTAAGTATAAAATTATGTAATAAAAATATGTCTTAAAAAAACAAAGAATTAAATTCTTTAAATAAATTCTTGTCTAAATAAAAATAATTCAATAACATAGATTGAGAAACCGACAATGTTTGCTATATCTGACGAATTTAAGAATAACTTACTTACCTTCAAACAATTGATTGGAGTACGGAGAAGTGATGTTGAAAAAAGTTTAAAACAAATGTTTGAAGTTAATAATAAACTGCATGAAGTAAGTACTGAAAAATTACAAAACGTTACCTAAAGCCATTTTTTTTCTACGGGACAATTTATTTACAGATTTATATACCAAACAACAATGGAAATGATCCAATGAAAATCATGACTCTCAATGAACTGGTCCAAAATTACCCTAATATACTGTGGAAGGAATTTTTGAATACGAGAATGAAACCAAAAATAATTAATGATGACGATCTTTTAGCGGTTTATTCTATCAGCTACTTTGAAAAGCTTAACAAACTTATTCCAACTATTTCAAAAAGAGATCTAGCAAACTATAATATGTGGAGAGCAATTGACAAAATTTTAACATCATATCTTTACATACCTAAAACAAAAAATTATCGATTTAAGATATGTTATGATATTCTTTTTAATAAATTCTATGAGGCTATGCCATTTTTCTATGTGAAAAATAATTTTAAAAATATCTTGTTTCCAAAAGATACAGATGAACTGATTCATAATATTCATAAGGAGTATAGTGTTATTCTAAAGAACGTAAGTGAATAAATTATATTTAAGAAATTAATGTCGATGAAAAATACCTATGTTTCTCTTTTCTTTTAGAATTCTTGGCTGGACAACGAAACGAAACTTAAAGCATTAGAAAAGTTGGAATCCATAATTTTTCAAAGTCCAAGTCAATATTTCTCTTATGACGAAGAAATTGATGAATATTACAAAGACTTGGAAATTACACCAGGCGATTATTTTCAGTCGTTATCAAAAGTTACAGAATTTAATAATAAATACGAATCTTATGTAAATTCAATCCAAAGTCCAGGAAATAAGAAAGGTTGGAAACAATTACCAAGAGCTACATTTGTAACAGCTTATTATAGAGTAACACAAAACCTTGTTGGTGTGTATTTTAAATTTTAACTATAACACACTAATATTATCCAGATAGTCTAAGTAATCACAATATTTTCTTTATAAAATAAAATTTTTTCAGCTCTTCCACCGGCCATTTTTCAAGGAGTTTTATATAATGAAGAAAGACCTAAATATATGAATTATGGATCAATGGGATCTATAATTGCACATGAAATATCTCATGCTTTTCTCAGTTACAGTACAAATTATGATAAGGAAGGAAAGCTTGTTAATTGGTGGACTCCAAAAGCTAATGCAACACTTTTTCGTAAAGTTCAATGTATAATCAATAAACACAACCACTACAGAGACGAGGAACTTCGTTTAAATGTAAGTTTCTTAAAATATGTAAAAATTCTTCGAATAATAATAACGAAAGATGTTTCATTCTTCTCGTTGCGGTAGCAAAATGTTTTATTAAAAAAATTTAAATCTAATTTAGTCTACTAAGAAAACATATCTTGATAAATATTTTACAGATAGACGGATACCGAACGCAACATGAAGATACTGCAGATTATTTAGGAACTGAAGTTGCATATTCAGCTTATGAAAAGTATATGGAAACTCATGGTCCTGAGCCATTGTTGCCTGGAGTCAATTTTACACAACGTCAACTTTTTTGGATTAGTTACGCACAAAGTGTGTGTGCAGTAAAGACACCGAAAATTCATAAGTATTTTTTTGAAACTGCTCCTCACGGTATCCCCGAAATTCGCGTTATCGGTCCTCTTTCCAATAGCTTAAAATTCGCAGATGATTTCCATTGTACGTCAAACAAGAAAATGTACCCTCAAGATATATGTACTATCTGGTAATTACTTGTAAATGAACGTCACGGTCACAGTACTGTTGTCATCGTAGTTTTAGTATTTTTCTTTGAAATATTCAATAATTAAAAAATTGTACTTAAATTTAAAAAAAATAATTTTTGTGGCCTATCAAAACATAATTCCGATTTATCTAGGGTGTCTACTAAGACAGCCGGGAAATACTTGGGAATTTAATTTGACCAGGAATAAGCCAAGAACCTTATGCCACACCGGGGATATTTAACAATTTGCTATTACAATTTAATTATTTATCATTTTGTTTCGACTTAAATTACAATTATTACGCTAAGAAAAAATAAACTTTATATTCATAATTCATATTGCCAATATATATATATATATATATATATATATATATATATATATATATATATATATATAATATTGTATTATTAATGTTGTCAATAAAAAATTGCAGTTTGAAATATTTTCTTTTATTATGGTATTTATCATATTTTAACCCATTGTTGGATCAGAGTGTTTAGGATAATGTGATTATGTGAAATCTGATTTTTTAAATGCAAAAAAATAAATTTTTTTTAGTCTAAATTTTAAAGCAGTAAAAATGTGCGAGAAATAAATTTTAAACAATTTTTGATAAATAAATCAAAGTAGAAATGTAAGAGTTAAGTTAAGTTATCAATTGATAAATGAGTAAATTTTTTTTTTGCTTAGGGACTTTTAGGAAATTTGCAAACAGATACCATGGTTTCTGCACTCCAAGGTTATGTGGGGTTAGTAAAATATAAAATAAATGTAAAATAATATAAAATAAATAAGATAATAAATTTAATATGTCATCATTTTTGGGTTATGCCAATAAAGCATCTTTTATAATCTATTCCAGGGGGGCGCTCACGTAACTCTCACTTTCACTTTTCACTCTCACTCAAAAAATTCTCACTTTCACTCAAAAATTTTTTACTTTTACTATCACTCAAAAAAATTCTCTCTCGCTTTCACTCAAAAATTCTCACTTTTCACTCTCACTAAAAAATTCTCATTTTTACTTTCACTCAAAAATTCTCACTTTTACTTTCACTCTCAGTTTGACTAAAAAGTTCTCACTTTTCACTCTCACTTTCACTCAAAAATTCTCACTTTCACTTAAAAAATTCCCAATTTTCACTGTCACTTTCAACCTAATAAATTCTCACCCTCACTTTCATTCCAAAAATTTTCACTTTTTATTCTCACTGTCACTTTTACTTTCATTCAAAAAATTCTCACTTTCTCTCTCTCACTCTCACTTAAACAATTTTTACTTTTCACTCTCACTCCAAAAATTCTCACTTTTCACTGTAGTGCATTCTTTAGAATATTCTGTAGAATTTGACTGAAAATAATTTATAAAATATGAGTAGAGTTAAGAAATATTCAGTTATATTCTGGTTGATTCTATTTCAATTCAGACAGGCTAAAATATGTAAGTAAAAATAATAGTTTGCTATGGAAATATATTATTTTTCATGCAATTTTAGACGTCACATGTTTTGCCGTTAGGCCAAAAAAAAAATATTTAACGAAGTTAGGCGCATTTGAATTTTTAAAACTGCGAAGTCTGATTTCAAGAAAATGACGTTAAAAAATATTTAAATTGATGTATCATTCTTAAAACTGTGTATAATGTAATGGGTTTTTTTTTCCCTTCATTCCGGATTAAATGTTTTTTGAAGTCCCATAAGTTTAATAAAAAAATTTTTAAATTTAAGAAAATGCGGTTATTTTTCGAAAACAATTAAAATTAAATTTTGTCAAAAACCCAATCTTCTTTTTTCTCTCAATTTTTTCATTATTTTCTAGAAGTCTAAAGATTATTTTCCAAATAAAATTTATCGGGGTCTCGCATCTTAAAGAGGAATATCAAAAAAACGTTTGTCTTGAAAAATTAAGTAATTATTTATTACAACTGACATTTTCAGCATTCAACGAATTTTTATTATTATTATTATTATATAATTAAATTAATAAAACTTGCATTTTTAATGTAAATTAAACTTTTAATTCAGCATTTGAATGCAAAACACTTTTAATGTTACAAAAATTCAAAAACTACATGAAATACATTCAACAAAAAATAAATTTCCATGGAATTCAAAATTATTTTACTCCACCTTTAGATTAATCCACAACAAACAAACCTATATTTTCTTATTTGAAGAAATTTTGTTTTCTTGTGTCAAGTAATTTTGAGCATCAGGCAAATCATTTTTTTGTTTTCTTTAAATGACTACTTATTTCATCCAACACCCATAGTCTTGAGCCAAGAAAATGGTAAGATTAATATAAGTTAATAATTGTTTCAACTCAATTAAAAATTAACTTCTTGGTCGAATTCCACATTTTCTTGGATCAAGAACATGTGTTCTTGATCCAAGAAAATTCTTCTTCTCCCAAATATACTATGTCAAAAAAAACGTTTTCTTGAATCAATACTATAAGTCTTGACGGTATTCAATATTCAACCAAGTTACAGAGGTTTTTCCAAATTTTCAGAAATTCTTTCATTTTGAAAATTCAATTTCCGGTAACTTTTTGCCAGTTTATTTTTTTAAGAAATTTGAAAATTTTTCTGATATTTGGAACAAAAACAAGCAACTTCTTCTTTAGACGCATTTTTCTAGCACAAAAATTAAAAAAGTTACAGAGGTTTTTCCAAATTTTCAGAAATTTTTTCATTT